>CM066991.1:146475808-147075808 GCA_033977485.1 Hydrangea macrophylla | reverse complement strand
TATAATGGTAAGTCTAGACATATTCGTCATAGACACAATACCATTAAACAACTACTCTCAAGTGGGATTGTCACAATTGACTATGTAAAGTCAAAGGACAATATTGCGGATCCGCTAACCAAAGGGTTAAATCGAGAGTTAGTTAATAAATCATCTAGAGGAATGGGACTAAAGCCTATGACGTTACAAGGGAATGGAATGGAATGGAAACCCAACCTAGTTGACTGGAGATCCCAAGATCTAGGTTCAAAGGGACAACCTAATTTCATGTACCTTAAGAGAATTAGTGAGAAGAAATGTTCTTCTGTCCATTTCTATGATTCAACAGTGATACCTGCATGGTGTGAGGACAAGCTTAGCTTTTATTGACTATGTGCGTTGGTATAACCAATCGGAGTATAGTAGGATACTTTAAATAGTCACCTATGTGAATGTGAAGTGGGGCCGCTTCTAAAAGAATTTAAGAAGGGCAAAATTCTTTGATAAACATTCACTGAACCAGGAGAGTGTTCAAGGCCAAAATGAACACAAGTGTAAGAACTAAATTATGTTTGGAAAGCTCCTGTGTGAGATCTGTCGGTTGTTTACACTAACGGCAATCAGTTCAAGACTACAAGTTCACTGGTCAGCCACTAAATCTGATAGATTGTCACAAGGGAAGATTCAAAGCCAAAAGCTACCTATCCTTTGCAGGAGTGATCCGTTGTGCTCTCTCTTGTCGAGTCTACGCTGTCTTACATCATTTTGGTTAATTTCATTCATGTGGGGGATAGTTGGATACTATGTGTTTTGGCCATGTTTAAGGGCTAATAAAAGTGGGACCCACTTAGAGTTTAAGTGGGGTCCTTGTGGATTTGTGTTCTCCTTTATGAGGAGATGAAGTTTGAATATTCACATGTCCAAAACTATTGATGGGTGAATGAGAAATTAATGATTAAAGGTTGCCCCTTACAAGGAGTTGTTGAAATGAAAGAGGTTCACAACTTGCCTTGTCCCACATAGGAAAACTAGAAGTAGCATTTAGTGTATTTTTAAGGCTACTTCATGTTTTGGGTTTGGGCCCCAAGGGGTACCCAGTTTTGTGGAAGGGGAAGGACCTAAGGCCCTTTGGGTTTACTCCACACACGCACGCGCGCGCGCCGCTGCTGCCGTCCGACTGACCGTGCCGAGTCGGGGTCGTGGGTGCAGCCCTCACAGAATATTTCTTTTTAGACCCCTCAAGTTTTGGTATTACAATTTCTGTATTGAGAGACCCTTGGAATTTCTGCACATGTTCTTCATTGCAGAAACCTTTAGGATTTCTGGGAGAGTTACAGAGATGAAAATACTCTGTGATAAATTCATCCATTATATCCCCCTATATATAGTGTATCTCACCCAGAGTCAAAACAAAGTTTTTTGAGACACTGTTCTTCTCCTTCTTCCTTCCAGTCCCAGTTTCAGAGAGAGAGAGAGACACAGAACATAGTTGGTTCGCCAGAGCAGTCACACACCGTGTTTGGTGACTGCTAATAGCCGCTGTATCCTGGGAGACAGACGCCGACGATTTTCTCAATCACATCCGATGAGGCGGCGAATCTGTTTTAAGAAAATTGTGAAATATCACAGGCCTCGATTTGATCTTATTTTGTTGTAGTTTTCCAGTTATTGCTTTCTGTTTGTTCAAGTTCTTTTTTCCAGTTTGTAATCAAGAATCTGTTTCTGTTTTTCAATTGTATCAATGTAATTTTTCTAACAATAAGGATGCATAAGAGACCAACGAAAAAACTCCGCTAGTTGCACGAGAAAACCACCACCATGGCGTAAGGAACGCCGCGAGAAGAGATCTGGAACCTTTGGCAACTTCAAACTTAGAGATGGTAGAGACCACCCAAAGAAAGAAGATGGCAGAAAGCCAAGCCCAAACAAGTGAAGAAACTTCACCAAAGGGGGCAACCAAAGTTGCTTGAAACACTTCTATGGTAGCAAAAGCTAACCCATGGAAAGCAGCACATCTGTAGAAGAGAGTTCCAAAGTCCTTGGTGATTCCTTAGTTCGTTTACTTTTTACACTAATAGCCACTACACCATATGGCCTCATTACTAACGGATATATCCGTTAGAATAAATGTTACTAACGGATATATCCGTTAACCTTCTTGTTGGATAAACTAGGGGTGAAAATGGTTTGTTGGTTCGGTCTAAGTTTTTGACAAATCAATCGATTTTGGTTCAATTTAGTGTAAATTTTTGGCTTGTTTTAATGTTTATACCCTATGAAAATTTTGAAAACCGACCAAATCGAACCAAGCCAATCGATTTGGTTAATCTGGTCGATTTGCTTACACCCTAGTAGAAAACTCATTAGAAGTGTACCAAATTGACAAAGTTGAATGGAAATTTCAACAAGCTCCAATTCTACAGTTGACCAGGCCAACCCTCACATATCTTAGCGTGAGGTTGTCACATCGTAATTTCTTTTTCTTTTTCTTTTTTTACATCGTAATTTCCCCATCTCAACTCTTTTGCCTATCTTTCATTAGGGGTGTACTCGGTCGGATTCGATCGGGGGGGGGGGGGGGGGGGGGGGGTGTATTTGAGACCGAACTGATGTGGACGCGTAGTGGTGGGCCCGAGATGTAACGACCTGCATTTCTATTTAATTATTCATATTTGCATTATCACATTTAAATTTAATTTGCATTGTCTGCTTTTATTCTAATTACAATTCTCATGTTCTAGATTTTTTTCTTGTGTTGTTTCATGTCCAAATTCTTTTTGGGGTCAAACTGCGATTTTATAAAATTTAGCAATACCTGTATTGGATTTTAAATCTGTATTTCAAAATGGTAGAAATATTCTTCTTTAAACTCAAATTGTATCTTTATAAAACCGAAAGATCATTTCCTACGTTAAAATTAATTTTATGTATTTTTGAGGTGATCACCGTGCCGCAGAAATACCAGTTCATGTTTAAAACTATCTGCGCTGTGTTGAATTTCCACAGATTTTGGAAGTGACGTAAAGTTGGATTTGATATTTGCTTTATTCCATTTATGACAAGCAATGATTGGGCAGGTTTGTTTGGAAATCCTCAATTGATGAGCTTGATTTATGAGCCATAAGTTATTTTCCCAAACATCATAAGTGATTCCTAGTCAACTAGCTTGTACCTTGTTTGGTTAGACTTACTTTGGGTATGTTAATGTTGTGCCATAAGCTCTATTACCCAAACAACATTCTTGTCTTGACCCCTATTAGCCTATATTGCCTCTTCAAATCTGTAGAAGATGTGTAAGCGTATGTATCTGTGTGTGTTTATTCTACAACATTGATAAATTGAAAAACAAAATAGGATTTGTTGAGTGTATGAGGTTGAACTTGGGCTCCAAGTAGTTCAAATTTGATTTCTATATATATACAATCCTTCACTTCACAATCTGGACTCTTCTTTAGATTTTACAAACTGAATTGAGAGAGTTTAGAGAGATCATAGAGAACTCCTACAGAATTTATAGAGAGAGAAAACTTCTCAATCCCCATAGCCAAAGTTTGGGTTTGAATATTCTTAGCTTGCCATTTCTTTCTCAACCAACTCTTCACTCTCAATCCCGGTGAGCATTCTAAACTTACCTAGAATGTAATTCAGATTGTATTTGCTGTTTGGAATAGCTTAATTTGAAAATCTCCATTGATGACTTACGTTTGAAACTTGAAGCTTGAAAAACATGGATTTTCCAAACTTAATCAAAATTCATTTTCTAAATGAAATATGAAATATTATAGTATGTAGATTATACGGTTGGAATATTAGAGCTTAACTTGTTCGTATCGCGACGTATGATTAAAACGAAGTTTCAATCAACTCTCGATTTTTCGTAAAACCCGAGAGTTACGGATCGATTCAAGTAAAATTGATCATAGATTCTTAATCCTTGCAAGAAACCGAAGAAAATCATATATTACATGTCCTATTTACTTCTAAATTGCAAAATGGGTCAAAAGACCCCTTAATTTCTGAAATAGGGGAAAACCAGCGAAGAAGACGAAGCTTCTGCCTGAACTCGCGCGCGCGAGGTTTGTGTTCCCAGGCAGACAGAAAAGATTTGTAAAAGAAAATTGAAAAATAGGCAGGTCGCGCGAGCGGCCCGCGCGCGTGAGCTGTGTGTTTCCAGGCAGTAAGGAAAGTTTATATAATAACACGGGAAAATGGGCAAATCGCGCGAGCGATTCGCGCGAGCGGCCCGCGCGCACGACTTCTGACAGTTTTTAGTTTTTGTTTATTTCATGTTAAGGAACTGTTTGGTTGTTAACTTGTGGATCTTTAAGGCTCTGTTTGCGAAAAATGTTAAAACAGATTATATTTTGGGTATGACTGGTCATTTAGGAACGATTATGATTTCGATTCTTTTCAAATATACGTGGTTATCAATCCCGACATTTCATATGTTCTGTTTATAGTTGCACGACATTCATATGGTGTCAGTTGTACATGCATGGTGAGTGTGAGTGTTGGTCAATGTGGAAAAGGGTAATGGTCAGTGTGGTAAAGAGAGTGTGGTTGAGATTATGTTGTGGACACTCCCTGGTAAGTGAGTACCAAAGTGTATTGTGGTTGAGATTGCAGCGAGAGTGTCTTTGAAATGCGACAGTGGCAAAATTGGACATTCCCTGACGCCCATGGAAGCGTTAAAGTGTGTGACGCCGAACTTGGACATTCCCTAGCACCCATGGTAGTGCTAAAGTGTGGCCTACGAACACTCCCTAGTACCCGAGTCTGGATACTATGTGATGTATTTGCGAGGCGGATTAGGTACTAAAGTGTGCGGCATTGGACATTCCCTAGCTCCCCGTGCTAAAGTGTGAGGCAAACTGGACATTCCCTGGCACCCCTGTGCTAAAGTGTGGCCATCGGAGTATTTCAAAGATACTGGTGTGAGATAGTGAGTTGTTGTGTTTATCGAGAGAAAAGAGTCGGTAAGATGAGATGGTGCATTGTTTTCATACACGGGCACATACATGTGAATTAAAGCTTTCAAATGATATTGTGGTTGTTTTCTAAAAATGAACTTTTTATTTAATGTAAACTTGTTAAATTAAAAGGGAAATTGAAAAATGGTAAATGAGTATGTCACAGCCCGGCCCACACACAGCACGATATTGTCCGCTTTGCAGCACTGGGCTCGCACATACGACCCAGCCCAGTCACGGCTTTGTTCTTGGGCCTGACAACCCAAAACGCATCATGCTATGGAAGGTACGACTCACACTTATAAGCACATTACCACCACCACACCCAGGCGATGTGGGACGCAATTCCCTGTCCTCACAGTCGACTGGCGCGCAGCCCGGTCGACTGAGACAGAGTCTCATATCCACCCCCCCTTAAGAGAGGCTCACGTCCCCGTGGCACACTTCCGGCTGGGTAGGGCTTTGATACCATTTGTCACAGCCCGACCCACACACAACACGATATTGTCCGCTTTGCAGCACTGGGCTCGTACATACGACCCAGCCCACTCACGGCTTTGTTCCTGGGCCTGACAACCCAAAACGCGTCATGCTATGGAAGGTACGGCTCACACTTATAAGCACATTACCACCACCACACCCAGGCGATGTGGGACGCAATTCCCTGTCCTCACAGTCGACTGGCGCGCAGCCCGGTCGATTGAGACAGAGTCTCACAGAGTATGTGCTACATTCAAAGTTATGTTTTTAATACTCACCAGCTTCTTGAAGCTGACGGCGTTGATGCGCCCTGGACATTCGTGTTCAGGCTTTTCAGGTTTTGATCAAGCGGAACATTATAACTACGCAAATTGAGAAACACTGCTGTAAAAAGAATTTACTTTTATATGTTTTAAGTTATAAACTGAATTCTGTAATAAGGATGACTGTAATAGATGTTAAGTTATTGTTTTGATTTAAGGCGGTTTGTGCCTTTAGAGACCCCGTGCTGTAATAACTATTAAGTTAGAAAAATATTGTAAGCCTTGATTGCTCTGCTCTGATTATTATGTTTTTGTTGTTCGACGTTTGGGATGGAATCGATCTTTCAAACTGTCGCGACCTACGGGTCCATAAAGGAAATTAAACGCTTTCCATATTTATGCTACGTCGGGGCGTGACACGGGACCATGGTGGTGGAAGATTGAGGGGTGAAGGCATCTCGCCGTGGAGTATGAACTTGGTGGGTTAGGGTTTAGGTGGAGATAGAGGTGGCGCCGCGACAGTAGGGTGGAATCGTGGAACAGTGACGGGGTAGAGGCGGTAGTAAGGTGGAGGAGGGTGGTGGACCTGGTAGTGGAAGACTGAGGCGCAGAGGAAAAGGCGACGTGGTGGTAACTGGGAGTGAGGTCGAACTAGAGGTGTCAAATGGGGCGGCCCGCCCCGCCACCTTAACGAGTTGGGCGAATTTTGGCGAGTCACGGGGCGGGTCGGCAAAATAGACGGGGCGGGGCGAATTGACTCAGTAAGGGATATAGGGTGATTCGCCCCAACTCACTAATTCGTGGGTCAACGGGGCGAGGCGAGGCGGGGCGGCTAACTCGCGGGTTGGTTGGCGAATTAGCCCGCGAGTTGCTTGCAAAAACTTATTTTTAATTTTAATAAAAAAATTCTAAAAAATAGTTTAATAAAAAACTTTATTTAAAAATAGTTTGTTGAAAAAAGTATTTGGAAACTATTTAAAATTTTTTTTTCTACTTAAAAGTTTAATAAAATTGTTTACTAATAAATAGTTTATTTGAAAACAATTAAATAAAAATATTTTATTCACGGGTTGGTGAGGCGGGGCGGGGTGGGTCCGCGAGGCGAGGCGGGTTACGAGGCGAGGCGAGTTGGTGGCGAGTCGGTGGGTTAGACGAGCTGGGTCACGAGACGAGTTGTGAGTTACAAATATGGAAGTCAATCCGGACCCATACCCAATAAATTGAGTCACGAGCTGGGTTCGTTCACGAAGCGAGGCGAGTTGCGACTCACCAAATGATGAATTGGGACGGGACGGACGGACCAATTTACCCCGTTTGACACCCCTAGGTCGAGCCGTCGATGTGAGGTGAGAGTGAGAGTCTCCAAACTTCAAACGTGTGAATATGAAATGAATTTAGGGTTAACATAGTATTTATATGTAGGGTATTAGGAGATAAATGATGACAGAGTATTTTAATCCAATTGTCGCTAACTACCCTCAACGTTTTGCACCTTCTCAACAATCACGTGCACACATAAATTATTCACTACATACAGTTCGACGAACAACAACAGTATTAAGCTTGCCCCCAACGTGAGTCCAGTCCCCCCCCCCCCCCCGATGTGATCACTTTTCCCATAGACGATTGAACCCTCAGTGAATGCCCCACGAATGAGGTTCAGGGCATTTTGGTAAACACCGAACAAAGGCCTAAAAGCGAACTCGAAAGACAGGTAGGAAAGAGGGAGCGAAAGAGAGTAGGAAGATACATAAGGGAGAGCTACCCCTAAATACTCTTTCTTTTCAGTTTTCCCTCTGTTCTCTCTCTCTCTCTCTCTACAGTGTCTTAACTGGACCAAGAGCGAAAGACTCTGTCTCTCCCACATTTCTTTCGCCATGATCTCCTTGAACGGAAGCACTTTTCTGGTACGTACTATATAGCTAACCCATTTCCTATTTATCAATTTTTTTCCAGACAGATTTGCTCAAATTGGTCGAATCAGGTTACCCTTTTCTGGGTCTCCCCTGTTTCTCTTTCTCTCTCACACACACACAAAAAAAAAAAATTTCCAAAGCAAATTGATTTGTGCTTTTGAAAGTTCTTGAATATGATTAAACCCATTTTGGTTTTTCTGTTTCCTTTTGGTCAAAACCATTGAATCAGCTGTGCATTTCTCAAAATCTTTGTTTTTAGTTTCTGCAATTTTTCGAATCTGATTGATGAAAATGGTGTTCTTGATTGCATGCAGAACAACTCGCTTTCTGGGGTTTCCAGATGCTTCGCTCATTTGCCGAGGAGAGTCTCTACTCCGGCGGCGGTGGTGGCTTTGAGCTCCAACGGCCGGCCTGGGGAACGAAACGCCACCATATTGATGGAGAGTTATTTGAAAGAGATTAGAGACAGTGCGTCCGCGCCTGACATGGACTCCAAATCCACCGTCGGTAGTGGGATTGAGGACGTTTACGGTGACGATAGAGCCACCGAGGATCACCCTGTAACCCCTTGGGCTGTCTCTGTTGCTAGGTGAGAGATTAGAAATTCTTGAGTTTCGATGAAATCTATGCTTTTTATTTATTCCACATAAGCCCTTAAATCTTACTTTTTGCTCTTCAATGCATTTTGTAAATTTTCTATATACATTTTTTTGTTTTTTTAGCTAATTAAGATGGAAATTGTACAACTGCTTGTGTGATTTAATCATCCGATATTACCATTATTATTATTATTTTTAATTAATTAATTAATTAATTAATTATTTATTTATTTATTTTAGCTGTTGCTCTCCTTTAATTTCCTTTTATAAAATTTATTCCTGTGTTGTCAATTTTTTTGGAGGAGTGTATGCTTTTTTGTGCTTACATATAATATAAAATTAATAAGAAAATATTGCAAAATTTTTGTAGGGTATATTTTTCTTTCTTTTTTTTTTTTTTTTTCATCTTAAAAATGACATCATGTGATAAAAGGTTCCTAATTGAAAGTTTAACCCTTTTGGCTTTTTCACCATCAAGTAAACCAATATTCTGCTATGCTCATTGGTTATTTTTTGAATTTCTTTTTTCATAATCTTGAGAATGATTTGGGGTTTTGTACAGAACACTCGTGAATTATGATAATAATATTCTGCCTGGAAAAAAGCTTATAATATGGCTAATTATTTTTTCACTCCATTTTTTTTATGCAGGCCTTGTCTGGGTTTTAACTCCTTGATTAGTAGATGCATAGAAATCTTGTGTTTCAGTTTGTCTCAGTTTTGGACAATTGAATGGCTTTCTTTGCCACAGTACATACTACTTTCCAATATATTTTAACTTTTAAGTTGGAAGGCTTCTTGATTTCCATACATCTTTGGGGTAAATGTCATGTATTTGTAGCTAAACAAAACTGATCAGATTACTATTTCAATCTAAGAACTTGATTTTTTTTCTTCTGCCGTTTTTGCTCTTCCTTCAGCTGTTTCTCGTGAATTTATTTTCAAATTTCAGAAGTTACTAGTCCATACTGCCTCAAAAATGTTAATCTTGCTGGCAAAATGGTGACATAGGAAAACCAGCCTCACCACACTATTTCGTTTTGTTTTTATTGTTTTTTTGGAATTACATGTCTACCAATTCATGTTGGTTGTCTCTTCCTTCAAGAAATCGGTGGCGTCCATAATGCAACGCCTTTGAAATTCCCAACGTGATTTAAAGATATATATATATATATATATTGGTTACTTGATTAACTTTTCAATAATTCCCATTTGTGTCCTGCAGTGGATATTCATTGTTGCGTGATCCGCACCACAATAAAGGGCTTGCCTTCAACAAGAAAGAGAGGGATGCCCACTACTTGCTTGGTCTTCTTCCCCCAGTAGTTATCAGCCAACAACTTCAGGTTATCTATAATGGGTTACCTCAGCTTTATTGGTTTACCAAATTTGAACTTTATCATGATTAAAATTTAAAACCATTTTCCATTCTGCTAACCAGATCAAGAAATTGATGCATAATATTCGCCAGTATCAATTACCGTTGCAGAGGTACATGGCCATGATGGATCTTCAGGTAGATTATTGATTCCCAATTGAGGTTCTTTATGTGTAAATGAAATTGTTCTAGCTAAAACCACTGTTCTTTGTTTGACTTATGCCCTCAAACTTTTTCCAAGTATATGCTTGAGGCTATACTACCCAAATAGAATTCCTGTCCTTTATGTTGCATGGACTTTTCGTAATAGAATTGAGTACCCAGTCGCACTCTCGACACTTGGATATCTCTACAAGATTTGTGTCCTACACTTCTGGTTGGACAAGCACGGAGCACCAAAATGCATGTTAGCTATTTGTACAGTAGTAAAATACTAAAATCTCTGATTTGTCAGACGGTTCTTTCAAATTTGATGGAATGCTCTTATTAAACTCTTATTTTACATAACAACGCTGTCTTATTTTAGAAAAATAAGAATGATTTAGACCTATGGCCTTGTCCCTTGTCAGGAGATTCACAAATTTGGACAGTTCGCACCCGCACCCGGAACTCATACATAAGCCCATGTAACATAGCTTGTCCTTCTATTGGATTGTTGCAGAAGTAAAATACTTACCATTTGGTGTTTGTGTTGGTTAACAGGAGAGAAATGAAAGGCTGTTCTACAAGCTTCTTATTGATAATGTAGAGGAGCTACTCCCGGTTGTATACACTCCAACAGTGGGTGAGGCATGCCAAAAATATGGGAGCATCTTGAGGCGTCCTCAGGGTCTATTTATTAGTTTGAAAGAAAAGTGAGTTTCGTTGCCTTTTTTTCTTTTTCATTTTTTAAAAATATTTTATAACTTCCACATTTCGTACTAGTACTGCCTTCTTATTTTCCAGATAAAATTGATTAGTATTAGTTTTGTTTCAGGGGGAGAATTCTTGAAGTATTGAAGAATTGGCCAGAGAAAAATATTCAAGTTATTGTTGTCACTGATGGGGAGAGGATTTTGGGCCTAGGGGACCTTGGCTGCCAGGTAATATTTTATCTGGATATAAGTTCTTGAATGTGAGTTTCAAACATGTTAATCTTTAACTGAACCTTGGAATGTGTTTGTGAATGACAATTTAAAAACTAACTTTATTATTACCATTAAATGTTATCAGGGAATGGGGATACCTGTAGGGAAACTTTCTTTGTATACAGCTCTTGGAGGCATTCGTCCCTCGGCTGTAAGTATTCTTTTGGCCAGCACTATATAGATAATTAAATATATGTAGTTAATTATACATAAATGACGTAACCAATTCCTTGTCTTTTTGCTGCCTATTTGCATGAAAGATTTAAATTTGAAAAAGAAAACTGCTAATGAGGTTTACTAATTATTTCAGTGCTTGCCTGTAACCATCGATGTGGGAACTAACAATGAGAAGTTGCTAAATGATGAATTCTACATTGGGCTCAGACAAAGGAGGGCAACTGGGCAGGTTCACATTTTTGTTTCTGACATGCCTTGACGTTTTTACACATTCAAAACTCGTTCAAATGAGAATATAGATAAATTATATGTATTGATGAGGAGTTTTTTCTTACCTTTCTTACCTAATTAGGAATATGCCGAACTTCTACATGAATTTATGGCTGCAGTCAAGCAAAACTATGGAGAGAAAGTCCTTGTTCAGGTTGGAAACTTTTCCTTTAAATCACAGTGGGTTTTTATTTATGTATTAATCTTCTGTATATGTTATTATAGTTTAGCTAATGGATATTTGCAGTTTGAAGACTTTGCAAACCACAATGCTTTTGATCTTCTTTCGAAATACGGCAATACTCATCTTGTATTCAATGATGATATACAGGTAGTTTGAGAAATTCCTGATATATGGACTTTTTCTTTCTTTCTGTTACATCTTTATTTTTTCCCTTTATTATTATTATTATTATTATTATTTGGTGGGGGGGAGTGGTGGAGAAAGGAGGGGAATTTAATGTTTGGCTTATTCAATCTGTTACAGGGAACAGCATCAGTGGTCCTTGCAGGGCTTATGGCAGCACTGAAGTTAGTCGGTGGAACCTTAGCTGAGCATACATTTTTGTTCCTTGGGGCCGGAGAGGTGTGACCTAACTACTTTAGTTTGTCTAATTCTCTGTTTGGTTTGTCAATATGGAGAAGGAAAACTATTTCCCTAGCGTTTTCCTCTATGCTTAATTAATTAGAAATTAAAAGTTCTCAAAATATATTAGGAACTCAATGAAAGAGGAAGGGAAGTGACTTTTATTTTTCACATTATTTTCTCTTCCTTTCTAATTTCTTGTTGTTTTCCTTATTAACCAAAGAAAGAAGCTGTTTTCCTTCAGTTTTTCATTTCATTTCCCTCACTAAATCCATAATTATATATTCTTCTGATAAAAGTAATATTTAAAATTCTAGTCACGAGTGACTATGAATAATTTTGTGTTAAATTTTGTCCGCTCAGCTCTCTCCTGCTCTATAACTTTTACCTCATCCCCAAAACCTTATAAAAAAAAAAAAAAAAAAAAAACAAGTGCTCATTTCCTTGTAACTAGTCTCACTACACTTTACTGCAGGCTGGCACCGGAATTGCTGAGCTCATAGCTCTTGAGATGTCAAAACAGGTTAGAACAGAATAAGGGCTATTTTTTTTTGGCCTTTTTGCTTTCAAGAAAGCTACTACTATAAAGAGATTTAATGGGAGTTCGTGTTTGTTTCGTGTTGTAGACTGGAGCCCCATTGGAAGAGACTCGGAAAAAGATTTGGCTTGTGGACTCAAAGGTACTAGAAAGTGGAAACCCCGAATTTTAATTTGAGTCTCAGTTATTTTCCCCTTCCGTCATTAAATTATCTGTCCAATTTTTCATAGGGCTTGATTGTGAGTTCCCGCATGGAATCACTTCAACATTTCAAGAAGCCTTGGGCACATGAACATCAGCCTGTTAGAGAACTTGTGGATGCTGTTAAGGTGTGAAATCTTTCTCTATCTCTCTCTCTCTCTCTCTCAAAGTCTATGTTGGCATCTTCACCCACATGTCTTGTTTTGTTAGATAATCAAGCCAACAGTGCTGATTGGATCCTCCGGCGTGGGAAAAACATTTACTAAAGAAGTGGTCGAGGCCATGGCATCATTCAATGAGGTATCATATGCTTTTTTTGTCCTCGTTTGGTTGAAATATGTTTACAACCAGAATAAACAACAGCGTTGCTAATAAATAATATACATGCAGAAACCCGTTATTCTTGCTCTCTCCAACCCAACTTCACAATCTGAATGTACTGCTGAAGAAGCTTATACGTGGAGCAAGGTAATATTACATACACAGCTTCTCAGTCTGTCACATCCGCACCAATCCCAGAAGACCTGTTACATTGTTTGCTGTTTTTTTTTTTTCACAGGGTCGTGCCATTTATGCTAGTGGAAGCCCATTTGAGCCTGTTGAATATAATGGGAAGGTTTATGTGTCTGGCCAGGTCTTTAACCAGATACAACTTTCTTCATCTATATTTTATTATAACCAAGGAAACATTGAACGTTTACATTGGCAAAATATTCTGTTTTGATTCAGGCAAATAATGCGTACATTTTCCCTGGACTTGGTTTGGGTTTGATAATGTCTGGTGCGGTTCGCGTTCATGATGACATGCTTCTGGCAGCCTGTAAGTGCTACATATAATTTCCCTGTTACGTTGATTGTAGACTGCTTTGGTCAAAAATAGAGAGACCTTCACAATGTGGAATTCGAGAACTGCCAAACTGGACCTTATTCAATGTGAGAACTGAGAATCGTGTGTACACAAATATATATATATATATATATGAGAGAGAGAAATTTCAAAGAGGAATGCTTATTGACCAACCCATTAAATTGGGACTCTTAGGCAAAGCCCCAATGTCTAGGTCTGTTCTACAAGCCCGTCCAAATTTTGGAATTATAGAAACCCACTCCAATATTACACTCCGGTGGTTCTTTGCAAGAATGATCGTGTCACACCCCAACCCGCCTCACACGGATTAGGACGTGTAACAAGGAAGAATAACAATTTTAAGTGTCTAAACAAGTTAAAACTCATTATGAAACCCTTTTTAAAACAAAATGCTTGAAATAAACCCCAAGGGTAGAAAGGTCATTTAACATTTTATAGCCAAATTTTATATCAAAAGATAGCCCTATGAGTCTCGGTTCCAACGCAAAAAACAGCGCTCGAATCCGAATTTTCTAGAAAGAGTTATGTCTGTTTCCGTAAAACTCGACAGGCTAAAAATGAACCTGCGGATTTTGCACAACAAATTTCCACACCAATTTCCCTTTTTAAGAGTTAAAACATAACCTAAACCAAATTACTTATGCAAACCCATTATCATTCATTCCCAACTGATTCACTAAAATGTCCATGACACTTAGAAACTAAGAAGAAATTAAACTAGATTATCACAAAATCCTTACACTAATTGGTCTCAATTCTAAAGCATACAATATGAGTTTCTAATTACAAATTTTACAACCAACTCCCAACCCAACTGAGTACGCCCACAAACAACGTATTAACATATACAACAAAAGAAACATACTCCCAAGTTGTCCAGAACCCCGTGGTTCAACGCTTCTCACTGTGATGTTCATCTGAACCTGCGTGGTCATTAGCCACAAAATCTAATAAGCTTTCGCTTAGTGAGTACGTGGTGCTAATTATGCAATTGGAGTATTTAATGATTCATGACACCAATTAAACACCACAACAATAAATGGTCGCAGGCGTGTCAAGTAATCAATCACCATCGTTCTGGACCCCTGATTCCGGGCCAATCTCACTTTTTCCGTCGCATATAGCGAAATCACTCTCATTCACTCCTGACCGTAGTCAATTCGCTGTGGTCGTCACCACTATCCCCTTTTCTCTGAGGATTTGAACATCTCTCTGTCCCTTATATATGGGCTAACTAATGGTGATTATCACTTGAGACCCTTTGACCCAAATAAGCAAATAAGCAACTCAACATGTCAACATGGCAATTTCATCATTTTTGGACATATTTTTAAATAATAATTAATCACATGCTTTTCTACTTAATCACAATTAAGCAATTTAAGCATTCACTAACAAATAAATAACATTAAATATCCAATTTTGGGATTAGAACACTCACCTCACGAATAGGTCCAAATAAAGCCTAGAAATCACAAATTCCTTGTAGAAATCTAGCTTCTAATGATTCCAATGATATCCCTACATATATATATCACATATATGTATCACCCCTTAAAATGGGTCGCGGAAAAACATTACCAAAATTGAAAAAGAAAGACAGAGAAATATTCCTCTTACCCTCACGAGTCGAAATATGGCACGGCGAAGTTACGGCGACAAAATGGCGCGAACTCTATTTTTTTTTCCTTTCCTTCTCTTCCGCCGACCTACTCTCTGCGTCCCTGTCTTTATGTTTTATGTTTGTTAAGTTTATACTTTAACAAGATATGGAATCGAGAAATGTTACGGTGCTTCTCGGTATATATAAACTTAGCAATATTCACACTAACACCCCTACAAATTTCTAAAGTCTTATTATGAAACCCCTTAATAATTATATTAACTATCAAGTATCAAAGTGGGTATGCGTATGTCACGTATGGGCCCCAAAAGTGGTCCAAAGTATTTTATGAAGTTACTAATTAACCTACTGGTTATGAATCCAATTCATATTTGCTCTCACATGGGTACCCAAACTGGTACCATAAAGGGTCACAATCAACAATATAATATTAAAAACACTTTAACAAATATTCATTTAATCATATAAATGCAACTAAATGCAATTTATTTAATCTGGACCTCCCGTGGGTCCCACTTCATATCTATCAAATTGTGCCCTTTATCAAGCACTTATCACACCGGGGTGTCTGAAACTCACCCAAATCATCACATGCAATTAATTATACTAATTAATGCATGCAAAAATAAATATTACTACCTTTTTCCGGGTACGGGTATTACAGATCGAGTAAACTAACCCAGCAATTTAGGTGGCCCACGTCTGTTACTTACAATAGTCGCTAACTGTTGAAACCTACTTAAGGTTTTTTCTTTTTCTTTCGGAGATTGGATATGCTCTTAGTTCATGCTTTCTTGGTACCTAATTCACATGTTTTCATGCTACTGTTGTTTTTGTGGAACAGCGGAGGCACTTGCTGCAGAGGTTTCGCGGGATAACTTTGACAAGGGACTCATATACCCACCATTTTCTAACATCAGAACGATTTCTGCCCACATTGCTGCCAAAGTCGCTGCTAAAGCTTACGAACTCGGTGAGATTTCTTTCCAATCAATTCAAGTTCAAGCTCATATACATATATGCACACGTTTATATGTATGTTTATGTCTATATACATGAAAATAAAGTCCTTGAGGTTTGTTCATGTAGATGTAATATCATTTGAAACGTGTGTTTAGGTTTGGCTACTCGTCTCCCGCAACCAGAGAATCTGGTGGCATATGCTGAGAGCTGCATGTACAGCCCCAACTATCGAAGTTACCGTTGAATTACTGGAAGATAAAAACAGTTTTGTTATTTCAATGTTTGTTGTAGTGGTGGTGTGATTTTTCATATTTAATTTTATTATTATTATTATTTTACTGTTTGCCCAAATTTTTTTCAATTTTTTTAGGTCTGTACGTTGTTGGGTAGGTAGAGAAAAGTGAGACTAGTGAAGGTCCAATTTAGCTTGAAAACTGGTGTGACCAAATGAAAATTATAGACGAAAATAAAATAGAAAGATATCTGGATACTTTTCCACAGTTTGGATGGGCTATCAGGATTCAGGACCACCATTTCAGCTCACATTTTCTCTCAGGAATTTATTATTTTTCTTGTATTTCAAATTGATTATATTTATGATTTTGTTTAGGTTACTTCATATGCTTCTCCCAACCCTTTTAACCCTTTCTGCCGATATCTCTCCACCGCAGTACAAACGTATCCATTTTCTTCTTTGTCAAGTTAGAGGATAAATAACCGTGAAAGATAATTACATATATAACCCATTTGATGATAATTACATATATTAACTTCGTTGTCAAGTTAGGTATTTCAAGATGTGGGCACATTTGTCTGTGAAATATCAAATGTGAGGGTATTTATGTCATTTGATACAAGTTTGTGAGTTTATTTTGGTCAACTAGTCAAAAATAAGGGCAACACTTTCAGTTCACCTTTAAAATTTTGCCGACATTACAAGATTTTATTCACTATCTTAACATAAGGGAGGTTAGTGATATAAAGTTTTAAAAATAAAGGAGGTCAATGATATTATTTAAAATCCATAAGAGGTCTCATATATTAGACCAAACCTTAGGGGAGGTCAATGATGATTACCCAAAAAGTTATTAGCTTAGTTCTCTTCAATTGAAGATACAATTTTACTTTTGCACATTTCAGGCAATAAAATGAATTGAATAAAAACGCAATGTATTCGAGGCATTTTTGTTCGATGAGTTGAAATCAAGTGTTGATACCTTTATGCTCCGGTTGGATTGGTATGTAAGTGACTTTATTTAGTAGCATGTGTATAAAAATTGTTACCTCTCATATATGTAGGGACAAAAATTGAAAGAGGAATAGAGATGGAGATAGAAATGTTATAGAGTAAGATAAAATTGCCACGGAATTTGAGGAGCATGAAGTTCCGTCAATCTCCAACTTATATTCTTATGTGCAAAACACCATCTTCAACTTAAAATCAAAAGCAAGTAAGATTTGCTTTTGCAAAAAAAAAGTAAAAATTGGATTAGAATGCGTCTTTATAATAATGTGATAAGGAAAATGATAATATATAATTATAATTGGTGAGAATGCATTCCGTAGATGTCATTTCAAACGGACCACTACTTTTTAAATATATATATATATATATAGAGAGAGAGAGAGAGAGAGGCAGGATCAGGAGCAAATGGTTCGTTTACGGATCATACTTTGAGCGACGAAATTTTCATCGCTAAAGGTGCAGTACACTTTCAGTGACAAAATTTTCATCCCTAATTGTCATTTTTTCGTATTAGCCTGATCCGTAAACCGACGTCCGCTCCTGAACCTCGCCATATATATCTAAAATATATATATATATATGTGTGTGTGCGTGCGCGCATAGTATACATATTTGTTAAGTCATCATTTTTGTTTACATCTTTGGTAAAAGAAAATTAGAGATACATACAAAAAAAAAAGAGTTCTGATGGATCGGGTTTGGGTTAACGGGCTGACAGACCTGCTTTAGGTGCCTATTTTCTATTTGGTATAAATGTGTTGAATATGGTTTGGACACCCAGTTCTGATAAAACCAGCAAATAACCCTTCCAAACCCGACCCAATATGCAGTCTAAATGGAGCCCAAGTGACGCTTTAACCTAAAATGTCTGAGTTTACAACTTTTTCCTTGATTGTTTAGTGCATTAATTAAAATATTTTCTACAATAAGATAAACAACACGAATAATTGTTGCTATTATTGTTAGTATTGTAATTCTCATTATAATCTCTTATGATAAATCCAAGCATAACTTGAAACGGTTAGTACAATAGTACAATCATGACCAATTGTACTTTTTCTTCCAATTATCATTGCTGAAATAGAAACCATCCTCTTTCACTAGCCATGAGCACATCCACATCCTTTCTTAAAGATATAAATAGCTAGAAAAGCAATGAGAATGAAGTTGTTGATTGAAGACGTCAAAAGTCATTTGCTTCTGATTACCATAGGAAAAAGGTGCAGAAAAGAGAGCGTAGTTCTCCAGAAATTGCGATGGAAATGCCCAAAAAATAATATTGACCTGGGTTGATGAGGACATGATTTCCAAGTTTGGATTTGCAGTGAAGGCACAACGATGGGCTACTAGCTAGGTGAGAGACATTGGTAATACGAACTTCGTACTTTTTTTCAAAAGAAAGATTGATACTTTTGTCATCTTTAGTGCAAACAATGTGAAGTGTGAAGATGAGTGAGTGAGGAGAAGAAACTTCTCATGGTGTAACTCATGTTAGCAAATAATGGTAATCCCTCCACTTGAAGATCTTACATAGTTATTATTATACTATATTCTACTTTGTGGCAGTATTTTTTTTTTTTTTTTTTCCCCTTGGAAAGAGAATTTCATTGAACAAAGGAAAACCAAACAAACACTAGCCCCTTGATGATCTTCCTCCAGAACAAAGGAAGGAATTTCATCAAGTAGGATATGTGCGCCCAAAACGATTACAATTCACAGCTTATTGAGCTAAGTTGTGTGCTACAAATTTAGCATATCTATTACACCTTCTAGCTAGCAAGTTTCAAGGATCTAGTCAGGGTGAAACTTCAAGTCAGACAGAGGAATGCACAACAGCAGCGAATCGCCATAAAAAACAACATTTTTAAGGCCAAGAGAAGTTGCTTCAGAGATAGCACAAAAGTCAGTGAAAGCTTCGGCACGACTGGAGTCCATCACTTCCCTTTTCCACACCACTGCATGGACAACAAGGCCATTCTCATCACGAAAAATAGCAGCCAAGGCAGAGGAATGGCTGTGAATAGCCACATCAAAGTTAACTTTAATCCAATCCGATGGTGGAGAATTCCAACGTTGAGTGGAGGCAGCGGTAGAGATGATTGCTTTCCGTTGCGCAGAACAGTGTTCCTTAGTAATTAAATCAATACGAGTTTTCCAAAAAGGCATCTCAACCGTTGTACCGTGGTGCACATTTGGTCTCTCAAAAACCAAATTTGTTCCATTAAGGTGACAGCAAAGATAGTGAATTCCTTTGCCTTCGTGGAGTCGATGCCGATCTTGGCGGAAGGGTTGAGAACCACATTGATCCAATTCTTGATACCCACATTACCAAAAGAAGAAATGTCAAGAGACCACTTGGACAGACGCCAAATGATGCACGTTACGTCACAACCAAGAAAGAGATGCACCAAACTTTCCATTGAAAACCCACATAGGGGCGACAATGATTATAGGGGCGACAATGATTATCAATAGGAAAACGTGACAGTAAATCAAAAAAAGAAATTGTCACAATCATTAAGCACAACACATGAGATATAGTTATAGCTGGATATTTTTCCAAATTCTCAAAATATTACTCCTTCTGTCTTAGTTTATGTATCCCTCTTTTTATTTTAAGCCGTCCCAAAACTATTGTTCACTTACAATATTACATTATCAATTTTTAGTTATTTTTCAAAACTACCCTTGTTGGGTTAGCAAACCAAACTACTTTTTTAAGCAACTAAGGGCAATTTTGGAAAAAGTCACTTATATTTATACCCCATGTGAAGAGCAATCATTATGTTCCCTTAAAATTTTGGATTCCCCATGTAGAAAAATATTGTGGTCGGGCCATACGGGCACCCACATTATATTGGACTGGGTCCAGAGAGGCCTGACTTGGACGCCAAATAACGGGCTTTGGAGTCCCAAGCCTTATAGGTTTTCATGTGCCTATATATATGCACATATATCACATGGAAAACCTAATGAGATATAGTTTTCTCAGCAGCCTCTCTCTCTACACACGTTAGTCACTCTCTCTCTCTCCCTACGGTTTCTCTCTCTAGCTAATCACCAAGGAGCTTGGGATTTAGAACGTGACTGTCATGGGGATGGCTCAAGAAGCGTCCTCTACGACCTAGGCGATGCATAAGAGAGTACACGGAAGCAACATGGAGCAGCAGTTCGTGGGTGAAGACGCCGGGCTCGTAACAACACCATTCGGCGATCCGTCGGGTTATTCCGCTAGGTAAGTGACCTAAACCCGTCTCGTATGCTTGCGTGCATATTATCTACACCCCAAAATGGGACAAAGGGAGTAGTAATTATCCAGTTCAAGAGATATATATATATATATATATATATGAGTAATACTTGGGGCACAACCAAAGCCACAACCTTTTTTGCACAACCTTCATTTTGTGTCTATCTCTCTCTTGATGGGTCCCACAGTACCAGTGACCCCACAGTGCCCACTAGGAGAGAGATAGACACAAAATGGAGGTTGTGCAAAAAAAGGTTGTGGCTTTGGTTGTGCCCCAAGTATTACCCTATATATATATATATGGACACTGTGTATAACCTGCAATTATAGTATGCAAAGTTGAAATATTTTTGGTCACTAAGTTTTTGGTATTCATATCACACCAAGTCTTTTATGAGAGTAGAACTACCTAAACAAAAACCCTAATGAGTTGAATGTTTAGTAAAATTGCACAACTCATCGGAATTTTTGTCCAATTTAAATGAGTAGAATGTATAAAATGTACTCTAAAATAGAATAAATCATAATTACCCATTTGTAAATATATTTAGGGGGTGCTAACCTACAACACGGTGGTTGTAGGTTAATAGTGCGTATATTAGCTTTTAGTGACGAAAAAAAAACACTTTTGGCGACAAAAATTTTCGTCGCTAAAAACTCCAACTTTAGTGACGAAACATTTCGTCGCTAAAAGTATTTTTTTTTTATCGGCATAGTTGTGAGTGAGAGTTTTGTATACTTAAAGTTGTGAACTGATAAGAACATAGTTGTGTGCACAGAAATAGATTTTTTTTTAAATAAAAAAAAAGAAAAAAAAAAAAGAAAGTGTTTTTGATTCCTCAGATGAGCATACTGAGCCTAAGATTATAATGATATAGTGATATTTAAGTATTGTTTGAGTGAAATGGGTTTGGGAAATTTTGGTCTATACGTACAAACATTTCTAAAGGGATTCACTAGTTTTCTTAATCAAAATCTTCATGTGGTTTCCAAATTTTTTTTTTTTTTTTTTTGGTAACCATGAAAGTGCTACTTGTATCATGCTCTTTTAATTTTTTTATCTCCTTTTTTTTGAACTTGTTTGGACTTCTTGTAACTTTTGCGAGTAGGCAAAAGAAAAGCAGAAACAGAAGAGTAAATCACAAAGGACCATTGGAAATTAAGAAAACACACTATAACATCCATTTAGACTATATTTGTTGGATATTGCTAATCACACTCCATAACTTACTAAATGCACTTCATGGAGTGCATACTGCGCATAATACCATATGCTCTGGGAATGATACCATGGAGTGCATTTAGTAACTTTTGGAGTACAAATAACATTTCCCAATTTGTTTTGTGGAACTTAGGGTGACTGACTAATAGTTTATTTTCATGAACAAAACTCAATGTTTATATATCTATAATTAAGATAAAGTTTTTACAATTTAAATCCTCATTTGAAAATAACATACCATCTTTTTATACCATTTTCCTTTTAGAAAAGGTAAAGCTAAACTCTTTGAATTCTTGTAGATACAAAGCTTGCAAATCTTGACTTTACTCCATCCCATCTGCCCACAAAAGAAAACTAAACCATGTGGTGCTTAGATAGCATCCACGTGTCCGTACATAAAAGGTCTTTAAGATAAAGTTTAACTTGACTGAGAAAAATAAAAAAAACATCCCGAGTCAGTAGATTACAGTGAGTAATGTTACGTTTTTTAAATATTAATTTTAAAAATTAAATCTTAAATGAACTGACAGTAAATTATTAGATTTTGATTGGATGCTAGCAATATTGATGGAATTATCACTTCAAGAGGAGGGATTCTCGGCAACACTTAGGGGTGTTATTGGGTGGGTAGCACCCACGTGGCACTTGCAGAGGACTACACGAATTATTATTATTATTATTATTATTTGAATTTTTTCAAGATGTGACAAAAAATTTTTTTGTGTGATCCTACAAGTGCCACGTGAGTGCTGTCGAGGATCTTTCATCCCACTTTAACATTATTCAATCAAAATCTAGGGGATCCACTACCACATTATTTAGAATTGGAATATGAGTATTACTCGATTACAAAATATAAAGCAAGGAGAAGACTTTTGTATATATTTTTTTTCAAACAAATTTTTATTTTTATTTTTAAAGTGTAATTTATTTTAAAATGTGATTAATCCACAAATGTATCTATATGACATATATATATATAAACCATTAACATTTTAGAAAAAAAAAAACAAAATAGTACCCAAAAAAATATAATGATGGTTGTCCATAGTGTAAAATATGTCTCGCAAGTAATGGGTGACACATTTGATGTTCAATAACTATATTCCTAGGATTAGCATTAAAGAAAATACTTTTGCTCACCCCAAATTTGGTACACCAATGCTCACCCAAGCATCCCATTGGCCAATGCAGTGGGGTCCAGGATTAAACAATATTAAACAACATTTGTTTAATCCTGGACCCCACTGCATTGGCCAATAGGATGCTTGGGTGAGCATTGGTGTACCAAATTTCGGATGAGCAAAAATGCTCTCTAGCATTAAATTGTGTGGGTCAAACTAGCTTAATCTTTGTTTTGGGACAATACAAGATGGTGATAATAAACTATATTCGTCGTGTACTAATTTTTTTATTTTTATTTTTTTTTTGCTAAGAGTATTCGTTGGGTTACTTGTGTACTAGGTCTCTCCTTACTTTAGTATTATCTTTCAGTGCAAGTCTTCAGTCCTTGTACATAGACCAAGAAGTACAGGTGTCAACCTTGCGTTGATGTGATTGAATTATGGACCCTTTGATCTACACTTGACCTATTTATTAGGGGTGCAACTTTAACAGCTGCCGCGGAGTAGGGGTGCAACTCGGGGGCCCGAAAATTATCGGGCTTGGGCCCGCGGTATTTTCACTATAGATGGAGTTGGGCAGAAAAATGTAAGTCCGAATTCAATTCGAGTCGGATTTGGACAGAATTTTGCTAATCCGTGGAATCCGAGCCCGAACCCGAATTCTATTTACGTATTATTTTTGACATTATATTCTAGTATTTTTTAGTAATAATAATACACTATTAGATATTATTCTAGCACTAAATTAATATATGAATGTTTTTTCTCAAATCTAAAAAAAAAAAAAAAAAAAAAAAAAAAATTGATACTCTACATATTGCTGTTTACATATTAAAAATCAATTTGCACAAAAAAAAAAAAATTGCAATTCGGGCTCGGGTTCGGGTTGTAGAACTAATTCACAAACCGGGCTCGGGTTGACAAGTTCGGGTTTATGTCGGGCTTGGACAGAATGCTTGAATTCGGATTCGGGCTTGAGCAGAGCCAAAACCCTTCAAATCCCGCCCGAGTTGCACCCCTACTTGACCCTACAAAATGTGATTTTGTTTGTGAGTGCATTTTTGCTCACTCATTTAAGGGTTGGGTGAGCATAATCCAAGCACTCTATTAATCAATACAGTGAAACTTATAATTAAATGATATATTGGTTTAATCATAAATCCCACTACTTAAATTGTGCTCACCCAGAATGAGCAAATGTGAACTCTTTGTTTTTTGGTCTTCCCTGTTAGAGATAAGGTATGGCATTGACTTGACTTTCTTATGATCAAATATAGGGTTGAAATGGCTTACCCAAAAGATACGTTAGTCCGTGTAGCTGGGAAACAATAATTTAGGAAATTTCCCAGTTTTTTAAACGTGGAACTAGGTAGAAACAGTCCAAGTGTTGAATAAAATGTTACACGTAATATGTGTGTAATATGTGCTTTGTGTGTGTAACATTAAAATATAAAATTAAATTTATAGACAAGTGTGTGTAATAAGTGTAAATTTCATTTATAGGCGCGTGTGTGTAAATTAAATTTATATGCATATGTGTGTAATATCAAAATATAAAATTAAATTTATAGGCACATTTGTGTACGATTAAAATATAAAATTAAATTATCGGCATTGTGTGTAGTATCAATAACAATCCAAACATAAAATTAAAGGCATTGTGTATGATCAAAATATTTTGGGACAACCGGTGATGATTTTTTTTTTGTTTTTTTGTTTTTAGGTATGTGTGTGTAATAAAATTAATTTTTTTAGAAATTTAAAATTAAATTTCTCTTTTTAGGCATTGTGTGTTATCAAAATATTTTGGGACAACCGGTGATGGTTTTTTTTTTTAGGTATGTGTGTGTAATAAAATTAAATTTATGAGCATGTGTGCAAATTCAATTTAAAAAATATATATATATATATAAATCAATTGATAGGCATGTGTGTGTACCATAAAAATATAAAATTAAATTTATAAGCATTTTGTATGTAACATTTATATGCAATATTTGTGGGTAATATCCAAATATAAAATTAAATTTATAGGCATTATGTGTGTGTAATATCAAAATATTTTGGGACAACTGGTTTTTTTTTTTTAGGGATACTTATTATATAGTTCATTATAGTCACCCTTTCTTGAAATTGGTTCCTAGTATAACACAACTTAAGAATTAGTCTCTTACCTATTTTGAGGAGCAAAATACCCCTATATTTAATATATATATATATATGTGGTAATTGTCATCCATATATATATATATATATCTTCCATCACCTTGAAATTAGGGGTTTGAAATTGAAACCCCAAAACTTCTCGAATTAATTAAACATATATGTATATATGCATATCTCACGATCTCTCTCTCTCTCTGTCTCGCACGATGTGATGGAGTAGTGAAAGATATTATTCCAACGGGTGGATTCCCCCATTATGGAGTAGTGAGAGATGATTACCTAATGATAAAGGGATGCTGTGTGGGTTCGAATTAAAGAAGCGTGTTGTCACCTTAAGACAGTCTTTGATGACACAGACATCTAGACTTCCTATAGAGGAGATTAAACTCAAGTTCATTAATACATCTTCCAAGTTCGGCCATGGTCGCTTCCAGATAGGGGTGGACACGAACAAAGTCGCTCAACAAGGGCTCGAAGCTCGGCTCGAGAAAGGCAAGGCTCGGTTCGCTCATTTAAGCTCGTGAACACGATCGATTAAGGCTCGTGAAAAAGCTCGTTAATAGGTTTGATAAAGAGCTTGTATAGTGACTTTTATACATACATTTATTATAAAACTATATAACTTTAGAGAAAATATGACAAACCTCGTAAATAGGCTTGATAAATGACTGATTTATCATTAAACTATATAGTTTAAAGGGTGCGTGAAAAAGCTCGTGAGAAAGCTCGCGAGAAAGCTCGGCTCATTTGAGCTCGCGAGCTCGTGAAAAAGCTCGCAAGCAAGCTCGGCTCGGCTGTCCACCCCTACTTTCAGACAACTGAGGAGAAGGAGAAGTTTTATGGAAGATGCTTGCCTTGTTTCTTTTTCTTTTTCTTTTTCTTTTTTTTTTTTTTTTTTCCACTTTTTTTCCTTCTTCCCATCAATTGTAATTTTTTTTATTGATATTCCAAAAATCTGTATTTGTAAAAAACTTCTTACAAAAAAAAGTAAGAAATTTATTTTTGAAAATTAAAAAAAAAAAGGTGAGAAATTTCTCACCAAAACCTCCGTGAATAAACTAATTGTTAGAACAAAAATAAGAAATTGATCACATTCTATTATATAAATTTCTCACTTTTTGTAAGTGAGAATTTCTCACTTATCTTAACAATTTTCACATTAAAAAAAATGAAAAATTCATACCTTTATTAAGAACTCAACAAATCGATATGACACGTAAAAAATCCAATGATTTGATGATTGTTAAAATCTGTCAAAGTGAGCATGAATTTCTCAACAATTCTCACATTTTCTCACACTTTTCTTTTTGAAAATGAGCTATAAAAAGGGTGAGAAGTTTCTTTTTGAAAATAAACAATAAAAAGGTGAGATATCTGGTACTATGATCCATGACAATTTTAAATTTTGTTAGCATGCATTATATGTGAATATGCTATGAGCAGTAACATGTCTTTCGTATTTCGTTGAAACATTTTCATTACTAGATGTAAGAAATTCTTACCTTTTCACAGAGTAATTTTTCAATTTGTAATCTCTCAGCAAATGAATTTGTAATTTCTCACTTTACTTTTTCTCGATAAGAACATGAGCAATTACTGAATATTGTATTGTCATAACCAAAAGTGATAAACTTCTTCATTCAATCAGGCAAATTGAGAAATTTCTCAATTTGTAATTTCTTAGTCACATAGAACAAAGAGTGAGAAATTTCTCACTCTGTAATTTCTCAACCACATAGTGAGAAATTTCTCACCTAACGGTAGAAACCAAAATATAAGTAAATTTCTCATATAACTTCTCAAACATAGAAACCAAAAGATAAGTAACTATAGTTGAGTAAAGTATGAAAAATGCCTTTATTTTCTAGATCATTATTTTCTTGTTTTTAACAGCTATAAATGAACAAAATCAAATTTAGGCAAAATCCAATCCTTATCCATGAACTTTTCAAATTTCGGTTACCATAACTGCCGCCACAATCCACACGCCTATACATATGTATGTATATATATGATCATAAAGGTAATTTGGTCCATAAAAATTACACAAATTTGGGTCAAAGGACTAATTTCTAGGTTCAAGGTGTAATTGGGGACTACTTTCTATTCCACGAATTGGGGATGAATCAATTATTACTCCTTTGAATCTCTAGGGCCTAAATCATACATTTTTTTTAAGATGTGTCAATATGTGTATGTAATAAAATTTACCATCTAAGCATGTATGTAAATTAAGCAATGTATGTAAATTAAATTTATAGGCCAACCCCACTTTTTGGCATGTGTCTCAAAACATAAATTTTTAAATTTCCATGTGTGTAAATTAAATTTATGTATGTATGTGTAATAAAATAAATTTTCTAAGCATCTGTATAAATTTAATTTATAGGTCAACTCCACTTCTTCAAGATAATTTACAAAAAAAAAAAAAACCAAAAAAATACAAGAAAAGGCATTGTGTGTGATCAAAGTATTTTGGGACAACCCACAAAAAAAATTTAAAAAAAAAAAAAAAAGAAGAAGCAAAACATGTAATAAAATTAAATTTCTAAGCATATGTGTAAATTCTATTTATAGGACAACTCCACTTTTTCAAGAATTTGAAAAAAAAAACAAAATTAACAACAAACAAACAAAATGGGAATTTTTTTTTTCAAAGGTATGTGTATAAAATTAAACTCAAGAACATTTAAAAAAAAAAAAAAACAAAACTACAAAACAAACAAAAACAAACCAAAATCGATTTTTTTTAAAAAGGGGAAAAAATGGCCCACTTTTTCAAGGGTTTTTTTTTTTTGAAAAATACACAGACACATACACACACACACACACACACACACAAACCAAACCAAACCAAAACCAGAAGAGGGGAAAAAAAGGCCTTGTTTGGGAAAAAAAAAAAACAAAGACACGAAAACAAAGCCCAAATCGGTTTGCCAAATATGGCTTATACCTAAATTATTGCCTTAGGTAAGCATCTGTGTAAATTTAATTTATAGGCCAACCCTACTTTTTCAAGAAAATTATAAAAAAAAAAAATACCAACACATACAAGAAAAGGCATTGTGCGTGATCAAAATAATTTGGGACAACCCATAAAAAAATATAAATAAATAAAAAAAAAGAGCAAAACATGTAATAAAATTAAATTTCTAAGCATATGTGTAAATTCAATTTATAAGACCGCTCCACTTTTTCAAGAATTAAAATAAATAAATAAAAAAAATCAACAACAACAAAACAAACAAAATGGGGTTTTTTTTTTGTCAAAGGTATGTGTATAAAATTAAATTCAAGAACATCTTTAAAAGAAAAGGAAAAAAACAAACAAACAATCTACAAAACAAACAAAAACAAGCCAAAATCGTTTTTTAAAAAGGGGCGACCGGCCATAGGGACCATAATAGGGGATTGTAACACCCGTACCCAGAAAAGAGGATTAATGTGATATTAGTATGTACTAGTTAATGATAATTAATGCATAAAATAATTTAAGGTGGGGTTATGAACCCTGTAATACCCGTACCCGTAAAATGGTAATAAGATTATTTCGCATGCATTAATTAGCATAATAATAGTATGTAATGATTTTTTATAAAGGGCACAATTGGACAAATGTGAAACGGGACCCACAGGAGGTCTAGATTGAATAAATTGTATAAAGGTGCATTTATGTGATTAAATGGTAGACATGTAAATGTAAATGTTTACATCATAATACATGTTGATGCCTATTGATAATTTAATTGATTAAATGCTAAGTGCCTTAAAATTCTATCATTGTTCATGATTATGTATATGACCAGTTTGAGTACCCTTGTAAGGGCGTAATTGGACATGTGACATAATTAGTAGGCTAATTAGCGTTTTCATATAATATTTAGGACCATATTTGGAATCATTGTAGTAGGATCCACATGTGTCCATCTAGCAAGGGGTGACACGTGGCAAGGTGTGGTGTTGCCAAACACCAAGCCTATCTCTCACAAGCTTATAATAGAAGCTTTGCCCAAAAAAACAAAAAAACAAAAAAACAAAAAAACAAAAGAAAAAAAAAAAAAAAAACCGTGAGTGTGTGTAATGTGTTTGGCAGCGATGGCGGTTGTGTGTGTGACATATATCGGTTACATATATAATATATATTATATTAGTTAATCAATAAAATATAAGAAAAGGATGGAAAAAAAAAGAACAGAGAAAGAACAGAGAGAGAGAGAGAGAGAGAGAGAGAGAGACGCCAGAAAGAAGAGAGAGGGAAGTGAGGGTTTTACCTTCTCGATGTCATAGCTTCATTATATGTTACCCAAATCGCGATACAAAGTCATATTTGGACTCGTGAGAGTAACCCTAACCTTATGGTATAATTTAATTTGGGTTTAATCGACATATTTTTCTTGTCCCAAATGGGTTGGTAACATTTAGTTTACCAAAATTGTGTAGGATTAACTACAGGTTCATATTTGGGCTAGATCTAAGAAAAAATCAGTGTTTCTAGGCTTATTTGATTATTCGTAGAGGTAAATGCTCTAATCCAAAAATTGGGCGTTTAATATTGCTTATATGATAGTTTGTGGTATTAGCATGCTTAAATCATGAATTTGTAGAAAAGCATGTGGTTAATTATTGCTTAATATGTCAAGAATGCTAAAGTTGTCATGTTGTCATGCTTATGTGCTTATTTGGGTCAAAGGGTGTCAAGTGATAATTACCATTATTTAGCACATATTTAAGGGACGTCATTCTTCAGAGAAAATGGGATGAATTCCTCAGAGAAAAGGGGACGGTGGCGACGACCACAACGAATTAGCTTCGGTCACGTGAGTGTGTGATATCGCTTTAAAAGCGACGACAAGTGAGAGGGCCCAGAATCAGGGGTCCAAAATGATGGTGATTAGTTACTTGACATGCCGACGACTAATTTTATTGTTGTGAATGCTTAAATATTACATATGCTGTATTTCACACTCCGATAGCATGATTAGAATGTTCACTAAGGGAAAGCTTAAACAAACTTGATTTTCTGTTGTGGTTATTGAATAACCACCGTAGGTGCGAACCAGGAAGAAGAGAGAAAACAATCAGGACGACGGACCTGGGTTTGCTGAGATGAGTTTTGTAATAATCATTTTTTTAAATTACTAGTTGGAGATGTTTTGGGAGTTGTGGTATAATGGTTATGGTTTCATGTATAAAAGTATTAGAATATATGTTTTTAACTCTTTAGTATGTTAGAATGAATTTATATACTTTAGTTGGTTTTTTGGTATGTTTTGGAATATTTAAAGAAATAAGTGCAGCAGGGGTTAAAATATTTTAGTTTATGAAAACAGGGTGAATGGTGCTGTAATAGGGGAAACTTTGCCCAAGTACCATTTGACAGTTTCAAAACTTTGTTTTGTTTTATTATTTTGTTTGATAAAAGGATATTTTACCCCTGATATTTCAGTCAAAATGCTCATTTTTGGAACGTTAAAAATGATTGTTTGGTCCTTGTTGACTTTGTTACACATGTCCTAGCCCGCGGGGGCAGATTGGGGTGTGACAAATTTTGGTATCAATGCAATTGGTTAGAGCATTTGGGGACGAGAGACGAATGTGACGCGTAAAAAAATGCATGTATTTGATAATCATAACATGTAGAGGCATACATGTTTACAGGACGTGATTTAAATGTTGTTGAGCATGCATATCATGTTACACGCATTCTACATATTATTATATGTTGAGGGATGGTTGAAAGATTCATTGTGATATAATGGAGTATAAAGGGAAATGTTTTCCATATGTTGAATTGATTGAGTTGGAAAGGGGGGTTGAGAATTTAGTAAGAAATTCTGAGTTTGAGAATATTTGTGGAATTTGGGTTAAGAAATCTAGGGTTGAGTTGGTCATCCTGAAATAATTTGGGTGACATTATATTATCAAGGGTATTGACTTGATGAAGGGTTATTGAGTATTGGGTTATGATTGTGGGTATGGATTTCTTTCCGAATATTATCGGGTATTATTATTAGTGAAGATTTTCTCTTATTTTCTGTCAATAAATTGGATATATGGATTTCTTATGATTTATATAGGCGTCATGAGCAGATATGGTATTGTTGTTATCTCTTATTTATCCATCTAGTCCGTAATGATCTTTGGGAGTATTTGTTGATCTCCTTATATATTCTCTTGGGATTGACGGTGAAATTTTGAGTTTGTCGAGGTGATGAGATATTTGGGAACTTATCCAGTTGCTTGAGCTATCTTGGGTTGTTGAGGAATCTCTCAACTCTATTTGGGTTGTATTGGGTTGTTGAGGAATCTATCAACTCTATTTGGGTTATATTGGCTTATTGAGGAATCTCTCAACATAAATTTATTTATTTCTATTTCTTGGGATGCCTCTTTTATTATGGAATAATGATTGGTTCTCCAACGTGTCAGTATGAATAATAGATTTGGGGTTAACTAATAAAAATAGACTTTCTTATTGTGTTCCTAACGATTGGGTATGACTATAGTTATAAATCATTCTTTTCTGGTTAAGGATATGGTTGATTATAATCAAGACTAAGTAGCTGTGTTGTTCGAATAACTTATTGGGTTGATTGGCTATACGGGGTATTAGAATTTTCTATTGGAGATCTAAATTTGAAAATGAGTTTACAAGTTTAATAGGTAGTAATCTCTTTGATATCCAAACCACTGCAAGATCCGTTCAACCACCATGTGCATCAGGTAATAACATTCTTATTATTTCTTTGTACTTTATATGTAAGCAATCGAGATCTAACTATTGCACTGCACTGTAGCAATTGTCGAGTATCCTAGTCTATCACTGAAAACTTTCAGACTTTGGACTTAGCAACTAATAATGTATTAGAAATTTCTAGGATATTTGAATGACGCTAAGTGAGTTTCTATATATTTAAATGAGTAGAAAATGTTTTGAAATCATCTTTTGTGGGGAAAAAAAACTGATTTATTATGAATCAGGAAGTGGTTAAAAATATTTTGACAAAAAGAGGCAGATGGATTTGACCCAAATTGGGTAGAAGGGGGAAATTAGTGAAAATGATTTTAATCAAATGTAGGTATTTCAATTGTTGGTTAAAGAAGTTATTAATGGAAATTTTTTTAATTATATGATAGTTGTGTAAACGTTTTTAATTTATAGAGAAAGACTTTAAATGAATACTATTGGGTCAGCTAAGAAGCTCAACTGAGTACACTACATTTACTTTGATTTTAAATTGGAATATTAAATTTTTAAATGAATTCTAAATGAATTTTGTAAGAAAAGGGTCTGGAAGTAACTTGTGATATTCTACATATTATTCTAAATAATGTTTCTTGCGAATACATGATTGTGGTTGATGGATTATAAGGAGTATCAATTTATTTCTTGGGAATTGAGTTGGGATATTCTTGGTTACAAGATGAGTATGACAGGGCAATGAAGCACTTCAAACATATGATTGTGTACAATTCTAACATTGGAAAAAAAAAAGGTAGTTTATCACTTGTTGCTTGGGATTACAGTCGGAGATCAACGAGTGATTTTGTTTACATACAATTGACACCTTTAAAAGGGCACTGCACAGTTGAGTAAGCAGGAGAAAATTTGAGATTGAGGAGTGTTGGATCATATTTAAGTTTTATCACAACAAAATCAGTTGCTTATTAATAGTAAGTACTACAAGAAAGGGATAAATGTGTATATCGATTTCTATATGTTGGGGCTTAGACAACATAAATCGAAAGACAAGTAAGTTCTACAATCTGAATAGTTTGAGAATTGTGAAACTTTGCCTTATGTTGAACATCTGATGGATGGGTTGTATTTCTAGAACATATGATTTAAAAGGATAGTGATTTTGTGGGTATCTTTGGAAATTAATCAATCGGGACTTATAAAGGTGACATGAATTTGAAGTTACAGGATTGACTGGGTATTATTGAAAATATACTGAAGATTTCTTTTCTGTATGAGGACACGTGTGAAACTTATATCGGTTACAGTGAAGTTTCAAAATCAAAAGAAAATCGATCTATGATGATATTGATATGATTTATTGCAAAGGTTTGTGTTGGGATTGGGCTATATGTTGATGCAATAGTAATTTACACTGCATATAGTTGAATTTTATATAAAAAAAATTTATCTGGTATAAGATTTAGAATTCATGATATTCTTTTTATATTGAGCATTTGGCAGTAATATTCTTACGATCCGGAAGTTTATATTAATTGTCGTGACTTGGAATATTTAGTTAAACAATGATAATTGAATACATGGTACGGAGAACAGTTAGAACTCATGATGGCTACGGTTTGAAATTTTATATTAATCAGGTGAAGGCAAAATGGTTGTTAGTGTTCGATTCGGAGATCAACGAGGTTTGGTGTGCGCGTTGACTATTCAGAAAGAATTTGAGTCAAGTTTCAAAATCTATTAGAAACTAAATTTGTTCGTAAATTGGGTAAGGAATGATGATTACAAATCGAGGTCATCCAGCATTACTACAATAGATGAGTGGAAAATTGATTTAAGGATCGGTTTGGGTTTCCGTTTTAGAATTTTGTGAAAAAATTCTTGAAAGGAAAGTGATTGAGTTCTACTCTACAATAAAATGTGTCGGAATCTCAAGGTCAAGTAAGTACTTGGAGTGAAGATAGCTCAAGGGAATGGGTTCAGAAGAAATATTGGAATACATATTTGAGTATATAATATGTTAGTAATTAGGTATGCGACATTACTATTTACATTTCACTGCATATGATTACTTAGTAATTAGTTATAGGAGCACAAGTCTTCTTGAAGATTAAGATGTCAAGAAGTTGTCTTCAGATGGGATATGTAAAGCATTCTTTACGATATGGGGTATAAGGGTAGAAACAATAAAGGTTCTTGGAGTTATTATGATTGATATTATTGACAACTTGAAATTGAATATTTACCTTAGTAAATTTCATGATGGGATTGCCAAATAAATGACTGTAGAAAAGTTGACATAATCAGATTGTGGTATTGATTGAAACTGCAGACTTGCTGGGGTCAAACGATTTGTATGTGAAAAGAATTACGACATTATGTGGGTACTAGCACCTGTCATCTTAGAAGGAAGTAGTTGATTATGAATAAGTTTTGGAATTTTACAAAAGCAATGGAATGAAACTGGAGTTTTATGAGACGTTTTATCATACACTGATATCAGGTGGGAAAATATAATAAGACAAGTGAGATTTGTTCCAGAATGATTGGAGGGAAATGACTACTGTGGGGAGAGAAATATTTCCAGAAGTTTTATCTTCAGAAAATGGTATAGTTGGACGAACCAAGTGAGATTGAAATTCCAATATGCCAATTGAAAATGTCGAAAAGAAGGGGGACCAGTTAGTTGCAATTGTGGTCACACCAGTGGGTATAATGTATTTTATAATCGTGTTGATGAATATGAACCAGTAGAAGTTCGAGAAGAAGTACTTATATCTATTTGATTCGTAAGGTGAAAAAAGTTTGGAGACAAGCTTCCTAAAAGGGAGGGAGAGATGTAATACCCGTACCCGTAAAATGGTAATAATATTATTTCACATGTATTAATTAGCATAATTAATAGCATTTAATGATTTGGGTATGTTTCAGTTACCCCGATGTGATAAGTGATTGATAAAGGACAGAGTTGGACAAATGTGAAACGGGACCCACGGGAGATCCAGATTGGATAAATTGCATAAACGTGCATTTATGTGATTAAAAGGTAGACATGTAAATGTAATTGTGTACATTATAATACATATTGATGTCATATGATTATTTAATTGATGAAATGCTAAGTGCCTTTAAGATTCTATCATTGTTCATGAATATGTATGGGGCTAGTTTGGCTACCCTTGTGAGGGCGTAATTGGACATGTGACATAAATAGTAGGCTAATTATTGGTTTCATATAATATTTAGGACCACGTTTGGGATCATTGTAGTAGGATTCACATGTGTGCCACCTAGCAAGGGGTGACATGTGGCAAGGTGTGGGGTTGTCAAACACCAAGCCTACCTCTCACAAGCTTCTGATAGAAGCTTTGCCGCAAAAAAAAAGATGTGTGTAATGTGTTTGGCGGTGGCAGTTGTGTGTGTGTGATATATATCGGTTACATATATAATATGGGGTAACCTAATATTAAGTCCTATTAGAGCCAAGTTGTTCATACTAGGCCCAGCAATAAAAAGAATTCACTAATAAGTCCACTAAATTTAATATGACATTTTCACCCTTTCCCAAAAATTGCGCGACAATCAAGAGTAGATATTTCATCTGCAATTAATCTCATAATGCACTCCTAAAATCACGCACCTAATATATATATATATTCCAGTCCCACTAATTCTCTCATTTCCATCTCTCTCTCTAAAAAATTTCCAGAGAAACCATTGACGCTCAGAGACAGCGACGCGAAGTTGCGATCGAAGATGATGAACCAAGACTGCCTTCTCCATCTTCATCAGAATCAATGGTTGATGTTCGATCACGCGCGAAGCCGTGGGGTCTAGGTCCAGACCGACTCCGACTCTTCCTCTGTTATCAACGCTAACTAGAACGAAATGAAGTTGTTTAAAGGCCTCGATCTGGATCTCAACTTTCCACTGTCGGACAAACTCACCTGAATTCCTCATCGACGATCGGGAAATTCTTCAATGTTTTTGATTAATTTTGCTATTTGTTTTAAAAATAGGAAACAAATATATATATATATATATGTATATATATATAGGTATAAGAACCTTGACTGACTTTGATGATGATTTGTAAGCTATGGATCAAATGATCACCGTCCGATGTGAGTAAATATGTGATCTGATCTCTTTTTATTTAACACTCATATTTTGGTTCAAAGGTTGTGCGAAAATGTATAATATGTTATGATTTAATGGTTGTGGTTAAAAAGCTGTAGTGTAAAATTTAACACTCATGTATAGTGCTCGTTATAGTGCGAAATTTTATATTGTAAATAACAAGAGTCTTATAGTGTGAATTTCAGTGTAACAATTGCTTAATTGGAAGTGTGATTTTCAGTGTAATATTTAGTACCGTCTTAAACGTTACACTGCTCTTGTCACTGCTCTTGTACACTACTTTTTTGGTTCATGTGTTCTTCTGTAACATTTTTAGTGTAAAAATTGTAGCCAGCAAGATTAGACTCTTAATGATTTTCAGTGTAAAATTGTTCACCGATTTTCATTGTAAGATTTGTTGGGTAGTATAAAATTGTTCACTGCAGTGTAAATTGTAGGGATGGCAATGGGGCGGGTTTTCCGGGTTCCCCGCCCCGCCCCTAATAGGTAGGGTATGGGGGGCTTAATAGGGTTAGGGGCGGGTATGGGGGAGGTTTTCAAAACCCGAGTCGGGCTCGGGTCAGGGTCGGGGTAGGGTCAAAAAACCCGAACCCGCCCCGAATATACTTGTATTTACATTTTTACCCCTCAATAGTTATGTGTATTACCATTTAAAAAAAAAAAACTGCACTATTGGGGAACTAATTGGGTAAGTTAAAAAAAACTGCACTATTGGGGAAAAAATTGCATTAAAAAAACTGCTTTTTCAATTTGTGTACCAAAAAAAAAAATAATAATCATAATCAGGGCGGGGCGGGGCGGGGCGGGGCGGGGCGGGGGTGGGGTCGGGGTCGGGGTCGGGGAGAGGTACTATGCGGGGGCGGGGGCGGGGTATGGGGGCCCCGTCCCATACCCGCCCCGTTGCCATCCCTAGTAAATTGTATGAGCTTTGCAGTATAAAAATGTTTACTGTAGTGTAAATTGTGATAAATTTTACACTGCAGAAGGAACTGGTTTGGTGTTATAAGTAAGCATTTTTTGAGGATTTTTATGTTACACATTTGTAATACCCTGTATTTTGGTATATTAATAAGACCCGGTATTTCATTTCTATACTCGTATAAACTTTATCTTCCTTTTGGTAAATTTTGATACCAATCGATTGACACTTTTCTGATACCAATCGATTGACATTTCTTCCAATCGATTGACACTTTTCTAATACCAATCGATTGACATATTCCCAATCGATTGCCATCAGACCGACCTGAATTCATGACGTGTTAAACATCTCAATCGATTGCCATACATTCCAATCGATTGACTACAAATATCTGTTCCCAATCGATTGACTTGTGTCCCAATCGATTGGCATAAGCTGAGAAATGTTTTCTTCTTTTCTTGAGGTTTAAACGTGTGGCACTCTTTTCCCTCTATATATATGACCATATTTATGGCCTTGGGTCACTTTGGCAGCTTGAGAGAGAGAGACACACCTCTTGTGAGAGTTATACATACATATATCTATATATCTATACATATATACACACCCTCACACACACACTCACTCCTTCGGCAGCAGGGAGAAGAAGAAGAAGAAGAAGAAGAAGAGGAAAGAAGGAGAAAGAAGAAAGAAGGAGACAGAGAGGGAAGACAGAGACAGAGAAGAGGAGAGAGAGAGAAAGCTTGGAGGTTTCGAACTTAAACACACCCAAACGCACCCTAGGTGAGTCCTAACTCACTTGGTCCCTTTATATGAAGTTTATATAAGCTATTATGATGTTTAGATGGATTAAATGCATGTAGTGCACGTTTATATATGCTGTTTTTACAATCTGCTGGAGAAGACGTAGTACCAATCGATTGACATAAATCTCAATCGATTGACATCAGTCGTATCCCAATCGATTGGATAGGATCCCAATCGATTGACATCTCAATCGATTGACATGTTTCTCAATCGATTGACATGTTTCTCAATCGATTGACATTGTTCCAATCGATTGACATATTTCTCAATCGATTGATATAACTTTTTGTCCCAATCGATTGGACCTCTATCCCAATCGATTGGCATGATCAGAACTTGGTTTCCTTTGCCTATTTATTATATAAGAGGTTTAGTTGTTCGATTCCTGATTCGGGAATTCCATTATGCGATTATGGGGTAGACAGGAGAAATGTGACACCAAAGATTTATGGATAATGAATAAAAAGTAATATGAAGACATGGGTGACGTGTTAATTCTGATGTGAGTTCGATGTCCGTTTTCTTTCATTCAGAGTAGTCAGGCCACATTGGGAATTGTCATGTGTCGATGTAGAATGGAACGTAAGTAGGTTTGGTAAGTTCCGGGAATGGTACGTGGATGGATGATTGGTCATGATATGCTCTTAAAAGCGGTGAACCGGACCATGGTTCTTAAAAGCGGTGAGCTGGACCAAGAAGTCTTAAGATAGACTGGATGATCTGTGATATGCTCTTAAAAGCGGTGAACCGGACCATGGTTCTTAAAAGCGGTGAGCTGGGGATCATTAGTAGATGACGTTAAGTCGTGGCAATAGATTGATATGCCTTGTTCGAAACGTTATATCCCTGAAATGCGGTGAACAGGACCATTGTTCTTAAAAGCTGGGGACAGACTGACGTGGAGTCCATGACATGCGGTGAACAGGACCATTGTTCTTAAAAGCGATGGACAGAATAAGGGTGTATCCCTAGAGTTAAACGATTGAGTCTGTTCATGGAAATCAGAGTCTGTTGAGTTCGGTATTTGAGTAACAAGACGATAAGGGTCGGTTTACAAGAATGAATAGAGGAACAAGATAATGTTATTTTTGATAATAAGATGCTAACTCGTGTTTTCATAAGCTTGTGTTTACTTCAGATAACTGGTACCCTGTTAGTTGTTGCTCACTCAGCTCTCAGTAAGCTGACGGCCTTTTTATTGCCTGGACATTCCCCGTCCAGAATATCCTGCCCCTTGTTTTACAGGTGATGACCAGTACACTGATGAGTGTTATCCAGAGGAAGGCCCCACCGATGATGGTTACGCCAGGAAAGATTATCCTTATGCCAGTTGAAGACTGAAGATGTTATAATTAGATTTAATTTCAGTTGTTCTGTTAAACTTTTGTTAACGGGTACTTGGGCATTTGTTGTCTTCAGACCTGTTGTGATCCTGTGGACCATACTCTGATAGTTTGTAATAGTTAGCACTTTGTGCTATTTTCAGTTGATTACTGTTGCTTTTCTTTTGGACTAGTACTGCGTGGTGTGGATTATTAGTGACTTTCACCTGTCATTCCTTATGGACCCATAAAGGAAATTTATTTTTCTCTATTTATGCTGCTCCGGGGCGTGACAGGATTTTTTTGGTATCAGAGCTTAGGTTTGGTACTCTAGGTTGTGATACTTTTGTTCACTAAGTATTCCACACCATCTGGTCCTAGTATGATAGGATTTCTTTGAGATGAGATATGAGTATAAGATAAGTTCGTCTTTCTGACGATAGATAGTTTCCTTTGCAGGATAGCATGGATCCGGAGTTTCACCAGTTTGTGACTGATGCTTATGGAGGACACATTATCCATGGAGATACCGTGGAGCCAGCTGACCCAGATTTTTATCATGAACGTGTGTGCCAGATAGCTAGTCGACATTTAGAGGAAGACATGTGGAGAGCACTTTATGTGACCGGGAGTACTCACCCGACACGGATGCGCATGGATGCTTACCACTTAGCGAGAGTCGGTAGAGATATTTGCCAGGAGATGTTACGACTAGTTTTGAGTAAGCCAGAGATGGATGAGATTGAGTTGAGAGCTATTGTAGCCGGTCCACCCGAGCCCGTAGTTGCAGCAGCAGCAGCCCCACCATCACCAGTACCCGTCCCAGAGCCAGAGCCTGAGCCGATTGAGGACGAGGAGGATCTAGAGCCTGAGGATGAGCATCCCGATGAGGACATGGACGAAGATGGAGAGGAGGAGCCGATAGATGACGAGGACCCAGTAGAGGATGAGCATGCAGATGATGCAGATGATGATGAACCTGAGGATGACCCCGAGGAGCTAGAGTTTGAGCCAGAGGATCCAGTACCAGACCCAGAGGCTATGGAGGCAGACGTAGTAGACGAGGAGATAGTTGTGCCAGAGGTACCCGTTGTGCTTCAGATACCAGCTGGACCCATTATGCATATGGCAGCCATGGCCGATATGGCGATAGGATGGATAGCTCAGATGGTAGCCCAGCCAGCAGATTTTGTTATGGGAGAGGTAGCTATAGCAGGAGCTCTTGACATAGCTGACGGTTTTGCCGCAGTAGCTGTTGATGTCGCTAACCAGGCAATAGCAGACGTGATGGAGGACGATGATGCAGAGATGATAGAGGATTGGGATATAGGGGTAGTAGTTGGAGATCTTGTCGCACCAGTTGAGGATGATCCACTCGAGGAGATGGATATAGACCCAGAGGACGAGGCACCACCAGCAGGATCAGATGCTGACGACTTTTGAGTCAGGATCTGCAGGATGTAGATTTTGTTAGTTTATATTAGGACATGTTGTCCACCAGATTTTTGGGAGCTTGAGAGATAGCTATTGACCATAGCTTTGTATAGTATTAACTGACTTTAGTTGTTGTAACTCTTGTCCCATATGGTACGCAGTTTGACTAATGTGTACTATACGGTACATCTTTTGATATATATATACGAGCAGTACTTTTGTTATATTTTTGGTTGTTGCGTTGTGCTGTGTTGTTTAGTAGAATGGTTAGTTTTGCTGTTTCTTGTTCTATCTTGAGTTCGTTTCTACGAGAAGACTTTCAACTGATCAATATGTCATTTGTAGGCGATACTCGTTATCATCATGGTAGGACCCTTGAGAAATCACCAAGCACGTAATGGAGCACCTATACCGGAAGGGATGGATCCAACGGGAATTTTCGAAGCAATTATGCAGAGGATGGAGCATGTGGGGGATACATATAATCATTCCACCCACCAGAGACCTTTCGCACCCCCGCCACCAAGACAGACTGGAGATAAGCTGTTAACAAATTTTCGTGGGTTACGTCCCGAAAAGTTTGATGGACTAACAGAACCATGGAAAGCAGAGCAATGGATAAGAGAGATGGAGTTAATATTTGGAGCATTGGAATGCAATGAACAAGAGAAACGTCGCCTTGCTACGTTTCAGCTCACTTATGCCGCCGCAGATTGGTGGGAAGCTGAGCAGGCCACTATTGGGATCGATGCCGCTAGAGCTATGCCATGGGAGACATTCAAAGGCAGATTTTTGGATAAGTATTTTCCAGAAGATGAGAGAGATCAACAGGAAGTGAACTTTCTCAATTTGATCCAAGGAGGATGGAATGTACGGGAATACACAACACAGTTCGAGCGTTTATCCAGATTTGCTCAGCACATGATAGACACGCCGCAGAAGAAGGTGAAGAGATTTCACCAAGGACTGAAACCCCACCTCAGACATATGATGGTTGGTCATCTGAACCAGTCGTATGAGGAAATTGTTAGATTTGCTACATGATTAGAAAAGGATGCTAATCCAGTGCAGCAATCACAGATAAATCGACCTCAGTCGTCACGAGGGTTTCAACCGAGGAATTTCCATAATCGACCACCAAGAAATACCCAAGGATGGAGACCTCAGGAAAATTTTCAAGGAAACAAGAGAACCTGGGAAGGAACCAGGAAACCACAGCAGAGTTATAATCGGCCCCAGCAGAATCAACAGCGAGAACTACAGCCACAGGCATTACTAACAGCCCCACCTAGCAATAGTGGAGGATGTTTTAACTGTGGAAAGCCCGGACATATTGCAAGGAACTGCACCGTCTTCAGACCTAATCGCAGGCCAGATATTGTCTGTCGCAACTGCAATAAACCAGGACACTTGAGCAAGGATTGTCGTGCACCACGAGGAGGATACTACGGGGCACCAGTGCAAGGAATTCAAGGACCTCCTGATCAGACCAGAATGAATGCTATCATTCCAGGAGAAGCAGGCTTTAATGCTGATGAGCAGCAACATTTGGAAGGTACACTTGTACTCTTTCATAGTCCAGTTAAAGCTTTATTTGATACTGGAGCCGCACGTTCTTTTATTGCTGTTAAGATTGTGCGTCAGTTGGGTTTAGAACCCCAGACACTTGAGTCAACACTGAATGCTGTGTCACCGTTGGGAGTGACAGTTAAGTTGAGTAAAGTGTGTAGAGATTGCCCTTTGACTTTGGGAGATAGGAATCTTCCAGCAGACTTGGTAGTTCTGTCGATGTCAGAATTTGATGTTATCCTAGGGATGGATTGGTTAACTAGGTACAGTGCCAATCTGGAGTGCCCTACCAGAACGATTGTATTTCCAATACAAGGAAAGCCGACGATCAGATTTAAGTGTCAACCGACAAGCGACATGTTTCTTACGAGTAGTTTGGCTACGATCATTAGTACGAGTACGGAGCTTAAGATGGATCAAATTCCTATTGTACGAGACTTTCAGGATGTATTTCAGGATATTAAAGGACTTCCACCGAAAAGAGAAATAGACTTCTGCGTGGAATTAGTACCTGGTACATTGCCTATTTCTAAGACTCCATACAGGATGGCACCAACTGAGATGTTAGAACTAAAGAAGCAAGTTCAAGAACTCGAAGATCTAGGATTTGTTCGTCCAAGTACGTCACCTTGGGGAGCACCAGTTATATTTGTAAAGAAGAAGGAAGGAACACTTCGACTCTGTATGGACTACAGGGAGTTGAATAAGGTTACAATTAAGAATAAATATCCACTACCATGGATAGATGATTTGTTCGACCAGTTACAAGGATCTAGGATCTTTTCCAAGATCGATCTGCGTTCTGGATATCACCAGCTGTTAGTTCGATCAGAGGATGTATCAAAGACTGCATTCAGGACAAGATACGGGCATTATGAGTTTCTAGTTATGCCTTTTGGATTGACGAATGCGCCCGCAGTATTTATGGACTTGATGAATAGAGTATTCAGACTATATCTGGATAAATTCATTATAGTGTTCATTGATGATATACTGATCTACTCAAAGACAGAAGAAGATCACAAGGATCATTTACAGATTGCTTTGCAAACACTTCGAGATAGCAAGTTGTATGCAAAGTTTAGCAAGTGTGAGTTTTGGCTACAAGAAGTCAAATTCTTGGGACATGTTATATCTCAGGATGGTATTTCGGTAGACTCATCTAAGATTGATGCAGTCTTAAGCTGGAACAGACCAACGAATGCGACCGAAGTCAGAAGTTTCCTCGGTTTAGCAGGATATTATAGAAGATTTGTAGAAGGATTTTCCAAACTAGCAGGACCTTTGACAAACTTAACCAGAAAGGAGACGAAGTATGAATGGACAGACGAGCATGAGGATGCATTTCAGGAGTTAAAAGAGAGATTGACTTCCGCACCAGTACTCGCATTACCTAAGAGTGGAGAAAAGTACGTGATCTACAGTGATGCATCGTACCAAGGACTCGGGTGTGTGCTTATGCAAGATGGAAATGTTATCGCATATGGATCAAGACAATTGAAGGTGCATGAGAAGAATTATCCTACGCATGATTTGGAATTAGCAGCAATAGTGTTTGCATTGAAAATTTGGAGACACTATCTCTATGGAGAAAAGTTTGACTTATTTTCCGATCATAAGAGTCTGAAGTATTTGTTCTCTCAAAAGGAGTTGAACATGCGACAACGAAGATGGATGGAGTTACTCAAAGACTATGACTTTTCCTTGCAATACCATCCAGGTAAAGCAAATGTCGTAGCCGATGCTTTGAGCCGTAAACCTCGATTAGTGATCGCTGCATTACTAATTAGAGAATGGAGAGCATTAGAAGTTTTAGCTGAATTTGATCTTCAGCCAGTGGAGCCAATGAAAGGACAACATTTTGGATGTCTTATGGTACAACCAACTTTGATCAGCCGTATCATAGAAGCTCAACAGACAACAGAGGATTTGAAGTTATGGTTCGCCAAGATGTCAGCCAAGGAACCAGAAGTCTGGAGTATTAGTACCGACGGAGCTTTACGATGTAAAGGTAGACTCTGTGTACCTAATGAAGAAAATCTTCGGAAGGAAATATTAGATGAAGCACATAAGTCACGAATGACTATTCATCCTGGAGGTACCAAGATGTACAAGGATCTGAAGAGAAATTTTTGGTGGGAAGGAATGAAGCGAGAAGTGGCAGAATATGTAGCTCAGTGTCTTACTTGTAAACAAGTAAAGGCAGATCATCAGAGACCACCTGGACTTCTACAGCCGTTACCTATTCCTCAATGGAAATGGGAACACATAACCATGGATTTCGTGGTAGGATTGCCGAAGTCACAGCAGAATCACGATGCCATATGGGTAATCGTGGATCGACTTACTAAGACGGCACATTTTATTGCCTATAGCATGACGTACTCAGTAGAACGTTTGAGCCGAATGTATCTACAACACGTTGTACGATTACATGGAGTGCCTGTATCTATTGTGTCAGACCGAGATTCGCGCTTTACTGCAGAATTTTGGAAGAGTCTCCAGACAGCGATGGGAACGACATTGAACTTGAGTTCAGCTTTTCATCCGCAGACCGATGGACAGACGGAACGAGTTAATCAAGTGATGGAAGATATGTTACGCGCTTGTGTCATCGATTTTGAGAGTTCTTGGGAGATACACTTACCTTTGATTGAGTTCGCCTATAATAATAGTTATCATTCGAGCATAGATATGGCGCCATTCGAAGCTTTGTACGGAAGACCTTGCCGATCGCCGCTATGTTGGACCGAAGTCGGGGATAGTCAACTTCTTGGGCCAGAGGTGGTACGCGAGACAAGCATGAAGATTCAAGTCGTACGTGAGAAGATGAAGACAGCCCAGACCAGATACAAGAGTTATGCTGACAAGCGACGCAAAGACTTGGAGTTTGCCGTTGGAGATCACGTATTACTCAAGGTTTCACCTGTTCGAGGAATCGTCAGATTTGGTCAGAAAAGGGGCAAATTATCGCCACGTTTCATTGGACCATTTGAGATTCTAGAGCGTGTTGGGAAAGTTGCTTATCGCCTTGCATTGCCACCAAAGATGTCAGGAGTACACAACGTTTTTCACATCAGTATGCTGAGGAAGTGCGTTCACAACCCAGCACACGAGATCAACTTTGAGGATATCGAAGTCAACAGCGACGTTACGTTCAACGAAGGACCTGTTCGTATTCTAGATCGAGGAATCAAGAAACTCAGGAACAAAGAGATTCCGTTAGTCAAGATTCAGTGGAAACATCATGATGAAGGAGAAGCTTCGTGGGAACTAGAGTCAGAGATGCGCGAGAAGTTTTCATTTTTGTTTTAGATCTTGTTGCTTTTGATTTCGAGGACGAAATCTTTTGTTGAGTGGTGGATGATGTAATACCCTGTATTTTGGTATATTAATAAGACCCGGTATTTCATTTCTATACTCGTATAAACTTTATCTTCCTTTTGGTAAATTTTGATACCAATCGATTGACACTTTTCTGATACCAATCGATTGACATTTCTTCCAATCGATTGACACTTTTCTAATACCAATCGATTGACATATTCCCAATCGATTGCCATCAGACCGACCTGAATTCATGACGTGTTAAACATCTCAATCGATTGCCATACATTCCAATCGATTGACTACAAATATCTGTTCCCAATCGATTGACTTGTGTCCCAATCGATTGGCATAAGCTGAGAAATGTTTTCTTCTTTTCTTGAGGTTTAAACGTGTGGCACTCTTTTCCCTCTATATATATGACCATATTTATGGCCTTGGGTCACTTTGGCAGCTTGAGAGAGAGAGACACACCTCTTGTGAGAGTTATACATACATATATCTATATATCTATACATATATACACACCCTCACACACACACTCACTCCTTCGGCAGCAGGGAGAAGAAGAAGAAGAAGAAGAAGAAGAGGAAAGAAGGAGAAAGAAGAAAGAAGGAGACAGAGAGGGAAGACAGAGACAGAGAAGAGGAGAGAGAGAGAAAGCTTGGAGGTTTCGAACTTAAACACACCCAAACGCACCCTAGGTGAGTCCTAACTCACTTGGTCCCTTTATATGAAGTTTATATAAGCTATTATGATGTTTAGATGGATTAAATGCATGTAGTGCACGTTTATATATGCTGTTTTTACAATCTGCTGGTGAAGACGTAGTACCAATCGATTGACATAAATCTCAATCGATTGACATCAGTCGTATCCCAATCGATTGGATAGGATCCCAATCGATTGACATCTCAATCGATTGACATGTTTCTCAATCGATTGACATGTTTCTCAATCGATTGACATTGTTCCAATCGATTGACATATTTCTCAATCGATTGATATAACTTTTTGTCCCAATCGATTGGACCTCTATCCTAATCGATTGGCATGATCAGAACTTGGTTTCCTTTGCCTATTTATTATATAAGAGGTTTAGTTGTTCGATTCCTGATTCGGGAATTCCATTATGCGATTATGGGGTAGACAGGAGAAATGTGACACCAAAGATTTATGGATAATGAATAAAAAGTAATATGAAGACATGGGTGACGTGTTAATTCTGATGTGAGTTCGATGTCCGTTTTCTTTCATTCAGAGTAGTCAGGCCACATTGGGAATTGTCATGTGTCGATGTAGAATGGAACGTAAGTAGGTTTGGTAAGTTCCGGGAATGGTACGTGGATGGATGATTGGTCATGATATGCTCTTAAAAGCGGTGAACCGGACCATGGTTCTTAAAAGCGGTGAGCTGGACCAAGAAGTCTTAAGATAGACTGGATGATCTGTGATATGCTCTTAAAAGCGGTGAACCGGACCATGGTTCTTAAAAGCGGTGAGCTGGGGATCATTAGTAGATGACGTTAAGTCGTGGCAATAGATTGATATGCCTTGTTCGAAACGTTATATCCCTGAAATGCGGTGAACAGGACCATTGTTCTTAAAAGCTGGGGACAGACTGACGTGGAGTCCATGACATGCGGTGAACAGGACCATTGTTCTTAAAAGCGATGGACAGAATAAGGGTGTATCCCTAGAGTTAAACGATTGAGTCTGTTCATGGAAATCTGAGTCTGTTGAGTTCGGTATTTGAGTAACAAGACGATAAGGGTCGGTTTACAAGAATGAATAGAGGAACAAGATAATGTTATTTTTGATAATAAGATGCTAACTCGTGTTTTCATAAGCTTGTGTTTACTTCAGATAACTGGTACCCTGTTAGTTGTTGCTCACTCAGCTCTCAGTAAGCTGACGGCCTTTTTATTACCTGGACATTCCCCGTCCAGAATATCCTGCCCCTTATTTTACAGGTGATGACCAGTACACTGATGAGTGTTATCCAGAGGAAGGCCCCACCGATGATGGTTACGCCAGGAAAGATTATCCTTATGCCAGTTGAAGACTGAAGATGTTATAATTAGATTTAATTTCAGTTGTTCTGTTAAACTTTTGTTAACGGGTACTTGGGCATTTGTTGTCTTCAGACCTGTTGTGATCCTGTGGACCATACTCTGATAGTTTGTAATAGTTAGCACTTTGTGCTATTTTCAGTTGATTACTGTTGCTTTTCTTTTGGACTAGTACTGCGTGGTGTGGATTATTAGTGACTTTCACCTGTCATTCCTTATGGACCCATAAAGGAAATTTATTTTTCTCTATTTATGCTGCTCCGGGGCGTGACAACATTATTGGTCCAACATATGTCCAGTAATGACAGTATATATGCAGTGTTTACAACAAACTGAATATTTGAAGACACACAAATCCAGTATCCAAAAATGAGAATCATCGTGACTAGTTTAGATGTTCAGTTTCACAATTGTGAGAAATTTTACACTGCAGTATATTAAAATGAACGGGTTTGTTGTTATAAACAACTAATTAGCATTGTGCCAACCAGTATAGAGATAAGCAAAAAACATGTAGTATGCATCAACAAAAAAAAAATGTCCAATAATTTGGGAGTAATAATCCAAGAAAGAGATATAGCAAAAAAATTGGGATATAGCAAACAAACTTATAATAATAGTTAAGAAACAACAACGTGATATACTCTTTTCAACTTTACTGTGCATGCCTATAATTATGGGATATTACAACCAAAATGGGTGAATATCATTAAATAACTCATTTAATGATTATATATGTACATATATAGACTCTTATATATATATGGCCCTAAATTTAATTTCCAAAACATAATTTGGTATATACATATATGTATATAATATATGTAGGGGTAAATTCGTCAGCTAAAAAATATTAATTGGAGGTTATGGGTTGATAACATACTAGTTCAAAATAATTAGGGTCTATCAATACAAACTTATATAGGATGGGCCTAAAGTCAAAAATATTGGTATATAGGAATTTTCGGGTATATTTCTATATAATATATATTATTTTAGTTAATCAATAAAATATAAGAAAATGATAGGAAAAAAAAAGAACAGAGAGAGAGAGAGACGCAAGAAAGAAGAGAGAGGAAAGTGATGTTGTCAAAATCAAGTTCTTTTGTTACGCTATTAAAAACATAGTACAATGGAAATAGGGTGTCGAGTCCACAGGGATTGAAATGCAACAATGCTTGGTGGGCGCTTATTAACCAATTATAATGCGAAGAAGAATTAACAAAGTAAGAAATAAAATTGAGTCTTTTTGACTTTGGGTTTCGTTCAATTTGTATAAGATTATACTACAATGACTATTTAGAAAATGGAAAGTAAACTTTGAACAAAGCTAAGTTTAATTAAAATTTGGCGGTTTTGTAATTGGAGAAAACGAGGTTGGGGAGCATTCCCCCACCTTGGACCAACCAACACATGGATTTCATACTTGTAACACCTTCTAGAGTAGAGAACCCCATTGTGACAAACTATCAAACATGTGGTAGTCAACCAACATGCTAGGTAGCTATTCCAATGTAATACATGAGTATAGGTTTAAAGTCAAGAGATTTAACTACTCTCAATTCTTGACATTGAAAGTGGAGTCTTGAGAAATCAAACCTAGCACACATGAACTCTAAATATGCTACCAAGTATGGACATCCTACATTAAAGCACACATGGATCCAATGGTGGGTTTATGATCCCCAACCTACATAATCTAGCTACTCATAACTACAATGACATTAATATTGAAAAGAGGGAAAGAGAAAGTATACCAACTAGAGAAATCCATAATAAATGCCATATAACTTCCAAGAACTTCTTCCACCAAAAGCTTCAACGCATTCAATACATTTACACTCTTCTCTATCTAACACTAAATGGAAGTAAATGTGGGTAGATGAGAAGAAATGGGATAGGGAGAGAGAGAGAGAGAGAGAGAGAGAGAGAGAGAGAGAGAGAGAGTGTGAGTTTACAACCTAATCTCCTAATAAAATAAATGTTAACCTTAACAAAAACTAATCTCTAACTATTCATACTATCAATATAAGATGGCGAACTTTTAAAAACAAGGCAACAAACTTCAGGCTACGCAGATCGATTCCTTCATGAGGCCGGATCGATCTGCTGTTCATCTTAGCTGTTGACATTTCCTCGAGAAGACGCGGATCGATCCCCTCTAAAGGGCGGATCGATCCATTTCAGGATCATAAAAGGAGAATGCCACTCCAAAATTGTGGATTGATCCCTTCTAAAGTTCGAATCGATCCGCTTTTACTAATACTGATAGTGAGGTCTTTTAAAACATGCAGATCGATCCCCTTTAAAGGGAGAATCAATCCTCCTTTCTTGAAATCCATTATTTGCCCTTTTTACATCAAGAATGCCATAAGGATTGGGTTCCTCTTCACCCAATCTTACAAAACCTACGAGAAAGAGGTCTTTATTAGCAAAAAAAGAGTAACGACAAGGGTTATCAAGGGTACAATTTATCCACTAAATCTCCCAGTTTAGGTACTAATTCGTGCTTAATACGGGGAAAATTATGAAGTTAAGAATGCAATATTGAACACGAATCACACCCCCCAACTAGCATGTTGCTAGTCTCTTAGCAACAAAGCAAAATACCAAGAGATTCAAGAATAACCTTGCACCATAATTTATTTAGAAAGAAAGATAAACCATTTTTGTGGGGAACACGATTACATTGAGCATATGCAACAAGCCGTTAAACCTCTAGGTTACCCGTAGAGGCGGAGTTTTGTCTCCGGAGGATAGAGCCAATTTTGGGTGTATCAGCTACCCCCCCACTTCCAACGTTGGCTTGATGCTATATCGGGGCAAGTTTAAAAATCTGTTTGATGCTACTTGCCATTGTCTGAGAGCTCGGGGAAGCTGTTTTGGAGCTTTTAAGTCTCGTGAGTCCTCGGGAACTGGCTAAGAGTTGAGACTTAGCCTAGCTCGGAGTCTTTAAGTGCTCAGGAATTGGCTAAAAGTTGAGACTTGGCTTAATTCGGAGTCTTTTGCTTAAGTTAAGCTTCCAGGATGGTTATCTTCTACCTGTAAACCTTCGTCAAGGTTGTAGGTAAAAGAATTTGACCATGTTAAAAAAGTTGACCTAAATTGTGTTACTTTGGGTCCTTTTGTGTTAACTCCCCAGGATGATTATCTTCCGCCCAGCCAGCCTTTGTCAAAGACCGTTAGGAGAAGAGTTTGACCATGTTGGTGAAGCCGACCTAAATTTCATTGCTTTAGGGTCTTTTTGCTCCTTTAACGTCGCCTGACCTAAGAGATTTTAGTCACCTCTATCGTCAGTTTGGACCTAAGTGGAGTTATTGCCTCTGAGTACTGTAGGCACCCGGGTTGTCTAAGAGTTTGACTTAGTTACCGCAAGGCCTGTAAGTACCCGGTGTGATTGCCTGTTTAGTCCATTGTGCCTTTCTGCTCCCAAGCTTTCGCTAAGATGGGGGTCTTATAGAGGCTAGGACTGTAGGTAACTGACCTGGAACATGGGTGGTTGCAGGGTCTTTTGAAGCTTGCCATCACCAGCCACCTAGGGGGATTTGCCCCCGTCGTAGGTTGGACCTAAGCGAAGCCGATGCCTTGGGCGTGACCCCGAAGTCTTTTGCCTTGGGTGCGATCCTGAGGTCTTTAGTGCCTGGGTTCGGAGCCCGAGGTCTTTTATGCTTGGGTTCAGAGCCCGAGGCTTTTGATGTGCCTCGGGTGTTGCCCGAGGTCTTTTGATGTGCCTCGGGTATGGTCCGAGGTCTTTTCAAGAGCTCTTTGACAATCTACGGAGCCTCATCCGATGATCGGGCAAGTACCACTGTAGTTGGATTGGTCGAGACTGTTAGAGATAGGAGGTCGGGTTGGGATCACCAGACTCTTGATTACTCTGAGCTGGATTCAAGGTCGGGATCACTGGATCCTGACTATTGCAAACTAGAGGTCGAGTCGGGGCTGCCGGACTCAGATCGCTGTGAACTGGAGGTCGGGTCGGGACTGCCGGACCCTGCCTGCTGCGAGTTGGAGGTCGGGTCGGGACTGCCAGACCCTGACTGATGTGAACTGGAAGAACTGTCAGAACTCCCGGGCTGATCTCGATTTCGCTTACTTCTGGAAGACTCGTTGCTTACGCCCCCGGGGTCTTTGGTCTTTAATAATTCTTCAGTGCCAATGTATTCTCCAACCCTCTCAGTGAGTTCAACTAAGGTTTTCGGTCGGTTTCTGTGAAATGACGCGGCGCACTTAGTGTGTTGAACTCCCAAGCAGAAGGCTATAATAGCGACAGTTTCATCAAGATCATAGATTTTAAGCTTCTCTTGATTAAACCGGTAGGTCAATTCCTTGAGGGTCTCATTATTCCTTTGTATGACTGTCAGTAGCTACATGTCAAGCTTTGGCCGTTCATGCATACCGATGAACTGGTTGATGAACTATTTGCTGAGTTACTTCAAACTACGGACCAATCGGGGCTCCAAGGAGTAGAACCATTGCACGACCGGGCCTTTCAAAGTGCTAGGAAAGGCCATGCAATGTAGTTCATTGGAGTTGGTGTCTAGGGTCATCTGAGCCTTGTAGGTCCGGACGTGGTCGACCGGGCTTCCCGAGCCATTATAGGGATCTAGGCGAGGCTGCTTGAATTTGCGCGGGATGGCAAACCTCGTGATCTGGCTAGAGAATGGTGACTCTGTCTCGGTATTGGCGTGATTCTGAGTAGGGCTCTGGCCTAGCCTTTTGGACACTCCATCAATCTGTTTCTGTAAGTCCTTGATACGTGCCACCTAGGGGTGTCATTTGGAACGGAAATTCCGATTCCGACCGATTTCGATCCAAAAAATTCCGATTTTGACAACTAAATATGCATTCCGAATTTCCGAATTCCGAAAATTCCGAAAAAATTCGGATCGGAATCAGAATTGTTTTTAGAATTCCGAAAATTCCAAAAAAAATTCGAAAATATTCCGAAATTGTATTTTCCGAAACTTTTCCGAAAATATTCCGAAATATTCCGAAAAATTTCCGAACATATTTCGAAATTGTATTTTTCGAAACTTTTCCGAAAATATTCCGAAAATTGTGTTCATCCCACATCGAAAAAACACAAAAAATGGGATGTAATGTGCTTCTATAAAAGGCCTACAAGTCTCAAGTGAAATCCGATTAAGCTTGAATTCCGAATATTCCGAAAAATTCCGAAAATATTCCGAACATTCCGAAAAATTCCGAATCTAATGAAATTTCGAAAATTCTGAAAATTCCAAAATTTCTGAAATTTCGGAATCGGAAATAATTTTGGAATTTCTGAAATTTCGGAACGAAATTCGGAATGCATTTTTGGCTTCCGAAAATTTTGGAATTTTTTTTTTCCGAAAGGGGTGTTTCCGATCCATTCCGGCCGAAACACACCTCTAGTGCCACCACACATTCCCGAACGGTATTCGGGCTGCAGGTCAGGTTAGTGGAGGAGGCTTCCTTCTCATGGTGGTGTGTTGTCCCTTGGGATCGGGCTCGGCTATGACTCTGGTTCATCATGTGCCTAAGGACACCTCGACTCTTGATCGAGTGACACTGGACTGGTTCCCGAGCCATATGCTTCTGCCTTTTCTCTCGGGAAGCATGCCTACTGTTGATGTCTCTGGCATCCTCAACGTGGGATGGGTTAGCTCGGGCACGTTGTTTGGTCAAGATTTGGTCCCAACCGTACGCAACGTTCTCGGGTTGTTTCCCGGCCACTGGAGGACTGCTTTGTTGGGCCAGCAGGGCTTCGATCTGTTGCTGGATTTGACGCTGGCCCTCCAAGAGTTGTGCGAGGGTCGCGATGATCTGCTCAGATGTCATGACTGCCGTAGCCGGTGTCGGGGCCGGCGGAACATCCCGGTTGGCCTGCTGTGCAGTCTTCTTACTCTTTTTCGGAGGCATGGCTATCAGCCAAGAGATTTGTTGATGAAGAACTTGTCGTTCCCACAGACGGCGCCAAGCTGATGATGCCAAAATTTGGTTAAAGTAAATTAAAGCAATTTAAGGGGAGAGAGAGTGAGAGACTGGTTTTTTGTATGTGGTTCGGCCCTATTAATGAAGGTATCGACGTCTACGTGTGTGTCTGAGCACGTTCACTATACTGTAAAAAGCTGGGGACCTGTGGTGAACCAACCATAGTTTGGAGCTACCGTAGGTCGGCCGGGCATGTTGGCGACTGTTATAGAGGTGCTGTCGAGACTGAAAAGTCGGTCCCCTGAAGGGGGGGAGGGGGGGGGGGGGTAAGTTGTTTCTTTTATAGATGCAAGAGACCTACTCATACATGGATAAGGAAATATAATCCAACTAAGCTTGATTGGCATTAATTGTGGGGGTTTCCTAATTGGATTAGGAAACAATATGCTCTTTCCATAAGTCTTATATCTTGAGTAGGAAACTGCCTGAAATATTCTGGGGCATATGTTATGGGCCCAGCTGGCCTGCGCCAGTACGGACCGTGCCAGTGTGGTCTTCCCAACCTATTGGTCTGGTCGTGAATGAACCGCTCGGGATGGTAAGTCTCGGGTAGACTAGACCGCTCGAGCTGATGCTTGTCTGAGGAGTTGTGCATAATTTGACCAGGACAGGGACCGACTGCTGAGTTGAACCGCTCGGTCATAGGATAGAGCCAATTTTGGGTGTATCAAAGGCTATTAGCTAAACTTCATTAAGCTCAACCTTAGATGCGTGTGTGGTGTGAAGTGCATAACTACAATTACCAAGAAAATGGCAATGCTTTCATATTATGAATTTTGTTCAAAACACGCTTCAACTCAATTCTCACCGGTATTACACTCTCAAAATGGATTACTCGAAATGGGTAATACACTCGGGGCACACATGCAAATACAGTAATGGAAATAGAAATCAAAGCCACGCACATGCCAATAATGAAAAATGTAAGTGTGAAAAATGAGTAAAGTTAATCTCGTGAAAGATATCATTCACTAGAGGTCGTGAAATAACTCTAACTACTTGTCATGATCATCTCAAACTCTGAATCACAAATCTTGAGGATCAACTAGGACCTCGAGGGTGTTGTAACGTGGGAAAGGTGTTATGAGGTGGAGGACAAGGGGCAAGTAAGTGAGATGTTCGGATACAAACTTGGGGTTTATTGGGATGCATGAATACAAATGACAACAAGAGATGAATCATCCAGAAACACTTCTTTAAAGCTTACAACGAGAAGTACAATCGACGATGAAGGTTTTTTTTTTTTTTTTTTTTTTTTTTTTTTTACTTTTTTACTTTTTCTTTGTACTCTCACAATCAACATGATTCAATCTCTTTTACAACTTAAAAACACGAACTCATTCAAAGACATCCCAAGAATATAATTCAAATGTGGATATCGACGGTGTGTGGTTCAGTGAAGGAAGGGTATGTGCGGTTGAGGCTAGAATTTGTGAAAAGGGGCTGAGATCATTTTCTCGGACAATGTGATTCTTTGTTCTCCACTACAATAACGAGTAAGCAGGAGTTTTGCATTCCACAAGATGATTTCTCTAATGAACAATTAAAGCAAGAAGATGAGATTATCTATGACTTTTGTGTATTTTCCAAAAAGAGAGAATTGAAATATGTAACACTCAACAATGGAGAAAAAGATCTAAAGCTCACAAGGGTAAAGTCTCACATATGTTTCAAACGATTTTCGGGTAACAATTGCATTAAACACCATCCTAACACAAGTAGTCATGCAACGTGCTCGATAATCCAAGATTTAAACTGCATGAAATTTACTATAATCAAGATAGTTATAGAACTAATGGGATTAACAAGTGTCACACACTAAAATTAGAAGAAAACTTCAAGACAAGCGTTATCGCTCGGCATTAGAATGGGGCAACTATACTAAAGTCATTGGAAACACGCGACAAGACCATTTATTTTTAGAAATGAAACTAAAATTGCGATGAGAAAAGCTAGCTAACTCTCACACCCCCCAACTAGGACCAAATATTGTCCTCAATGAAACTATAAAGTACAAGGGGAAGAACAATATTACCGGAAGCAAACAAGGTAAGCATGCGGTAATGAACTGTGCCTGCGATGTTAGAATCAACAAAGAAAGAGAAAGAAAAGATAAAAAGGAATTTGACATGGCACAATAGCAAAGAATTAAGCGTAAGCCTATAGTCAAATAAAAGCAAATCCATAAGCATCCATACTAAGTCAACAAATCCAAAGACAAAGCAACAATATCATCCATACACAGAAGTACAACCCCAAATCAAACAAAATAAACATTAAAGTACCCTAGCATAAGCAAAGCAACATCCACAAGAGATAACCAAGTAATCCCCCCAACTACTCATCACCATCTCCGTCACCACCTCCATAGGCACCTGAACCGCCTGTGCCACCATAAGCACCTGAGCTGCATGAGCCACCATAGGGGTTGCGAAAGTAGTCTAGGACATCCGCACCAAGATACTGCATGCAGAATGAATCAGCCTGAAAGCGCATCATCATGCTCATATCCCACTGATAGCTCACATTAAAACGGTCAAAGTCCCCCCTCAAGCCACGCACATCACTCCGTACCCCCTGAATCTCTTGGCTCTGCTGCCACTGCTTGGCACTCAAAGTCTCAAAGTGTTGGTGTAAGTTGACCATACCATGTGCAGGTTTCGCCTCCTCCTCCTCCTCAGCCTGAGCCCCAAATGGGCCCTCTTTGACCCTGGCCCTCTTGGACTGGGACTAAACCTGAGCATCACTCTGAACTAGCATTGTCCTATTGATCGGGGACGGTGCAGGTCGAAGGATGTCAAACTATAAGGCTTCGCACCCCTGTACGGCACAAAGCCTAGTGACCAATGTCGCGAAAAGAAAGCTAGCGGTGGCAGCCGTATCGTTCGAGGCTACAATCATGTGTAAGATTATAAGGCTCACAAAGTTGACAGGAGTAGTGAGGTCGGTGATAGTGTACAGGAAGGCCCCGTGGTCCCCCCTGACAGTTTTGTGGCACGTAGGCCACACAGCAGCGGTGAAGATGGTGTTGCAGTACCGGTATAGCTTGGTGAAAGTAGAGGGGGCATTCTGGTCATCGAGCCACTCAGTCGGTCGGCCCGTGAATCGGGTGGCCATAACATCAGTGTCAGGCCTCAAGTTCAGATCGTTAATGTAAGACTTGGGGTTCTCCACGTGAGGAACCACCATAAACACAGCTAGAGATGCCGCGGTAGCCGAGATGCGGACACCTCGAACGTATGACTCGAAAGCACGGGGGCCAGTGGAGACAAGGCTCGTGAAGAAGATCCGAACCTATGTCTCATTGTAGCCCCCCGAATGCTCCAACTGGGGTTGCCACCTGCGGGCTTGAAAGATTTGGGCTACATTGAGAGGGAAGTTAAATAGAGCAATCGGACGCTCTGGGAGGATGGACTTCTTCATTTTAAAATAGCTCTCATACCATTTTTTTCTCGGTCTTTGTCCGGAATCTCTCATAGCCTCGAGCTGGGGAGCACTCCGTCCTGTTATACTTAAGTGGCTTCACCATTGTTCCTGAAAAACCAAAGAACAAGCATTCTACATAAGAAAATAGATAAAAGTTCATAATGGGAAATGCTCAAAGGGCACGTGCACGATCGTCCTGTGGACGTGAAAGGTTAGATTCATGATTGAGATGCCCATTAAGAAGTTATGCATGGGGATGGACAAAATGCACAGAGAATGGTCATAAATGCACGTACACGGTCGACGCGTACGTGCATGGCAGGGCATGGTGTGAGTGCAACGTGCCATAGGCCATGAAATCAACGATGAAAATCGCACACGAGAATTGAAATATGCATATGAAATGAGATAAATATGAACAATGCACGCAAAAACGATGAGAATGCCCATGTGGGTTTGAAGAAGGCACTAGGGTATTTCATTGTTGCCTTTTAACGAACACATTGTGGGCATATGAAAGATTTTCAGTGTGTACAAAGATTTTATGCATGGATATATCCCAAACAAGCCACAATGTGACTTGATCATGAAGAACATTTGCAATGCATGAACAATCAACCCAAAATATAACGAAATGGGTGAAAAAACAAGCCCTAAGGTTGGTTTTTTCATAATAGTGAGAAAATGGAAGAAAAAACCCAACCTAGGGTGCAATAACACTTAAAACATGAAAACCAATGGATGAGAGTTGTTAAAAACATACCTTGTATGGATGATAGTGAAGATCTAGAGAATGGGTAAGCACAAGGGGAGATTTGGAGAAGTTTGGGGCAAAGGGGATTGAGAGAGTTTGAGAGAGACTTTGAAATTTTTTAAAAGAAATGAAGAGTTTCCCCCAAAATAGAACTGCATTCGCCCCTCGCGGATCGATCCGCACAATATGCCGGATCGATCCGCTCTTTAAAATTGGCATTAGAATCTCTTTTCAAAAATGCGGATCGATCCGCTCATAATAGCCGTATCGATCCGCTCATAATAGCCGAATCGATCCATTTCGAAATTACTCTTGAAGTTTCCTCTCTCAAAAACACGGATCGATCTGCCTATCTTGTCCGGATCGATCCATTTCGGTCATTTTAAAGCAGAATGTTCCCATAAATTCGCGGATCGATCAGCTCGGGGGGGCCAGATCGATCCATCTTGGAAAATTTTAAGTAAAACCTTTAACCAAAATCACGGATCGATCCGCTCAGGGGGCCGGATCGATTCATCTTGGAAAATTTAAGCAGAACCTTCAACCAAAATCGCGGATCGATCTGCTCAGGGGGCTGGATCGATCCGCCTTTTTCCTAATTGCTTAATAATTTCCCCAAAAACTCGCGAATCGATCCACCAATAACCCGGATCGATCCGCCCCTTTACTCCTTCAATTTAAAACTTTGAACTCTTGTTAAGTGAAAGAGGATCAATATGGATGCAATGGACATGAACAAGAACAAAAAGTATGCCAAGAATGTAACATGAGGCATACAAAAAAAGGGGAGTATAGCTCGCGAGAGCCTGCTCAAACCCCACGATGGGGTCTTCCGAAGGAATTGACACCAACTCGGTGTCAAAACCCTCGAGGAAAGGTTTGAGCCATTTTCCATTGACCTTGGAAATCGTTCCATCCGCGGAGTTTTGAATCTCGACGGCTCCATGATTATACAATTTATGCACGATGTAAGGTCCAATCCATCGGGATTGTAACTTACAGGGAAACAAATGGAGTTGTGAATCATATAATAGCACCTTGTTACCAACCACAAAATGCTTACGCATAATGTGTTTGTCATGAAAAGCTTTAACGCGTGCTTTATACACTTTCGAACTCTCGTAGAGTTCACTCCGAATTTCCTCCAAAGACCAATCCTTTTTCGACGGATCGACCATCTTCTCTAGAATCCCCTTAATTTCACGATTAGCCAATTTGGCTTGGCCATTAGTTTGCGGGTGATATGTGGTGGAAACCTTATAGGTGACACCATATTGCTCTATTAGCCGGGCGAATGGGGAGTTATAAAAGTGCACACCTTGATCGCTAATCAAAGCTTTGGGAGTCCCAAACCGCGCTAAGATATGTACTTTTAAAAATTTCAAAACCACCTTATGGTCATTGGTTCGAGTTGCTATGGCCTCCACCCACTTGGAGACGTAATCGACCGCCACCAAGATGTACTCAAAGCTATTGGATTTAGGAAAAGGACCCATAAAATCTATCCCCCAATAATCAAAAGCTTCTATGGTAAGAATGGGGTTTAGAGGCATGGAGTTCCTCTTGGTGACTTTACCGAGTAGTTGGCATCGAGGGCATGCCTTTCAATAGGCATGCGCATCCTCAAATATTATGGGCCAATACAAACCACTGAGGAGAACTTTAAAAGTGGTCTTTTGCGAAGAAAAATGACCTACACACGCTTGGTCATGGCAAAAAGACAACACACTCGGTACCTCATCAGTAGGCACACATCGCCCAACTATTTGATCAGCACAATACTTGAAAACATAAGGATCATCATAAGAGAACGATCATGCCATCAACATAAGTATCTCTCGGTCTTTAGTAGATCAATCTTGAGGCAAATCTCCCATGATAAGAAAATTTACCATGTTCGCATACTACGGGAGAGTAGAGACCTTGAGCAATTGCTCATCGGGGAAGCATTCTTGAATGGGCATGGGGTCTATATGATTGTGATCAAATGTCAAACGTGACAAAAGATCAGCGACAACATTTTTCACCCCTTTTTTTCTATCTTTAATGGACAAGTCAAACTCTTGTAGAAGTAGGATCCAACGAATGAGCCTCGCTTTAGCATTCTTTTTGGAGAAAAGATACTTAAGGGCGGCATGATCGGTAAAACAAGTGATCGGCAATCCTACTACATATGACAGGAATTTTTCAAGAGCAAATACTATAGCGAGTAACTCTTTCCTTCTCCATTGTGGAGTAGTTGAATTGGGCGTCATCTAACGTGTGACTCGCATAGTACATGACATGAGGCTTTTTGTCTTTCTGTTGCCCCAACACGACCTAACGGCATAATCACTACCATTGAACATGAGCTCAAATGGGAGGTTCCAATCGGGGGTTTACATAATCAGTGCGGTGGTAAGTGCATCCTTAAGCTTATCGAATGCCTTTTGGCACTCGAGGAACCACTCAAAAGCGACATCTTTCGCGAGGAGTTGGCACATGGGCCGCAAAATAGCGTTAAAGTCTTTAATAATCCGTCGGTAGAAACCCGCATGTCCTAAAAATAACCTTATGTCCTTAAGAGTTTTAGGGGCGGAAGGTTAGAGATGACGTTAATCTTAGCCTTGTCAACTTGCATCCCCTCACTTGAGACAATGTGGCCTAAAACGATGCCTTGTGTCACCATAAAGTGACACTTTTCCCAATTTAGCACAAGATTTTTTTTATGCATCGTTCGAGACCTTTCTCAAGGTTCTCAAGGCACTCATCGAAAGAATCACCAAAAACACTAAAGTCGTCCATGAACACTTCAAGGAACATCTCTACCATGTCACTAAAAATGCTAAGCATGCACCGTTGAAAGGTCACGGGTGCATTATATAGCCTAAAAGGCATTATTCTATAGGCAAACATGCCATAGGGGCATGTAAAGGTAGTCTTCTCTTGATCCTCGGGGGCGATTTCGATTTGATTGTACCCCGAATATCCGTCAAGGAAGCAATAGTGTTTGTGTCCAGCAACTCTCTTCAGGACTTGATCTAGGAAGGGCAAGGAAAAGTGGTCCTTTCTAGTGACCGTATTTAACTTCCTATAGTCAATTCATACCCTCCATCCTGTGGTAGTCCTAGTAGGCACTAGTTCACCTTTCTCATTCTCTACGATCATGATTCCCGACTTTTTGGGCACCAATTGGGTCGGACTCACCCATTCGCTATTGAAAATGGGTTAGATGATCCCATTATCTAACAAATTGATGACCTCAGCCATCACCACCTCCTTTATTTTGGGGTTCAATCGTCTTTGCATTTGTCTAGACGGTTTGGCCTCTTCTTCCAAATAAATCCTATGGGTGAAAACGGTAGGGAAAATTCCCCTCAAGTCGGCAATATACTACCCTAGGGCACTCTTGTGTTCCCTTAAAACTTTCATCAATTTTCCTTCTTGACAAGGGTCAAGTTGGGAAGACACCACCTAAAAACTCTCATTTTTTCCCAAAAAGATATACTTGAGTTCGCTCGGCAAGGTCTTGAGCTCAAGTTTCAGAGTCACGACATTGGACAGAAGAGGAAAACTATCCCTTGGGGGTAGTCTCTCAAAATTAGAGAGCCACATGGCCTCTCCAATAGTTCTCACAACATCCACCTCGTCCTCAAGTTCTATCTCCTCCTCACTTATCTTACTCTCCCTCCCAAACTCATGATCACACTCAACAATGGCGTCATCAATAGTTAAGTAATTTTTAACATGTTCAAAGCTCGCTATGTTTTTATCAAGCATGCTTGTATGATCAAATGAAGGGATGATGCAAGAATCATTAACATTGGAATCACTAGAAATATTAAAAAAAATCCTGCACCAAAGAGTCAACAAGAGAGATTTCATAAATATCATCACCATTTTCCTCATCAAGATTCGGCTGTTTAAAGAGGGAGAAAACATTCACATCTACAGTCATATTACCGAATGTCAATCGCATGAGACCATTCCTACAATTGATCAAGACATTAACGGTAGCAAGGAATGGGTAGCCTAAAATGAAAGGAATTTGCGGGTTGTGTGTCAAGTACAATAAAATCTATCGGATAGTAGAAATTACCAACTTGAAAAATAACATCTTCTATTATACCATGTGGTATCTCGATAGATCTGTCGGCCATTTGTAAAGTGACACAGGTCTCTTTAAGCTCTCCAAGGCCTAATTGGACATACACCGAGTAAGGAAGTAGATTCACACAAGCACCCAAATCAAGGAGCGCTCTATCAATATGGTGTTGTCCAATCATACATGCTATGGTAGGATAACCGGGGTCCTTGTATTTTAGAGGAACTTTGTTAAGGATAACGGAGCTCGCATGTGCGACCATGTAGGCACTCTTTTTGACATTGAGTTTTCTTTTGATAGTGCAAAGGTCCTTGAGAAATTTTGCATAGGCCAGAACTTGTTTAATGGCCTCTACAAGAGGAATATTGATTTCAACTTTGTTAAATAATTCCAAAAATTCATGATTCTTGTTATTCTCGGCCTTCTTTTTGAGTCTTTGCGAAAACGGAGGAGCGGGATTAACAAATTCTTGATCCATAAAATCAGGGACTTTAGGTAAGTCCTCCTCCAAATCCATGTCATTAAGGGACAATGAGTCCCCCTCATCGAGTTTAGCCTCAACTCTAACCGGATTATTAATGATTTGTGGTTCTTGAGAAGACTTTTGGACCTTGTTGTCCACAGTTTTTCTACTACGAAGAGTAGTGATCCCTTTTAGATGCTTGATGGGACCATTGGAATTTGGGGCTCCACTATTCACTTGACCTTTCAGATTTTGAAATGGTTGTGCGGAAAGCTTTCCCTTATCAACAACTTGTTGATTTTGAAGCAATTGGGCGAATTGAGCTTGCAAACCTTGCATTGATTGAGCGTGCAATGATTGCATCGCTTGTATGGATTGCTCAAGTTGGCTCATTCTTTGGGATAAGCCATGATTGTGGTCCTCGAAGTTCTTCTTGTGAGGGGGCACATAAGGGGGATGAGGATGTTGAGTCCCTTGATTTTAGGCGAAAGGAGGCCCTTGAGCTTGAGGTACGGGTGTACCAAAATTTGGAGGTGCATATGGTGGTGGTGGTGGTGGTGGTTGATGCGGGTAGTATGGTTGTGGAGGAACATTGGGGGCTACAATCACCCCGTTGTTATTGTGATAATTAAGCCCCGGAGTACTCCACCTCTCGAGAGGATTGTAGGCATCAGTTTGGGACGGATTATACCTGGGCCTAATGTTCATCCCAAGTGCACATGCTTGCTCCAAAGCTTGGTTTTGAACTAAAAGAAGAACGGGGCACTCGTTGGTTGAGTGCTCTAGATCATAACAAAGGAAGCAATGTGATGGATCCCTTGGGGCAAGGAGCGGGGTAAGAGTAGTGGACATGGTGACATTTTAAGATTCCAAGGCTTTCATTTTTCTAGTGAGTTCAGAAATGGGATCTGCCTCATTTGACACTTGATAGAGGTTATGATTCAACGGGGCTACAGTGACAGGTGGAGTTTGGTCATGAAGGTTAGATGTACCCCAACCGCGAGAGGTCTCATAAACGTATTCAAGATGGGCTTCGGCTTGCTCGGCCTCAAGAGTCAAGAAGCTCTTGGCATACATAGTTTCAATTAATTATTTGGTGTTGGGTTATAACCCCCCATAACAAATGGAAATTTGACTAAATTTGTCAAAACCATGGTGCGGACATTTCCTAAGGAGATCCTTGAATCTCAACCAACACTCAGCACAGGTTTCATGTTCTCCTTGGGAAAAATTTTGAATTTGTTTTACCAATGCTTGTGTTTTATGCATGGGGAAAAACTCCTTATAGAATTGTTTTTGGAGTTCCGACCATGAGCCTATGGAATTTGGAGGACGAGTCACTAACCAATCTTTAGCCCTATCTTTGAGTGAGAAAGTGAACAATTTGAGCCTTATGAGCTCGGGTGTGCATCTTTGTTGTTCAAACGTCCCACATATATCCTCGTACTCCCTAATATGCTTGTAGGTATCCTCATTCTCTCGTCCATGGAAATTGGGCAAGAGATTGATCATCCCGGGCTTAAAATGGAACACTCCCGCATTGCACGGGAATGTTATACAAGATGGGGACGACATGGTCTCATGTTGAAGATAATCCCCGATTGTTCTCCTAAAATGTTGATCCATGGGAGGGGGTGAAGGAGGGTAGCGGTGTTGGAAAGGTGGTGGTGCATGTAATGCATGTGGTGGATATGCCTGATGAACGGGAGGGGGTATGGGGTTATGTTGACCCCATTGCTCCCGAGGGAATCCATCGGGATTCACACTAGCGGTGGAGAAAGTCGCACGGTCTGTGGGTGTGTTCCAATCGAGGTCTTAGTGACCATACATGGAGGAATTCAGAGAATTCAAGGGTGAGAGTTCGTTCGGGTAAGGGTTTGCTTGGGACGGTGGAGGCCACCAAAATGAACCACTACCACTCGAACTAGCATTATTTGGATTAGAAAAGGGATTAGTCATACCTTGATTGATCGAGTTGGACATTGTAGAAGATTGTCGATTCTCAACTGAAGGCTACTCCTTCAAAGGCAATCAACAAGAAAGAAAACAAGATTAAAAGCAAAAGTACGATAATTAGAAACTAAGCGACCGAAGGTTGTTGCCAATTTCAATCCCCGGCAACGGCGCCATTTTGATATTGTCAAAATCAAGTTCTTTTGTTACCCTATTAGAAACATAGTACAATGAAAATAGGGTGTCGAGTCCACAGGGATTGTAATGCAACAATGATTGGTGGGCGCTTAATAACCAATTATAATGTGAAGAGGAATTAACAAACTAAGAAATAAAATTGAGTCTTTTCAACTTTGGGTTTGGTTCAATTTGTATAAGATTATACTATAATGACTATTTAGAAAATGGAAAGTATACTTTGAACAAAGCTAAGTTTAATTAAATTTTGGGGTTTTGTAATTGGAGAAAACGAGGTTGGGGAGCATTCCCCCACCTTGGCCAACCAACACATGGATTTCATACTTGTAACACCTTCTAGAGTAGAGAACCCCATTGTGATAAACTATCAAACATGTGGAAGTCAACCAACATGCTAGATAGATGTTCCAATGCAATACATGCGTATAGGTTTAAAGTCTAGAGATTTTACAACTTTCAATGCTTGACATTGAAAGTGGAGTCTCAAGAAATCAAACCTAGCACAATTGAACTCTAAATATGCTACCAAGTATGGACATCCTACATTAAAGCACACATGGATCCAATGGTAGATTTATGATTGTCACGCCCTGGAACAGCATAAATAGAAAAAAATAAATTTCCTTTATGGGTCCATAGGGAATGACTGGTGAATGTCACTAATCTTCCACACCACATAGTTCTAGATCACAGAAAGAACAACCCACAGTAATATAAAGGAAACCTATTATATTACAACATCAGAGTTATTACAACTGAAAAGATACAGCGGAAGTAGATAAGGTTTGGAAGCAACATATGCCAAGTACCAAATATAACAAAACAGTCTAAATGGAAGTATAAACTATCAACTATCTCCAAGTCTTCAATTGGCGTAAACATCAGCATAATAGTCCTCCTTGGCATAGGTATCATCAGTAGGGCCACCCTCTGTGTATTCCTCTCCCGGATGGTAACCGTCAGTGTAGGATCTGTCACCTATAGAATAAGGTGACAGATTGTCTGGATGGGGAAAAGTCCAGGCAATAAAAGGCCGTTAGCTTACTGAGAGCTGAGTGAGTACAAACTAACAAGGTACCAATTATCTGAAGTAAAACACAAGCCTATGAAAACACGAGTTAACATCTTATTATAATAATGACAATATCTTGTTCCTTTATTCAACATCGTAAACCAACCCTTATCGTCTTGTTACTCAAACATCGATATTAACATATTCTGACTGAATGGATAGACTCAATTGTTTAACTCTAGGGATACAACCTCATTCAGTCCACCGCTTTTAAGAGCATTTGCACAGCTCACCGCATGTCATGGAATCCACATCAGTCCATCCTCGGCTTTTAAGAACAATGTATCCTATTCACCGCATTTCAGGGACACAACGTTTTGAACAAGGCATATCATCTATTGCCATGACTCAACGTCATCTACCAGACATCCCAACTCACCGCTTTTAAGAGCATATTACACATCTCACCACTTTTAAGAGCATATCATAGATTATCCGGTCTATCTTAGGACTACTTGGTCCAGCTCACCGCTTTTAAGAGAACATCATGACCAAACGTCCGTCCACGTACCATTTCTAGAACTTACCAAACCTGCTTATACTCAGTACGAATAAGGACACATGATAATTTCCCAATGTGGCCTGACTATTCGGATTAAAAGAAATTGGATATCGAACTCATACAAGAATCAACAGATTACCCACGTTATTACTTCCATCCATTCTGTATAATTATACTTAACTTTGTTGTCACATTATCCCTGTCTAACCCAAAATCGCATAACGGAAGTCCAAATCAAAAATTGAATAACCGAACCCTAATATAATAAACAAACAAAGGAATCCATGCTCTGCCCATACCAATCGATTGGTATAAGGTCCAATCGATTGGGATAAAAGTAATGTCAATTAATTACTAATAATGGCAATCGATTGGGTCTGAAACGATGTCAATCGATTGCTAACAATGGCAATCGATTAGAATGTCAATCGATTGGAATTCTATCCAATCGATTGGTAATTATGCCAATCAATTGGCACTTCGTCTTTACCAGCAGATTGATAAAACAACATATATAAACGTAAGAATCATGCATATTATACCTCTAAGCTTTATAATAACTTATAAAAACTTCAAATATAGGGACCAAGTGAGTTAGAAACTCACCTAGGGTGTGTTTGGGTGTGTGAGCTTGAAAAACCAAAGTTCTCTCTCTCTCTTCTCCTCTCTGCCTAGCTCTCTCTCTGTCTCTCCTTTTTTCTTTCTTTCTTTTTTCTTGTTCTTCTCTTCTTCTTCTCTTCCTCCCAGCTGCCAAGGGCAGTGACTGTGTGTATGTGGGTGTATATACATATAGATATATGGATATATGTGTGCATATATATCCACACGCTCTATCTCAATCTCAACTGATCAAAACAGACCCAAGGCACAATTTGAGTTCATATATATATATATAGAGTTGAGATAGTGTCACGCGTTCAAAGCTAAAGAAAAGAAGAAAACATGTCTCAGCTTATGTCAATCGATTGGGACACAAGTCAATCGATTGGCAACATATATTAGAAAGTAATCAATTGAAAAGAATGTCAATCGATTGCTATGTTGACACGTAATCAATTTTAGTCGGTAAAATAACAATCAATTGGGAGCATGTCAATCAATTGGTGACCAAAAAGTGTCAATCGATTAGGATAAATGGCAATCGATTGGTAACCAAATTTTACCAAAAGGAAGAAAAGTTTATAGAATGAAGTTTTATTTATATATATATACTCTCCAGAAATTCAGGGTATTACAATGATCCCCAGCCTACATGATTTAGCTACTCATAACTAAATGCCATATAACTTCCAAGAACTTCTTCCACCAAAAGCTTCAACGCATTCAATACATTCACACTCTTCTCTCTCTAACACTAAATGGAAGTAAATGTGGGTAGATGAGGAGAAATGGGAGAGAGAGATGAGGGGACTAAAGAGAGAGAGAGTTTACAACCTAATCTCCTAATAAAATAAATGCTAACCCTAACAAAAACTAATCTCTAACTATTTATACTATCAATACAAGATGGCAAACTTGTATAAACAAGGCAACAAACTTCAGGCTACGCAGATCAATCCCTTCATGAGGTCGGATCGATCCGCTATTCATCTTAGGTGTTGACATTTCCTCGAGAAGATGCGGATCGATCTGAAAGGGCAGATCAATCCATTTCAGGATCATAAAAGCAGAATGGCACTCCAAAATCGCAAATCGATCCCCTCTAAAGTCCGGATTGATCCAATTTTACTGATGTTGATAGTGAGGTCTTCTAAAACACGCGGATCGATCCCCTTTAAAGGGCGGATCGATCTGCCTTTCTTAAAATCCATTATTTGCCTTTTTACATCATGAATGCCATAAGGATTGGGTTACACTTCACCCAAGCTTGCAAAACCTACGAGAAAGAGGTCTTTATTAGCAAAAGGAGAGTAACGACAAGGCTTATCAAGGGTACAATTTATCCACTAAATCTCCCGATTTAGGTATTAATTCGTGCTCAATAGGGGGAAAATCATGAAGTTAAGAATGCAATATTGAACACAAATTAGGAAGTAAAGGTTTTACTTTCCCGATGTCATAGCTTCGTCATATGTTACCCAAATCGCGATACGAAGTCATATTTGAACTCGTGAGAGTAAGCCTAGCCTTATGATATAATTTAATTTGGGTTTAATCGACAGATTTTTCGTAACCCAAATGGGTTGGTAACATTTAGTTTACCAAAATTGTGTAGGATTAACTATAGGTTCATATGTAACAACCTGCATTTCCATTTAATTTCTTATAATTACATTGCATATTTAAATTCAATTTGTAATGTCTGCTTTTATTTAATTACAATTCTCATGTGTTAAAATCTTGTGACTTGCTTTATTTCATAATTAAAATTATTATTGGGGTCAAACTGCGATTTTATAAAATTTAGCAATACCTGTGTTGGATTTTAAAACTGTATTTCAAAACGGTGGAAATCTTTTTTTTTTCACTCAATCAGTATTTTTATAAAATCAGAAAACTATTTCTTACGTTAAAAAGAATTTTCTGTATTTTGTGGTGAACACCGCGCCACGAAAATACCAGTTTATGTTTAAAACTGTCCGCGCCGCTTGGAACTTCCACAGATTTTGGAAGTGACGCAAAGCAAGATGTGACTGATGCTTTATTTCCATTTAAGGCAAGTCATGATTGGGTAAGCTTTGTTTGGGTATGCTCCTATTTGGTGTGTTAATTTAGTACTATAAGTTATTTTGCCAAACACGAGAATTGCTTCCTAGGCTAGTTGTGCATGTCTTGTTTGTCAATGCCTAACTTGTGTGAGTTATTGTTGTGCCATAAGCTGATTTACCCAAAAACCTCATGACCCCTATACACCTAAATTGACCTTTCAAATTGTGAATGTGTATATACGTATATACCTATATATATAATTCACATTGTGTATAATTTTAAAAACAAAATTCTTTTATTGAGCCTTGGAGAATCTACTTGGTGGCCAAGTTAAGCAATCTCTACATATACTCTTATACACTCTCACACGCTCATTCTCATAAATTGATACAGAGAGAAAAGAGAGAGCTGGAGAGTTTAATTTTAGAAAATTTTAGAAAGAAAGAGAGAGCTCTTAATCCCCATAGCCAAAGCTTGGGTTTCAATTTCCTATATTGCTTCTCTTTCTCAACAATCTCTCTACTCTTAACCTCAGTGAGTATTTCTAACTCACTCAGAATGTAATTCACCATTGATTTACTATTTTGTGTAGTTAAATTGTGATCACCATTTTTGAGTTCACGTTGGAAGTTTCATAGCTTGAAAACCATAACTTTTCAAACTCAACCAAAATCTGTTTTTGTAGATATTAATGAAAGATTATAGTATAAATCGACTATGGTTAAAGATTAAAGCTCAATTTGTTCACATGAGAAAGTATATTAGAAATCAAATTTTGACATCTTTTTATTCTTCGTAAATTTTGTGAGTTGCGGAATGATTCGTGTTAAATTGGTCGTAGATTCTTAATGCTTGCGAAAAATCAAAGAAATCCATACATGATATGTTATATATACTTCAGTTTCCGAAAATGGGTCAAAAGACCCCATAATTTCTGAAACAGGGGAAAACCAGCGAGGAAGACGAAGACACTGTTGAAACTCGTGTGCGCTATCGCGCGAGCGGCACACGCGAGCAACCCGAGCGCGTGAGCTGTGTGTTTTCAGACAGACAAGAAAGGTTTTAAAAAAAGAAAACAAAAATTAGGCATATCGCGCGCGCGCGAGGTGGATGGTTTCAGGCAGACAAAAAAGATTTTAAAAGAAAATAAAAAATGGTCATATCGCACGAGCGACCCGTCGCGCGAGCGGCCCGCGCGCGCGACTTCTAACAGTTTCTAGTTTTTTCTTGTCTTGTGTTAAGGAACTGTTTGGGTGATATTTTATGAACTTTTAAAGCTCTGTTTGGGAAATTTACTAAAATATAATCCTATTTGGTTATGTTTGGACAATTAAAACGATGTATTACGACTTATCAATCCCCGTACGCATGGTGTTTCTATATTTCAGTGATTTACTTTATGTTTAAAGTTTCATGACATTCATATGGAGTTTGTTATGCATGTATGGGGGTAGTAGTCAGTGTGGAAAAGAGTAATGGTCAATGTGGTATAGAGTGTGTGGTTGAGATTGTGTTGTGGACACTCCCTGGTAAGTGAGTACCAAAGTGTGTTGTGGTTGAGATTGAGGCTAGAGTGTCTTTGAAATGCGACGGTGGCAAAACTGGACACTCTCTGACGACTATGGTAGCATCAAAGTGTGTGACGCCGAACTTGGACATTCCCTGGCACCCATGGTAGTGCTAAAGTGTGGCCTACGGACACTCCCTGGTACCCGAGTCTGGATACTGTGTGATGTATTTGCGAGGCGGATTAGGTACTAAAGTGTGAGGCATTGGACATTCCCTGGCACCCCGTGCTAAAGTGTGAGGCAAACTGAACATTCCCTGGCACCCCTGTGCTAAAGTGTGGCTATCAAAGTATTTCAAAGATACTGGTATGAGATGGTGGGTTATTGTGTTTGTCAAGAGAAAATAGTCGGTAAGATGAGATGGTGCATTGTTTTCATACACGGTCACATATATGTGAATTATAGCTTACCAATGATATTGTGGTTATTTTCTAAAATGAACTCGATATTGTGGTTATTTTCTAAAATGAACTCTTTACTCTAATGTAAACTTATTGAATTAAATGGGAATTTGAAAATGGTAAATGAGTATGTTTTACATTTAAAGTTATATTTTTAATACTCACCAGCTTCTTGAAGCTGACGGCGTCAATGCGCCCTGGACATTCGTGTTCAAGCTTTTCAGGTTTTGATCAAGCTGAGCATTATGACTACGCTAACTGAGAACGGCTGTTTTGGAAGATAAAATTGTTATCAATATCCTATGCTTTAATTTATAAACTGTTTTGTAATAAGGATGACTGTAATAGATGTTAAGTTATTGTTTTGATTTAAGGTGGTTTGTGCCTTTAGAGACCCCGTGCTGTAATAACTATTAAGTTAGAAAAATATTGTAAGCCTTGATTTCTCTGCTCTGATTATTATGCTTTTGTTGTTGACGTTTGGGACGGAATCGATCCTTCAAACTGTCACGACCTACGGGTCCATAAAGGAAATTAAACACTTTCCTTATTTATGCTACGTCGGGGCGTGACATCATATTTGGGCTAGATCTAGGAAAACTTCGGGGTGTTTAGGCTTATTTGATTATTCGTAGAGGTGAGTGGTCTAATCCCAAAATTGGGTGTTTAATGTTGCTTATGTGATAGTTTGTGGTATTAGCATGCTTAAATCATGAATATGTACAAAAGCATGTGGTTAATTATTGCTTAATATGTCAAGAATATGTGATAGTTTGTGGTATTAGCATGCTTAAATCATGAATATGTACAAAAGCATGTGGTTAATTATTGCTTAATATGTCAAGAATGCTAAAGTTGCCATGTTGAGATGCTTATGTGCTTATTTGGGTCAAAGGATGTTAAGTGATAATCACCATTATTTAGCCCATATTTAAGGGACGTCATTCTTTAGAGAAAAGGAGATGAATTCCTCAGAGAAAAGGGGACGTTGGTGATGACCATAACGAATTGATTTCGGTCATGTGAGAGTGTGTGATATCACTTTAAAAGCTATGACAAGTGAGAGGGCTCGGAATCAGAGGTCCAAAGCGATGGTGATTAGTTACTTGACATGCTGGCGACTAATTTTATTATTGTGAATGCTTAAATATTACATATGCTGCATTTCACACTCGGATAGCATGATTAGAATGTTCACTAAGCAAAGGCTGAAACAAACTTTATTTTATGTTGTGGTTATTGAATAACCACCGCAGGTACGAACCAACAAGAAGAGAGGAAACGATTAGGACTACGAGGCTAGGTTTGCTAAGATGGATTTTGTAATAATATATATTTTTTTAAATTACTAGTTAGAGATGTTTTGGGAGTTGTAGTATAATGATTATGGTTTCATGTATAAAAGTATTAGAATATATGTTTTTAACTCTTTAGTATGTTAGAATGAATCTATATACTTTAGTTGGTTTTTTGTTATGTTTTGGAATATTTAAAGAAATAAGTGTAGCAGGGGTTAAAATATTTTTGTTTATAAAAACAAGGTGAATGATGATGTAATAGGGAAAACTCTGCCCAAGTACCATTCGACGGTTTCAAAACTTTGTTTTGTTTTATTATTTTATTAGATAAAATGATATTTTACCCCTGATTTTTTTAGTCAAAATGCTCATTTTTGGAATGTTAAAAATGATTGTTTGGTCCTTGTTGGCTTTTTACACGTATCCTAGCCCACGGGACGGGTTGGTGTTCAATTTGCGGACACGGATGAAAGTCATGTGATAAGTAGAACTGGTATAAATGTGGGGCCCAATGAGGGTCTAATTAAATAATTCATATTTTGATGTCATTATATGTCTATATGAGTGCTTGTTTAAATATCTAAGGATATTATAATGTCTTATGATGGCTTAAAGGGACCAATTTGGGTACCCATACAAGGACGTATTTGAATACTAATCATAATTGGTAGATGTAATAGCAACCTCATAATTTATGTGAGACCACGTTTGGAACCCACACGGGACTTAGATTAAATCCATTTAGAAAAGTGGGTAGTTAACACAATTAACATGGGGGTTTTATAATAAAGCTTAAAGAAAGTTTGGGGTGTAAATGGAAATATTGGTAAGAGGTGTCAACACACATGCATGTAGAGCACATGTATCTTATCCTCACAATTCATAGCAATAATTTACAGAAATTAATGAACCAAAAGCTCTCAACGAAGACGACGACGCTCCGACGACATTTCTTGCCTTATCTTCACCGTTCGACGTCCGATTTACGATCCGAGACCATATTTGGACTCGTGGAGGTAAGAGGATTGCATGCATGTCCATTATTTTCATTTTCGGTAACATTTTTTGTCGATCGTTCTTGATAAATGACGTTTGATGTATCAAAACTATGTAGGAATTTACACCGGTAGGATTTGAGTTGGAAATTTGCAAGAGGTTTGAGTTTCTAGGCTTGATTTGCTAACAATTCGAAGAGGTGAGTGTTCTAGTCCTAAAATTACGTGTTTAGATGTGTTAATGTGATAATTGTTAATTTAAAATGCTTAAATCATGCCTATATAGCTTTGATTATGATGAATTTGGGTAAAAGCATGTTAACAATGTAAAATTGTTGCGCTTATCTGCTGAGTTGCTTAAATGTTTATGTGGATCAAAGGAAAGTCAAGTAGTGGTCACTATTTATAGGTCCCATATGTAAGGGATTGGAAACCCTCAAGAGAAAGGGCGTGGTGACGACCACATTGAAATGCCGGTGACGACTTCGGGGTCACAAGAGAGTGTGTGTTGTGCTATATGTGCCCAACAGTGATAAAGATCCAGGGTAAGTAGGACCCAGGGGTAGTGTCTGGAGTTACTTGACTTTTCAGAGATTATTTCATGGATGTTTATAATGATTATTGCATTTGCATATTGAACATTCCAATAGTATGATTAGTTCTCTCACTAAACAAAAATTTAAACGAAAGTGTATTTTTTGTTGTGGTTATTGAATAACCATCGCAGGTACCGAACGGGAAAATGAGAGGAAATGATCCGCACGACAGGTTGGGCGTGGTAGTTGTGTATATGTGGGTATGTTCATATGACTAGTTGGTTTTGGTTTTAAATGTAACCTTTGTAATAGATTTGTTGAACAACTCATGTTTGAGAAGACTTGTAATATGCCTAGTTGGGTTTTAATGTTAGTATGACCTATGCTATGGGTTGTTATGTTTACAAGGCACAAGTTGTATTGAGATGGGGAAGAAACTTGGGCAAGTTGGGATAGTTTTTGGGTTATGTAACACCCATACTCGGAAAAGAAGATTAATGTGATATTAATATGTGTTAATTTAAGATAATTAATGCATAAGATGGTTTAAGGTAGGGTTATGAATCCACATGTGAAAAGGTGCTCAAATACGGGCATAGATGAAAGTTCTGTGAAAGGCAGGACTAGTATAAATGTGGGGCTCAATAAGGGTCTAATTAAAGTAATTTGTGTTTTGATGTCATAATATGTTTATGTGCATATTTGTTTAAATGCTTAAAGGTATTATTATGCCTTATGATAGGTTATGGGGACCAATTTGGGTACCCATGTGAGGGCGTATTTGAATATAATTGATAATTGATAGGTTTAATAGCAACCTCATAATATATGTGGGACCACGTTTGGGACCCACGCGGGACTTAGAATAAATCCTTTTTGAAAAGGTGGATAATGTAATTAACAAGGGGGTTTCATAATAAAGCTTAAGAAAGATTGGGGGGTGTAAATAGAATATAGGTAAGAGGTGTCAACACATATGCATGTATAGCATATGTGTTGCACTCTCATAAAACAAGCTGGAAATTCCCAAAAAATTAGAGAGAATAAGAGCTCTGAGTAGGCGACGATTTCCTAGATGACGTTTCTTGCCATTCCTTCGCCGCTTGACGCCGGATTAACGATCCGAGGCCATTTTTGGACTCGTGGAGGTAAAAGGATCACATGCACGTAATTTGTTTTAAGTTTCGATAACATTTTTTCGGCGACCGTTCTTGATAGACAATGTTTGATATGTAAAAACTATGTAGGATTGATCCTAGAGCAAGAGTTGGGTTGAATCTAACTTAAAATTGGATTCTAGGAGCTAGATCGCTAGTAAATCGAAGAGGTGAGTGTCTAATCCCAAAATTGGGTGTTTAATTATGTTAATGTGATAATTTTTGTTAATAGTTGCTTAACTCATGCTCACGTATATATGTGTTGATGAATTTGGGCAAAAAGCATGTTAATAATGTGAAATTGATATGCTTTTATGCTAAGTTGCTTAAATGCCTATGTGGATCAATGGGAAGTCAAGTAGTGGTCACCATTTATAGGTCCCACATGTAAGGGATAGTAAGCCCTCAATGAGTAGGGCGTGGTGACGACCACAATAAAATGCCAGTGACACTTTCGGGGTCACAAGAGAATGTGTGTTGCGCTATATGCGCTCAAAAGTGAGAAAGATCCGGGGTGAGAAGGACCCGAGGGTGGTGGCTGGAGTTACTTGACTTTCCGGAGATCAATTCGTTGTTGTTTATATTGATTGTTGCATTTGCATATTGAACATTCCAATAGCATGATTAGTTCCCTCACTAAGCAAAAGCTTAACCGAAAACATATCTCTGTTATGGTTATTGAATAACCATCGCAGGTACCGAACGGGAGAGCGAGAGAAAATGATCCTCACGATGGGGTAGGCGCAGGAGTTGTGCATATGTGGATATGTTCATATGACTAGTTTAATTTTAGTTTTAAATGTAACCTTTGTAATAGGCATGTGAACAACTCATGTTTTGGGAAAACTTGTAATATGTTAAGTTGGGTATTGATTTTGATTGTGCAACAAACCATGTGTCATGGTTGCTAGCTACAAGTCATGTATATGGGAAATAACTTTGAATAATCTAAGTAATTTTGATTGCAAATTAACTTGGATTCTTCTTGTTGAATGTTTGTGCGTATAAAGGGTTGTTATGAGGCATTTGATGTAAGTTGGGTTTCTATTGAAGGATTAATGTGTTGGGTGTTAAAATAACTTCTCAAATGGTTTGAAATAGTTTTGGAAATGTTTTCTAATAAATTCTTCATGCCATGTTGTTTTGAGCTCATCTTGGCAAACATAATTCCTTTTCCTTACTAGTTTTGTAAGTTTGAAGTTTCTATGGTTAGTTCCTCATTTGAATGTACATGGATGATGTGTTTGAATGATTTGGAAAGACTTACATATGTTGTGGATATGTTATGGGTGTTTGGGAAGTGTTCTCAAAAGTTTTCATGATGTTTGGAACAAATTGTAGAACTTGGGAGTGTTTTGAACTTGAAATATGATGTTTTTAGTAGCAGGAAAAGTAATCTGGAGATTCCGGATCGATCCGGGGTATCTGGAGCTGCAAAAAATAACAATCTGCTAAAACCATATCGATTCGGTTTTGGGGCGGATCGATCCGCTGGTTTGTTTTAGTCCGACGACTTTTACGGAAATAAGCATAACTCTCTCTAGAAAATTCGGATTTGCGCGCCGTTTTTTGCGTTGGGACCGGAAATTAAAGACTTATCTTTTGATATAAAATTTGCAATACTTTTTTAATGACCATTTTTCCCTTGGGGCTGTTTTATGTCAATAAAGTTGTTTTATGAGGTCTAATCCATGACTTTTTTAATGAGTTAAGGCTGTTTTGACGTGTGGGCTTTGTTACACGTGTCCTAACTTGCCCGAGGCGGGCTGGGGTATGACAGGTTATGAACTTAACTTGACTTCTCCTTATGTTGAATGGTTGTGCTTTTTGGGAAAGGATAGATGTTAATGCTAATTCATAATCCATGAGAAAAATTTGTGTGTTTTGATTGTCATTCATACTTGGATATCTTGTGTTAATATTTAGAAATACTTGGAAATGATTTGAGAATAGTTGTTAATTTTTCTGCAAAGTTTGGTTAAGTTTGGAATTGTTTTGGATTTGAAAAACCAGAGTTTTTAGCAGTAGAAATTTATTCTGCAGAACCCGGATCGATCCGGGTTAAAGGGTGGATCGATCCGGACTTGTGGGAGGACATTCTGCGGAAGAAAAGCTGAGATGGATCGATCTGGGCTAAAGGGCCGATCGACCCGCTTACAAGTTTTACAGCATGTCGACTTTTATGGGACAGTGCATACGTCTTTCTAGAAAACTCGGATTCATGAGCCATTTTTTGCGTTGGGTCCAGGACTCAAAGACCTATCTTTTGGTGTAAAATTTGGCTATACTTTATTGATGATAATTTTGCCCTTGAGGCTGTTTTGTGTCCATGAAGTTCTTTTATGTTGTCTAACTAATGTTTATCTAGTAATTTGAGGTTGATTTGGTGTTTGGGCTTTGTTACTGTCACGCCCCGACGTAGCATAAATAAGGAAAGCGTTTAATTTCCTTTATGGACCCGTAGGTCGCGACAGTTTGAAGGATCGATTCTGTCCCAAATGTCGAACAACAATAAACAATAATCAGAGTAGAGCAATCAAAGCTTACAAATATTTTTCTAACTTAATAAATATTACAGCACGGGTCATCTAAAGGCACAGACCGCCTTAAATTAAAACAATAACTTAGTGTCTATTACAGTCATCCTTATTACAAAACAGATTAAAACTTAAAGCACATAACGGAAATTTCTCTTTCCAGCAGGTGTTCTCAATTCGCATAGTCATAAGATTCCTCCTAGTTATAACATGAAAAGCCTGAACACGAATGTCCAGGACGCATCAACGTCGTCAGCTTCAAGAAGCTGGTGAGTATTAAAAACATAACTTTTAATGTAAAACATACCCCTTTAAAAATTTTCTCTTTTTAAGTTTGTAAATCAATGGTTAAATCATGGGAAGAATTCAATTACAAAAGTAACAGGAATATATTTAAAAGTCGTTCATTCATTAAAACATATGACCATGTATGAGACGATGCACCACACTCATCTTACCGACTCTTTTCTCTCGACAAACACAACAACCCACTATCTCACACTAGTATCTTTGAAATACTCCAATAGCCACACTTTAGCACAGGGGTGCCAGGGAATGTCCAGTTTGTCTCACACTTTGGTCCGGGGTACCAGGGAGTGTCCAATGCCTCACACTTTGAATACCTAAACTGCCATGCAAATACCGAAGGAACCCTCACGCAGTATCCAGACTCGGGTATCAGAGATTGTCCGTAGGCCACACTTTAGCACTTCCATGGGTGCTAGGGAATGTCCAAGTTCGTCACACTTTGACGCTACCATGGTCGTCAGGGAGTGTCCAGTTTTGCCACCGTCGTATTTCAAAGACACTCTTAACGCAATCTCAACACGTCACACTTTGGTATACAACAACCAGGGAGTGTCCATAACACAATCTCAATCTCAATCTCATACTCTTTTCCACACTGACCATTACTCTTTTTCACACTGACTGACACCCACATGCATGTACAACTGACTCCACATGTATGTCATGAACCTTAAACATAAAGGAATTTAATGAATTAAAGAAATACGTACGTGCGGGGATTGATAGGTCACAAATCTTTGTTTTAATCATCTACACATAATCAAATAGGATTCTGCTTTAATAAATTTCCCAAACTGAGCTTTAACAATTCATAAAATACCACCCAATCAGTCCCTTAACACAAAATAAGCAATAACTAGAAGCTGCCAAGAGTCGCGCGCGCGGGTCGCTCGTGCGATATGTCGCTCGCGCGACCTGCCCATTTTCCCTTTTATTTTAAAAACCTTTTCTTTCTGCCTGAAATCAGCCACCTCGCGCGCGTGGGTCGCTCGCGCGAAAGGTCTCTCGCGCGACCTGCCTATTTTTCATTTTCTTATATAAATTCTTCTGTCTGCCTGAGGACGCAAGGATCGCGCGCCCGGGTCACTCGCGCGATCGCGCGCGCGAGATGAAGCAGAGGCTTCATCTTCTTCGTCAGAACTGCTCTGTTTCATATTTCAGGGGGTCTTTTGACCCATTTTCAATTCCGGAAGTAAATGGGGTATGTAATATATGATTCTCTTCGGTTTTTCACAAGGATTAAGAATCTACAATTAATTTAACATGAATCAATCTATAACTCAAGAATTTTATGAAAAACTAAAAGATCACAAAACTAAAATTCTAGTATACTTACTCATATGACCAAATTGGGTCCTAATATTTCAAACATGGTATATATGATATGTAATCTATCATTTTTATCTATACAAACCGATTTTGGTTGAGTTTTGTAAACCATGATTTTTCAAGCTATGATCACTAACGTAAAATTTCCATGGAGGTTTTACATACTAAGCTACACACACAGAAATTAAGCATGTAATTACATTCTTAGTGAGTTAATAATACTCACTGTTATTTAGAGATGGAGAGTTATTGAGAACGAAAGTAAGATTAGCATTCCACACTTCAAACTAGGCTATGGTGGATTGAGCTTCCTCTTTCTATAATAAAATCTATAAATTCTTCTCTCTCTCTCTCTCTGATACTCTCTCTATATTCTTTCAGTTTGTAAAACCAAAGGAGAATGTAGATTGTGCTTGGTGTGGTGATGTGCTCTCTCTCCAAAAATTTACTGAAAATTCTCTTCACTAAACTCTCTGTGTTCTCTCTTTTCTCTCTCTGAAATTGATGTGCAGAATGTGTGTGATTGAGAGAGTATGTGAGTGTATGAGTTATATAGAACTCACAATCTTGGGCTCCAAGTTGTGAGTTGTGATACTCACTCAACAATCTAAATTATTTCTAATTTCTAAGTGTACTAACTAAAATACAGATCACACATATAGAATTATACATACGTAGGCACACTGTGATACAACTTCACAGATGCTCAAAGGGTCACCTAGGCATATAGGGGTCAATTTACAGTTGTTTGAGAAATGAGATTATAGGCATAAGTTAACACACATTAAGAGGGCATTGCCAAACAAGGCCTAAGTCAATAATTAGTTTGCTATAAATGGAAATAAAGCATAAGTCATGTCCAACTTTACATCACTTCCAAAATCTATGATAGTTTAGCACAGTGTGGACAGTTTTGAATACAAACTGGTATTTTCGTGGCGCAGTGGTCACTCCAAAAATACAGAAAATTCATTTTCATGTAAGAAATAGTTTTCTGGTTTCATAAAAATGCAGTTGGAGTTATCAGAAAATATATCCACCATTTTGAAATACAGATTTAAAATTCAACACATGTATTTCTTAAATTTATAAAATTGCAGTTTGACCCCAAAAGAATTTTAATATGAATTAAAACAAGCAACCAGTTTTAATACAGGGGAATTGAAATAAAAAGAAAGCAAACAATACAAATTTAATTATGACAATGCCATTACAAATTAATTATGAAAATGTAATTTAAAAATAAATGGAAATGCAGGTTGTTACAGTTACACGTGTTCTAATCCGCCCGAGGCGGGTTGGGGTGTGACAGGGATAGATTCCCACGTTTTTTTTTTCGGTGGACAAAATACCCACTTTCCTTACGTTCAACAATTACACTACACATATGCCACCTCAGCCCATAATTTAAGGAAGTTAGTTATTGTTTGTTTTCCAAACTTTAAATTGTCATAACTTCTAAACTACAAATTATTTTTTCATAAATATATATATATATATATATATTCGTAATGTACAAAATAAGATCTATCAAATAAGATCCATAGTGCCTGTAAAATTCTATAAAAAAAAAAAAAAAAAAATCGATATCTTTAAGTGTTGCCCAGGTAAAAACAGTAACATGGTGCTATCGATAGTAACATTTATTCAAATTGACCAAAATATTGCAAAATTAAGGCTATTTTATCAGATGATATTACCTTTACAATACTTTCCAAGTAAATACAGTAATATATCATAAAAAACTAAACGTTTTTACAAAGATAGTAATATCACTGTTGCTAAAAGTTGCAAAATTAGAGTCATTTAGTAGATGTTACTAAACTTTCCCCATGCAAAAAAAATAGTAACATACCATTAAAGATTAGCAACATGGTATTGAACAAAGAAACAGTAAATTGTCGTCAACAATAACATTTCTTTAAATTGACTTAATAATCGAAAAATTTTCAGATGTTACTGTTCAGTTAAAGGCAGTAACATCAAATGCAAAAATAAAAATAAAAAATAAAATAAAAATAAATTAAAAAAAAACGAAAAAAAAGAGATTCAAAGGTAGTAGCATGTCATTGTCACAAAAGATACAGTGACATTACGTTATAATGGTCTGATAGTAACATGAATTTTGCTTATACATTTTTTCATAGTTACTATGGATCTTGTTTGATAAATCTTTCCTTTTAGATTACAAATATATAAAGTTTATTCAAAATGGAGTTTTGGTTTGAAAGTTATGGCATTTTAAAGTTATAAATAAATAAATAAATAAAATAAAATAAAATCAAAAAACCCCGTCCGTGAAGAACGCGATGAGGTGGCAAAATAGCAACGCATGGGTGACAGGGGCAATCTAGGTACCAATATCCTTATTTTTAGTTTAAAAATGGACTTATGGCCATACACTTAAAAAAATGATTGTCCTTATCCTCTTAAATGCAGACCACTTGTATTTATCTTTTATTTCCTTCCAAAGTAGGGACTTTTATTTAATTTTCTCTTTTAGAAAAGGGGAAAAAATGGATAACTTTTTCAAGGGATTTTATTGAAAAATATATATATAATACCCGCATGCGTGTTATTGCATTTCATTACATTGTCATGCATGATAATGTGATGTGTTGTGCATTTTGGCACATGTTTGAGTGAGTTTGGACTCACGAGTCGATTTGGGTATCTGTGTTAGAGAACCCATTGAGATGGTGTTGATTGAGTGTCATGATGTTGTGACGTCTCTCTTAGTATGAGACGGTCATTGTGGAATACTTTAAATGTTATCTGAAAATAAATGTTTACCTATGTATTTCACTATCTGTATTATTTTCTGGCTTAGAATATATTTCAGTTGTTAGATTTAGTATCCTGGTGAGGATGAATTAACACGCTATTAATTTGGTAGGCTAATTAGCAACTTCGGAAAAGTCATATAAGAATTTGCGTTTTAGCAACCAAACGGAACTTAGTCGAAAACTTTTATAATTTTGAAGTTTCACTTGTAAGCTATGAATTAGCTGTGTAGAAAGTTTCAGAGACTGATTAGGAGTTTTAAAAACTCGTGGGGAGGTAAACACAATTTTTGAAAGTGTTGCCTATATATAGATAGAGATGATCTTGATATTTTTTTATAACTTCTAACCTAAAACTCAGAAGTAGCCCAAAAAGGAGATTTTGATTGCTTAGAGCTTCTCGACGCCAAACGATGACCGTTCGTCTGCTGATTTTTCACCAAATTTCATATTCGAACTCCTCGAGGTAAGACCGTCGTTTTGATACCTATTAGGCCATGTTTGGATAAGTTTTCCGAAAGTCTTTTTCTAGAATTTTTCATGAAAGTTGATATTTGGACTTTTGATCCATAGGAATTATACTACACGTTTTTTGTGCTTGGGTTTTATTTGAATTGAATTATAGGAGCGTTATTCGGAGGTGAGTGATTCAACTATGTTTTGGAATGATTTCTTGACATGTATTCATGTTTTGTGTGAATATCATGTCTAAATTCATAGAGATATATTGTGCAGTTCATGTTGGGCAATTATATTGATAAGTAGGCCCAATAGCATGGTGACATGTTTTGTTTACTGCGAGTACGTTGATATGTATTTGAGCATGTTGAGTTGCTTATTTGGGTCAAAGGAGCACGTGGTTACTGAGCCATTTTGTAGAGCCGATATAGGCATTGAGGTCGCACGATTGAAGAGAAGAATCGTGGGTCTTACCTTTTCGCGTGGACTTATTGGCGAGGAGTCGCAGATTGGGAGTATGGGACGTACACGTGAGGCTCCGGAGACTAGTATGAAATGTAGAGATGTGAATGTTAGCATGTTTGTCATTCACGTGCATATGTTGTTTTATTCACTAAGTGTTAGCTTAACCAAATTGAATATGTGTGGTTACCTAAATAACCATTGCAGGTATAAATGCCGGCGAGGAATCGCAGAAGTGAGTACGTGGGCTATGGGAGTGTTGGTAGAAGGCAACTCATCATGTGTATTTCGTAGTTTTGTAATAGAGACATTGTCATAAGAATTTTATAACTTGTTGGCCATATTTAACTAGAAACCGTAAAATGGTTTTGAAACGTTGTAATAGTTAGTAACATGTTGTAATTATGCTTTGGTAATGTTTTAATGCAGTTAGGATTTGTTTGGAGTACATTTGGAAGTGTATGTGTGATTCTTGGTTAAGTTAGAAAGCTTTTAAACTTGGAAATTCTGCAGAAAAGGGGCTGCTGGTATAAAACAGTTGATTGGACCGAGGTCACAGTCGATGGACCCATGTTTCAGAAGGCAATTCTCTTTAGTTTTCGGGACTTCAGTCGACTGATCCCCAGGAAAGAGTCGACTGGTTTTTGCATGAAAATGGAACATTCTGCTAGGATGGGTTCAGTCGACCAGACGAGCCCAGTTGACTGAAAAATTGAGGCCCCATTCGACTAGGTCCCGACCCAGTCGACTGGACGGGCTGTTAATCCTTTAAACCCTCTCTGCTTCAGGTCTTCAGTCGACAGGATCAAGTTTCAGTCGACTGGACCTCAGGTTTTAAATTTGTTTTGTTTTTCCACCGCGCGTGTTCTTAAAACTAAAATCTTTTGGGGAACGTTAATGAATTGGTTTAGTTTCGGTGGCGTGCCACGGGCTCCGGTTCTGCTATTGTGGGATCGGGCTGTGACAGTATACCCAAAAAAAGGTTTTAAATTTGTTTTGTTTTTCCGCCGCGCGTGTTCTTAAAATTAAAATCTTTTGGGGAACGTTAATGAATTGGTTTAGTTTCGGTGGCGTGCCACGGGCTCCGGTTCTGCTATTGTGGGATCGGGCTGTGACAGTATACCCAAAAAACAAACAAACAAACAAAAAAAAAAAAAGGAGGGCCTTGTTTGGGAACAAAAAAAAAAAAACAAAGACACAAAAACAAAGCCCAAATCGGTTTGCCAAACATGGCATAGCCTAAACAAAAATGCTAGGTATACAACACATTCCATTACACATTTTACAACAAGGCTTTAAATGTGTAGTACACTATGTTGTTTGAATTTTTTACACTTTTCTATGCACCACTTACACAGCACATGGTACATGTATGTAAAGCCTTGTTATGAAATGTGTTGTGAAATGTGTTGTGTGCCTAGCATTTCTCTAGCCTAAATTGTTGCCTTAGGTATTAGTGCCTTGTTTGGAAAATAGGAAAACAAAAAAACAAACCAAAACAAAGGCAAAAATGGGGTTGCCAAACAAGGAACCGCAATTGTTGACTTTTGTCCAAGACACAATAGTTCCTTGTTTGGGAAAAGGGGGAAAGAAAAGAGAAGAAAAATTAGGCCAATATCGGTTTTGCCAAACAACTTTGAAGCAAATTGTGAATAATATTTCAAACGTGGATTGAATCCTCATTTTGATATTAAATAAAATTTTAAAAAAATTAACCCAAAAATAATTATCTTTTTGAAATTACAAAAATAACCTTACACAAAAAAAAAGGGGCAAAGTTGTTCGGACACTGTAGAAGTAAACAGTATTCACTGTACATTGGGATCTCTTCTTCTTATATGGTACTAATCGATATCCTAAATTTTGTAATTAAAGCATTGTTCTTTATTTTTACAGAGTTTTCAAAAACTCATTCTGGTTGTTCACTTTACTGCAATCATGGCATAATTTCCATCAAATGGGAAATATATTATAGCCCTTTTGTGGAACTGTGCTCTTTAAAATTTATGCGTTGTGTAAATTTAATAGAACATCATAAATTCTTAATTTTAGTCTCGTATGTATTTTATTTTTCCTTGAAATGACCTATTTCTTGTAGTTAATGGTGCTCCTTTTTAGTAGAATTTACCTAATACAGATTAGCCGTTGTCTCTATCCGACATAAGGTTGTTTCATTTGATCTGCAGTTTTGGTAGAGTTTGTTTGTAGATCTGAAAATTTTTGTGGCGATCTCTTTCATCGGTCTCTCTAGTAACTTCCTCCCTCAGCCACTCAGTATGAAGCCGTTGTTCTAGGAGGGAGGGAAGTGATTTAATGCATGATGATTATTGTTACCGGTTTAGAAGAAGATGTCTTTTCTCTAATAACTTTCCCCAATTGGATTGTAGTGAGAATTTATTATGATGTTATTTTGTTACTATATAATTTGCGTAGAAATCAATAAATTTTCTTGTGGTGTGGAATAAAATAATACTAAGGCCTTGCTTTGAATCCATAATTCCACAATAATTATCTATTGCAACTGTACGAAAACTAGGATGATGCTGTTTTAACAAAAAAATTATGTTAGTGGTGATATGAAAAAATAGTCTACAAAATAATTAGGTGTTAAAAAATGATTCAATCCAACAAGTGCTTCCAAACCTTTCTGAAATTGCCCCAAGTCTCACATGACTCAACAAGTGCTTCCAAGCTTGTCTCAACTCTTTCCTTTTAAGCCCCCCAAAAAAAAAATTTAATAATAATCATAATTGCCCAAGTCTCACATGACTCACTACCTTCTGATTTTTATTTATTTATTTATTTTCTAGGATACGTGAACAAATTCTCTCAGCATTTTAGTCCACGATTTAAAGATGAGTATGTATTGTCATTTATTGAGTACAATAGAGAGGCAAACTAGAAACAAATGGAACCGTCAACACAATCATCAATTCAGTCACATAAGCAAGTTCCGTGCAATCTTACAATGTACATTTATTGCATAATTTGAATGAATATGCCGAAAAAGGTTTTGAAAGGGACTTATGTGACACCATCTATTTGTAGCAAAAGATAGAATTTGAATAATATATACACCTAAATAATACACTCGTTGATGTGAATTTCTATATATAATTATTCATTAATAACCAAACAATGAATTAATTTTAAAACTGCTACGACACATCAATAGATGGATAATTTAGGTGCACAAAACCGATGTACTTAAAATTTTTCAAAGAATTTTTACACAAAGATGATAAGTAGATATCATCTAAATGAGGCAGGGGTGTAATCTTTCTGAAAATCTACATGCACACCTGTATAGGAGTATGGTGATATTAGCCATCAATACAAGAAAAGCTTTGCTCACCAATGCAATTCATTGGTTGAGCAAATAGGATTCACAGTCTTTTATCATAAATTCAAGAGTAATAAAAAGTGGCGAGTTCCACTTGTTCATTCAATGAAATGCCCAAGTGAGCAATGGGTGACCAAACTTGTTCTCGATTAACAACTTCATTTCTACTCTACCTAAAGTAAAAGTGGGCAATGGCGGATCGACCCTATGGGCAAGCTGGGTCGACCGCCCCGCTCAATTTTTGAAAAAATAAAATGGGATGTATATGATCGTTTTAAAAAATCTTTGAACTTTAGTAAATTATTTGTTAACTAGGGAGCTTAATTTTCTAAGATCATGAGAAGATTTAATGTGAAGAGAGTATAGTAAATGAGTTATAAAATAATTTTGACGTTTTAAAATGTTAAAAATATTAGATATCTATATACAACATTTTTTTATTGGGAATTGATTTTGGCACTCTAAAAGTTACCAATGGCATTCCATGTAGTGCATTAACTGTATGGTACTACATGCACTAGTTGTGGTACTATGGAGTGCCAATGGTAACTTTTGGAGTGCCAAAATCAACTCCCTTTTTTTGTCATATTTTAATACTTGAAAAAAGAAATTATCTTTCTTAGTCATCAATAGAGGAGTATTAAACGAGCTTGAAATCCAGGCTTGAGTTTGACTTGTTTATTAAATGTGCCTTCAATTCAAACTTGATCCCAAGCTTTTTTACGAGCCCTCCGAAATTGCATAGTTTATATAATATATATATATATACACACACACATATCTAAACTAAGGGAAAACTTCTTATGAGGGATCCCTCACTTTATTAAAATAAGGACTTCTAATCCTAGCCGTTGGAAACCATTTACTGCACAGTGAATTTCACTTTTATTGCATTGATTAAATGATCTCTAACAACCATGATTAGAAGTCCTCATTTTAATAAAATGAGAGATCCCTCATAATAAGGACTGTGTATAAACTAATATACAAGTCAGTTATCAAGACTACTCACAAGTTTTTTCATGAGCTAGCCTACCAAAACTACATAGTTTTTTAATAGATTTACCTATATAGGCCAGTATACGAGCCTTTATCAAGACTATTTTACGAGTCTTATTCAAACATGTTCACAAGTTTCATTGAGCTCGAGCTTAGATGTGTTTGAGCTTGACTTGTCTATTAAACAAGCCTAAAATATAGGCTTGAGATTGCTTTGTTTATTAAACGAGCCGATCCGAGTTTTATCGAACGTGTTCACGAGTATTAATTTGTAGAATGGCTTGGCTCGTACACAGTCCTAGTCATCAACTTTGACCCCCAGTAGAGGAAATTCCTGAGTCCGCCATTGAAAGTGGGTCACCTTTTGTTGCACGTGGCTACTCTTAACTCATTGTGTACATCCACGGGGCTTTTGGGAGTTCTAATTGATTTCGAAAATGCTAAGTACATCGATTTTGTGCACTTGAACTATCCACTTATTGATGTGCCTTTGCATTTTTTAAATTAATTTGAACTTTATTTGGTAACTGATAAATAATTATAAAAATCTACACCAACATGTGTATTATTTAGGGAGTAATGCTATTACACCCACAACATTTTTCACAAACATAGGGTGTATTATCTTGACCCTAGATTTCTGCGGACCCCATGAGGGTTCCACATGGGTCGCACACGAGACCCAATGAAATCAAGGGCCATGAAGTGTTGGTTGTGGAAGATATTGTGAAAAAAATCAAGGGCCATGAAGTGTTGGTTGTGAAATCAAGGGCCATGAAGTGTTGGTTGTAGGTATAGCATTTTTGTTATTTAGGTGTACCCAATATTACTCAATTAATTTAAAATACTTTTACATCACATACCAAATATATCATACCTAATGATCTCCAAAAAAAAAAAGTATATATATATATATATATATCTTTGTGCGAGTGTCACACACATACATGGTTCTCATTATAATATGAGTGATTTATGGGTATCACATACGGTGTGACGACCACATAAAATAATTTCAAAAACACCCTCCCAAGCTCTAGCTTATTTTGCTTGGAGGCCGGAAGTAGGAGTATCTAATTTTCTTCAATACTAACGTAGAAGATTAATAACCCGGCTTTCAAAGTTAAATAAACTTTATATATTGGATTATTTAGTTACAATTTCTATAATATATACCAAGCTCAAACAATAAATTAGGGGGCTATAGCCACAATCCCCTAAAATAAAACACGTCCAAGCTATTTAATTTTCTTCAACTCATTAGACTCTTTTGTTTTTGTTTTGGTCGAAAACACCCTTTTATGCCTAAAATACTTCAAATTCCTATGATAAAAACTTTTTTTTTATAAATTGGTACCACAGGTGCATAGATTTAAAAAAATACATTAGATAAAATATATATATATATACACACACAAAAAGTTTAAAAAATGATAAACTTATCAATTTGCAGACAAATAAAATTCCAAAATGAGGGTGCAAAATATACGTTTTTGTAAAGTTTTCAAGTCAAATGCGTAGAACTCGGAAAAAAAAAATCACCCAAAAAAGTAGGGGTGGGCATTAGGTCGGTCGTTCGGTTCGGTTCGGTTTTGCCAAGTTCGGTTCGGTTCGGGTTGGAGATAAATTTCTCACACCGAAAATCGAACTGAAATACATTACGAAAGTTCGGTTTGATTAATTCGGGTTATCGGTTGTTAGATTTAAAGTAATTCCGTTCGGTTTTTTGGTTTTTAAGCTTAAAGCTCGGTTCGGTTCGGTTCGATTTAGTGGGAATATCCTATACCGATATTCGAACTGAAATATAGTTCGGTAAATCGGTTTGGTTAGTTCAGTTTCTAGTTCGGGTCGATTTGTCCACCCCTACCAAAAAGTCCAAGAATTCATAAAGTTATCATAGTTAATACAAACAGATAATATTATTTGTTGCAAACAAATAAAATCTCAAAATCAGGCTGCAAATTATCGTCATTTTTTTTTTGTAAAATTTTCAAGTCCAATGCGTAGATCGCGTGAAAATACATGAAATACAAAAAAAAAAAAGAAATTTAATAATAATAATAATAATAATAATCATCCAAAAAGGCTAAAAAATAAGAAAGTTATGGTTGTTTTCGTCAAGATTATCTATAGACTTATTGTCTAGTTTGACAGATAAAAAAAAATGAGATTCTAAATTTTATTTTTTTGTACAATTTTGAAGTCCAATGCATAGATCTGGACTAAATACATGAAATCAAAAAAGTAAAATAAAATAAAACAAAAATAAAAACGAATAAGTTATATATGGTTGTTTAAAGTTGACAAATACTATTAAGTTAACCATTTTTTTTTGTCAGAAAAACTTCCAGCGAGGGGCTTTTAAAAACTGTCAAACTGTGTGTTTTTTTTTTTGTGGCTAATCCACTCAATATTGAGGGGTTTATCACCAAATTTCTCATAAACTATTTTATTTAGGGAATTGTTATTTCCACTCCATCATTGAACCAATGCACTCCATGGTACCACTATCAGAGCATGTGGTACCATGTATGTAATGCATGACATGCATGTACCACATGCTTTAAGAATGGTACCATGGAGTGGCTTGGTTCAATGATGGAGTGGCAATAGCATCACCCTTTTATTTAATATTCCAATTTTGCCATTAGTGGACAAGCGTGTCTGCGTTTGCATATATACAGGTCTACATTTTTCCTTTTTAAAACTAAAATATTTCATGGAAGAAATACGTAACTTGTCCTATTTTTATGATCATGCACCATATACAAAACTATGTGTAACAATAAATAATTCATTTTGCCTTTAACAGTCATTCAATTTCCGAGCAATGGTTGCGCTCTATGTGTACTCATTATCAAGGTTCGAACCCCGCTCCTCTTTCTATCCCCCTTACCCTCCCACTGAACCTTGATACTAATTATGTCCTCATTTCTCGCATATGAGATCACTACATCAAACTATCAAAAAAAAAAGTATCATTCAATTTCCTCGATCGAGAACTGTTTCCTCCATAGTTCTAAATTAAAAGTATAAATATGTCATAGAAACTTGAATTTTCTCCAAATTTTTACACCCTTAACCTATCTTTATACTTTTTTCCAATTTTCTAATTCCAATCCATACATATATTGCAGTAAATAACAATATTTCTTTGGTGTTTCAACCTACATGTATTAAAACTGTTAGTAGTGTGCACAATCATGTATACCAACTCTATGAATTTATTTGATATTCTTGATGTGGTATCACAAATCAATAAAAGGTCACTATCCAATCATATGTCAATCCTAATATTAGGGAAACAAATATGTTCACCCAAGCACTATATCTATGTGTATTAGTGTGGTAATAATAATAATGTAGCATCTGCTGGGAATTTAACACGCGAAATCACATTCTACCAAATGAACACACACTCATGAGCAGTAATTAAACATGCACACCAAAGAAAAGACACAAATTTCTACGTGGTTCCGCAAAACCGATCCACACCCAAGAGATCATTCTTTCACTATTGAGAATATACAATTGGTACAAGAAAATACTTGGATCAAATCTCATAATCCAACCCCAATACCCTTTGTATACCCACTCTCAATACCCCAAAGAGCTCATACTCTTTCACCCTAGACCATGCACCCCCATAAGGGAAGACCCTCAACTTGGTACACCAAGGGCTTCCTAATTCCTGTACAACATCCATACATATATAGAGTTTATAAACCATTACTTATTGGACAAGGAAAATACAACTCTATTACAAAGGAAGCCAAATAATAATAGGAATCTAGCCAAATCGTAATCTTTAAATGTGGGATTATCCCACATGTGATATGACCCAAACAATCACCCCCTCCATCACTTGTGGGAAAACTGTCCAACCATTTACCATTGACCAGCACTCCCTCAACCGAATAACCCACAAAGCTAACTGCTTTGCAACCATATACCATTGACCCACTTTCGTACCAGCATGCACACTCCGAATCAACTTGGTCTCAACACCTCCGATTCATCAAACCGCGGTCAATACATGTGCAACTTCCCAAAGTTAATTATATCCATTAACTCCACCAGAGAAGAGTCTCGATCCCTCTTTTTCCCCAACAATATTTCCCCTCACCATCGTCTGAACCTTGAAATAAACCATTCACCAACTTGCGAATTTTTCCATCGAGAACTTGGGAGTACAACACTACCAACCAAACGACACAAACCATCCATACTTCTCTCAACTGCCGTGTGTGATTTCACCAACAATATTAGATTCCCCCGCAACTTTTGGATCAATATCACACTACCTAAATAGCGAACCTGTTCCAAACATATTTGATCAACGTTCCTACGTGCAATATCCTAACAATTACCTCTATTGGATAATTGCGTCTGTGTCTGCACTCGTCTTCTTGGAATCCATCAAATTTTTTTCTCCAGAAGCACATGCTTACTGTACTCGGAATCTAACAACCCAAGAGAAATGCCCGTATGAGTGGAATGTGAGAAACTCTCCACCATACGCAACCTGCTACAATCACAGTAGCATCAAAATTATTTTTGGCCCTAGATCCCAACCTGCTGCTATATATATATATATAGGATCTATCACCAAGAAAGAATAAATTCCAATTCGTGTAGGATTTCATAAATCCGCACCAACATATGAATATGCAGCGCCCAAAACCATAGGAACCACCTCTGACCTAAATTCCAAGCAACATATCTTATCCCCACAAGCTCCTTGAAATTCCAACTAATCATGATTCAAGTTTCGATACACCATGCCACATGGAATAATTTACCATGACAATTTCAAAAAACAAATCTGAAGCCTATCATTCACGAGGCCACGACCACGACCACCGTCAACACGTTACTAACATGTTCACCTGCTCTTTTTTTTTCTTCATCATGTGTTATCTTTTAAACACCGTGCTGGTAATCTCCACCGTCACCGTGCGCCTTTGTCACTATGATCTGACCAACCTGGCTCTGATACCACTTGTTGGGAATTTAACACGCGTTTTAAAATTCCCTACAAGTTTGTTCAATAAGTAATGGGTTATAAACTCTATATATAGGGATGTTGTATAGGAATTTAGGAAGCACTTGATGTACCAAGTTGGGGGTCTCCCCTCATGGGGGTGCATAGTCTAGGGTGAGAGAGTATGAGTTTGTTGGGATATTGAGAGTGGGTATACAAAGGGTATTGGGGTTGGGTTATGAGATTTAATCCAAGTATTTTCTTGTATCAATTGTTTTCAATAGTGAAAGAATGGTCTCTCAGGTATAAATGTAAGTGGTTTTGCCGAACCACGTAGAAATCTGTGTCTTTTCTTTGGTATGCATGTTTAATTACTGCTCATGAATGTGTGTTTATTTGGGAAATTTTGATTCCGCGTGTTAAATTCCCAACAGTACCACTGTTGTATTAATTGGTTATTTACTCGTTTTTGTTTGCTTCTGTTTTTTTGTTAGTCAAGTAGTTGTATGATCAGTATTAGAATAGCTTGTCGCCGTAAAGTTACTCATAATTCATCAATGACAATAGAGCTTCGGATTACACATAAAAATGAAAACTTCAGTTAGATGTTCAATTTTATTCTCAACTAGAGTATTAAAAAAAATTGTGCCGCTTACATCGTTAGGGTATATGCTACCAGGGGCGAACCTATGTGTAGATCAAGGGGACCATGTCCCTCCAAAATATTTGGAAATTTGTGGGATATGTATATTTATATATAATTTTAATATTTGAAAATTAATTTAGAAATTGGTCTTCTCAAAATTTTAACTTGACAACATAAACCATCCAAATTAAAATCAATTGAAGTCAAAAGCTCCACGACCATGATTTGTTTTGCACGACTAATCTAAAGACACAAAAATTGGACTTATAATAATCAGTAATACTTCACATATAACTTTCACACAATCTTTAGTTCGCAATCCAAAAAATGTGTCTATCTCTTTCTTGTGATGTCAGTGGACCTCCAGTGACACATGAGTGACATAGGAGAGAGATAGACACAATTTTTAAAGTTGTGAACAAAAAGGTTGTGTGAAGTATTACTATTACTCTATAATAATCCAGTTTAATTCAATAGTACGTTGTTAGCAAGGGTAGGCCAAGTACGTAGTGCAAAATTAATTGTCAATATTACAATGTATATCAACTTAATAGTCTCCATACGGAAGACTATTTACTCCAGGAGTGTTGCATTAACAAGGGAAAAAAGTAATACCCATTACTCAGCTCGTGAGATAAACAGGGCGTAAATCTAATCAACAAAACTACTCATTCTATTCTCTGTTTCGTACCAAAAATATGTGTAAATAGACAAAAAAAAAAATTCACCTTAGAGATGTTGCCCCCAATCCCCTGATAGAGCTTGTTTACTAGCAGACCCAATTCCATTAACAACAAAATTAGCGACTCTAGAAGTTTGATAGAAATTCCAAAATTAGCAACTCTAGATGACAATTGACAAGGCACAATAATCTATTATATCTATATAAATTACAAAGCCAGAAGCTTCTCCACATTACTCCACGTGGATCCTACTTGGCTTTTTCTCCTTGCAACACCATTGTCAATTTGGCTTCTCTCCCCTTCCATTATCTGCATCTTAACATCTCCCAGGGCCTCCTCATCTCTAGCACCTCCTCCTTTCCCCAATCTTAAATTAATGAACCCTATCAAAGCCTCTCTATATATAACATCGTTGCACTCTATGTACACGCTGTCGTTTAAATCCTCTAGGGCTCCGTGAGTTCATCAACAATTCATTCCATGCAAGTCTTTATCTGTTTCTCAATTCTTTTACACATGTTTTGGTTTGAATAATTCATATGTCTATGTTTGGGGTGCATTTGGGTTTCTTTTTATGAATTTTGATTTGCTAATCACCACATCGATAATGGCTTAACTTATATAGCACTTTAATTTAGAGGTTTTTGGTGATGATTGTTTTGTTTGTATTGGGAATTCTCGATTTGGTTTTTTTGGGTTTGGAATGTTTTGAGCGTGGTCTGGTAAGTTTTGGTGGGTTGCTGATTGGGTGTTTGTTGAAACGGGTGAGAGAAATATCTTATATGGGTTTGATGTTAATTTAGTGTTGGATTTGTATCCAATGTTTGGTTGTTCATTGTTGAATCGAAACAATGACACGCAAACAATATATGAAAAAATAGAAAGATTAAAGAGACAAAGAATTATCACGTGGTTCGGCAATGTGCCTATGTCCACACCGGAGAGCCAGAAGTTTTCCACTATCAAAAACGATTTAAAGTTACATCATATATATCTCCTATAGGTACATGGCAAAATACCCAAAATACCATACCGTACCGCCCCCACCCGACTAGTCCATACCGCACATAACTCTTGTCAACATTCCGGGAGGGCCCGGCTCCATGGCTACGCTTTGCTCCGCCATGGGTCACAGGGCCCTCCCCCTTGATTCTTGGGCCTACTGTAACGGACCCATTACAATATGAGCCAGACCCAACATTCATTGTATCCAATGTTTGGTTGTTTGGAATATAAATTCGGGAATCAACGAATTACTCATAACCCACTACTGTCTCACTATTTTCTGAGGATTTTTCATGTTTGCTATCTTGCAATGGTTATGTGACTATTAGGCTTCGTTTGATTTACGAGCCCGTGCATTTGCACGGGTTATCGACTAGTATATATATATATATTTATAAAGAGCAAAGCTAAAATTCTTTCCACAATGTGCCACATGGCATTTTGTGGGTTTTTCTTTCGTCCATTTGACATTTTTTTAATTTCTTTATCTGTTTCTTTTTCTAAATTCACTTTTTCCTTTATAACATATATGTGTGTGTGTATGTCATATCATATTTATTTGTGTTAATTTAAAATCTCTTCAACTTCTCAAAATTATAACAATTTTTTTTTTCATCTTCTAGAGACTTTTTATTCTTCACTTATTAAATTACATTTTATTGGACAAATAAACCTCTTTGCATTTAAACGTGTTAATTTAATTCATATATTTGTTGGTTCATGTATTAGAAAATACGTACAAATTACATTTTATTGGACAAATAAACCTCTTTGCATTCAAACGTGTTAATTTAATTCATATATTTGTTGGTTCATGTATTAGAAAATACGTACAAGTTCAATTATGTTCAGTATATGTTCACACTACAACACAACACACTTTTTGTGGCGCGCATTCGCGCCACAAAAAGTCTTTTCCGACGCGTTCAATGCGTCGCCCGTGCGTCATTTATTCTCGCGTCCCTGATAGGTATTTGTGGTGCAGTCAACGCGCCACAAATACTATATTATTTGTGGCTTAAACGCGCCACAAATAGAAGCTATTTGCGTCGGAAATGGACATCTAGTATTGGGTATCTATTGCGCCACAAATAGTATACTGTTTGCGACGCGTGGATTGTGCGTCACAAATAATTACTTTTTGTGGCGCGTTGAATGCGCCACAAATAGTTTTCAGAAATTTAGTATTATTGTATTTGCGACGCACATTTTGCGCCATAAATAATGTCATCAAAGTTCTTACATTGGTATTTGTGACGCAATTTTTGCGCCACAAATACTATAACCAGATTATACATGGTAACATTTGTGACGCAACAAGTGCGCCACAAATACTACATTAGAAATTAAAATTTTGAAATTTTTTTTTGCTTTTTTTTTTCCTGTATTGTATACCTGCTATATCAATATATTTTCAATCACAAACAGAAATTATATGCTCACAAAATAATTATTCACATACAAGATCCAACAATTCATACAAAGTATGTAAATAAAGTCACTTAACAAATCCAAAATCATATCCATATGTTTAATTCAATACAAATTAAGTCACGAAAGTTTAAGTGTCTACGAATTCTATAGAAAACAAAATCATTCCAAAGACCGCCATCTTCCAATAAAACTCCAGACCTGGGATAAAAAAAGAAGAAGAAGTAATTTAGTATTTACAATCTACAAGTAATAAAAGATTACAAAAACCAAAAAACAAAAAACTTATTATTCCCAAGAATTTAAAATTCTATTTCTATGCCTAACTCTCAAACCGGGCATCCAATAAGGGTTTTCTTTAGGCGTGCATGAGGTGTCGGTGAAGTTTCATTCTTTTCCAACTGGCGGTTCTCCATTTCACCCGTTCAAACCCCAAAACTACGTTTTATAAAGCTTAGATGTGTGAAATTCTATTTTTTTCGCCTAACTCTCAAACCGGGGATCCGATAAGGGTCCCGTTTGTCCCCACAAGTTTCTTTAGGCGTGTGTGAGGTGTCGGTAAAGTTTCGTTCTTTTTCGATTGGCGGTTCTCCGTTTCACCCGTTCAAACCCCAAAACTACGTTTTTATAAAACTTAGATGTGTGAAATTCTATTTTTTCTCCTAACTCTCAAATCGGGGATCCGATAAGAGTCCCGTTTGTTCGCACAAGTTTCTTTAGGCGTGTGTGAGGTGTCGGTAAAGTTTCATTCTTTTCTGATTGGCGGTTCTCCGTTTCACCTGTTCAAACCCCAAAATTACGTTTTATAAAGCTTAGATGTGTGAATTTCAATTTTTTCCTCCTAACTCTCAAACCGGGGATCCGTTAAGGGTCCTGTTTGTTCCCACAAGCTTCTTTAGGTGTGTGTGAGGTGTCGATAAAGTTTCGTTCTTTTCCGATTGGCGGTACTCCGTTTCACCTGTTCAAACCCCAAAACTACATTTTATAAAGCTTAGATGTGTGAAATTCTATTTTTGCCTAACTCTCAAACCGGGCATTCAATAAGGGTCCCGTTTGTTCCCACAAGCTTCTTTAGACGTGTGTGAGATGTCGGTAAAGTTTCATTCTTTTTCGATTGGCAGTTCTCCGTTTCACCCTTTCAAACCCCAAAACTACGTTTTATAAAGCTTAGATGTGTGAAATTCTATTTTTTCTCCTAACTCTCAAACCGGGGATCCGATAAGGGTCCCGTTTGTCCCCACAAGTTTCTTTAGGCGTGTGTGAGGTGTCGATAAAGTTTCGTTCTTTTCCGATTGGCGGTTCTCCGTTTCACCCGTTCAAACTCCAAAATTACGTTTTATAAAGCTTAGATGTGTGAATTTCTATTTTTTCTCCTAACTCTCAAACCGGGGATCCGATAAGGGTCCCGTTTGTTTCCACAAGTTTCTTTAGGCATGTGTGAGGTGTCGGTAAAGTTTCGTTCTTTTCTGATCATTTTTTCTCCGTTTCAAGCGTTCAAACCCCAAAACTACGTTTTATAAAACTTAGATGTGTGAAATTCTATTTTTTCACCTAACTCTGAAACCGGGCATCCGATAAGGGTCCCGTTTGTCCCCACAAGTTTCTTTAGGCGTGTGTGAGGTGTCGGTAAAGTTTCGTTCTTTTTCGATTGGCGGTTCTCCGTTTCACCCGTTCAAACCCTAAAACTATGTTTTATAAAGCTTAGATGTGTGAAATTCTATTTTTTCGCCTAACTCTCAAATCGGGAATCCGATAAGGGTCCTGTTTGTTCCCACAAGTTTCTTTAAGCATGTGTGAGGTGTCGGTAAAGTTTTTTTCTTTTCTGATTGGCGGTTCTCCGTTTCACCAGTTCAAACCCAAAACTACGTTTTATAAAGCTTAGATGTGTGAATTTCTATTTTTTCGCCTAACTCTCAAACCGGGGATCCGATAAGGGTCGTATTTGTTCCCACAAGTTTCTTTAGGCATGTGTGAGGTGTCAGTAAAGTTTCATTCTTTCTGATTGGCGGTTCTCCGTTTCACCCGTTCAAACCCCAAAACTACGTTTTATAAAGCTTAGATGTGTGAAATTCTATTTTTTCGCCTAACTCTCAAACCGGGGGTCCGATAAGGGTCATGTTTGTTCCCACAAGTTTCTTTAGGCGCGTGTGAGGTGTCGGTAAAGTTTCATTCTTTTCTGATTGGCGGTTCTCCGTTTCACCCATTCAAACCCCAAAACTATGTTTTATAAAGCTTAGATGTGTGAAATTCTATTTTTTCGCCTAACTCTCAAACCGGGGATCCGATAAGGGTCCTGTTTGTTCCCACAAGTTTCTTTAGGCGTGTGTGAGGTATCGGTAAAGTTTCATTCTTTTCTGATTGGCGGTTCTCCATTTCACCTGTTCAAACCCCAAAACTACGTTTTATAAAGCTTAGATGGCGGATCTACGGTTTGCATTTTGACCACCCAAACCCCAAAAACTTAGTTTTTCAGAGTTTACGAGGTAAAAAAGTTGTTTTGTATTGTATCTTGATAACCGGGAGTCTTATTCCTGTTCCGTTTCTTCCTGCAACTTTCTATGGATGTGTGGGTGGTGCAAGTTATGTTTCGTGTTTACCGGATCTACGGTTTGCATTTTGACCACCCAAACCCCAAAAACTTAGTTTTTACGAGTTTACGAGTTAAAAAAGTTGTTTTGTATTGTATCTTGATAACCGGGAGTCCAATTTCCTTTTCCGTTTCTTCCTGCAACCTTCTATGGACGTGTGGGAGTTGCGAGTTCAGTTTCGTGGTTACGAGATCGACGGTTTGCATTTTGACCCCCCAAATCCCAAAAACTTAGTTTTTAAGAGTTTGCGAGGTAAAAAAGTTGTTTTGTATTATATCTTTATGAGCGGGAGTCCGATTCCTGTTCTGTTTCTTCTTGCAAATTTTTATGGACGTGTGGGAGGTGCGAGTTAATTTTTGTGGTTGCCGGATTGACGGTCTGTGTTTTGACCCCCCAAACCCCAAAAACTTAGTTTTTAAGAGTTTACGAGGTAAAAAAGTTGTTTTGTATTGTTTCTTGATAACCGGGAGTCCAATTCCTGTTCTATTTCTTCCTCCAACTTTCTATGGATGTGTGGGAGTTGCGAGTTAAGTTTCGTGTTTAACGGATTGACGGTTTGCATTTTGACCCCCTAAACCCCAAAAACTTAGTTTTTAAGAGTTTACGAGGTAAAAAAGTTATTTTGTATTGTATCTTGATAACCGAGAGTCTGATTCCTATTCCGTTTCTTCCTGCAACTTTCTATGGATGTGTGGGTGGTGCGAGTTAAGTTTCGTGGTTACCGGATCGACGGTTTGCATTTTGACCCCCAAACCCCAAAAACTTAGTTTTTAAGAGTTTACGAGGTAAAAAAGTTATTTTGTATTGTATCTTGATAACCGGGAGTCCAATTCCTGTTCCGTTTCTTCCTGCAACCTTCTATGGACATGTGAGAGTTGCGAGTTAAGTTTCGTGGTTACCAGATCGACGGTTTGCATTTTGACCCCCCAAACCCCAAAAACTTAGTTTTTAAGAGTTTACGAGGTAAAAAAGTTATTTTGTATTGTATCTTGATAACCGGGAGTCCAATTCCTGTTTTATTTCTTCCTGCAGCTTTCTATGGATGTGTGGGAGTTGCGAGTTAAGTTTCGTTGTTACCGGATCGACGGTTTGCATTTTGACCCCCCAAACCCCAAAATCCTGAACCTCGAATAACTTTTGTGTATGTCACCTTGTGTTATTTGAATACTTGATTTTTTTAATTTATTAAAGGTAAGATCTAAGGGCAATTTGGTCATTTTGCGATTATATATATACATTTTTGGTCTCAGCGCTCATTTTATTGCCATTTAAAAAAAAACAAAAAAAACAAAATGAAATTGTTATCAAACAAACCCTTAATTATTTTGGTCACTTACTTTCGGAGTATTTATTGTGCTATAAATAAATGGGTTATGCTATTTCACTCCATCATTGAACTAAGGCACTCCATGGTACCACTCTTAGAGCATGTGGTACCATAGAGTGCCTTAGTTCTACGATGGAGTGGCAATAACAATTCCGTAAATAAATACATAGCTATTTTTTGCACATGTGTTGCGCCACAAATAACCACTTAACTATTTCCGGCGCGCATACTGTGCCATAAATAACCACTCTACTATTTTCGGCGCACATATTGCGCCATAAATAACCACTCCACTATTTGTGGTGCATAGATTGCGCCATAAATAACCACTCCACTATTTGTGGCGCACATATTGCGCCATAAATAACTACTCCACTATTTATGGCGCATATATGCGTCACAAATACAAATATTTGACTAGTTTTGCTATTTTATTTACGACCTGAAATTTAGCGTCGCAAAAAAAAAAGTGGCGTCGCAAATAAGTAGTATTTGTGGCGCGTATCGTGCGCCACAAATACTGTGCACCACAAAAAAATCCCGTTTGTTGTAGTGTCATGACTATCATAAAAAAAATACTCCGTTCATGCAATTGTTATAAATTAAATATAATAACTTTTAAGGTCTTTTCGACAACTATAAAAGAATAGATGTATTATGTATATGTATGTTTACTGGCACTAGAGTATTTTGACAAAAACCTGTACATTTACACGGATTGTCAACTAATTAGACATAATCGGAAAGCAAAGAAAAGAAAAGAAAATTTGATCATTGACCTTTGACGTCTCATATTTAAATCTACACATAAAAGTGTGCATGTGTCTTTGTTTTGTTTTGTTTTTTTTTTTTTTTTTTTTTTTTTTTTTGTTTTTTTTGGGAGTAAACGTGTATGTATATTGTTGTAAGGTACAAAATACAAACTTCCAAATGCTTTAATCACGCATATTAATTGCAACAATCGAAGCGAAAAATGCAACACATGTTAAACATTTCACTAGAAAATAAATTGATGACATGGGAAGCAAGCAAGTCATTGTTTAGTCGCTTTGAAGCAAAATGACAGAACTACTCCACTATATATTGCAATGCCATGGGCCATGGCATATGATTATCCATTAGTTACTTGAACCTTTTTTTTCTTGGGGCACTCAGCCATAGCACCCTAAAATTAATACAAGGCTACATAAAACCCAAGACCCAAATATTTAACTCAATAACCCCTTCTCTAACCAAAATGACCAAAATGACCTAATTTGTTAAGAAACCGAAAATGTCATCTCCTCCTACACAGCAAAAGTGACGACTACGATGATGATAATGGTGGTGAGGACGGTGTTGGTGGTGGTAGTGCGATGGTGGTGTTGTGATTTTGTTGGTACTTCGATGGTGGTGGTGCGATGGTGGTGCTGTGATGGTGGTATTGATGCTCCGATTGTAGATGGAGGTGACGATGATGGTGGTGGTGGTGGTGGTGGTGGTGCGATGGTGGTGCTTCAATGGTGGTAGTGGTGGTGCTGTGATGGTGGTGGTGATGACGATGCTAATGAAGGTGAGGATGGGGTGATGTCGACGGCGACGGCGATGACAACGGCAATGACAACGATGATACAAATGGTGATGGTGGCGCGGTGCGATAGTGGTGGTGGTGCTGGTGGTGTTGATGCTCTGATGGTGGTGGTGGTGCTGCAAAATTCTGTTGTAGAAAATAGATAATATTATCTGTTTACAAAAACAGATAATATCTCTGTTTGGTGCTCTGGTGGTAGTCATGGTAGTGCTGTGATGATGGTGGTTATGAACTGTGCTGTTAAGGGGGAGGTGGTGGTGGTAGTGGTGGTGGTGCAGTGGTGGTGGTGCTTCGATGGTCGAGGTTGTGGTGAAAAATTCTCAGTTTTTTAAAACAGATAATATTATCTGTTTGCAAAAACTGAGAATATTGTGGTACTCTGGTGGTGGTCATGGTGGTGCTGGGATGGCTATGGTTATGAACTGTGCTGTTAAGGGGGAGGAGGTGGTGGTGGTGGTGGTGGTGCAGTGGTGGTGGTGGTGGTGCAGTGGTGGTGGTTGTGAAAAATTCTCAGTTTTTTAAAACAGATAATATTATCTGTTTGCAAACAGATAATATTATCTGTTTGCAAAACTGATTAAATTACATCCCAGCTTATAAAGATATTCTCTCTTAAAAACAAAGCAAAGGAGATTATTTCAGAATGACAACCTCAAATCAGGAAGCAAACTATTTAATCAAGCAGAAGAGTCACGATAATATAGATTGTACGTGCAGTGCCTTTTAAATTTGCAGTGAGTCCAACTGAACGTGAATCAAGATAATACATAGAGTATATCATGAATCCATGATACTTTTAATTCATGATACTTGTTATGTCCCATATTTTCACTGCAAATGGCCAACCAAGATATTCAGAATGAAATATTTGCCCATGGTTTATTAGATATAAAGTGTGAGGGACCATTTTTCAAAAACAGATAATATTGTCAAAACAGATAATATTATCTGTTTGGTGCTGCTGGTAGTGATTGTGGTGGTGCTGTGATGGTGGTGGTTCTGAACTGTTCTGTTATGGAGGGGGGGTGGGGGTGGGGGTGGTGATGACGATGGTGATGTCAGTGGTGGTGGTGTGATGGTGGTGCTGTTATGGTGGTTTAAAGTTAGGCATAACAGATAATATTATCTGTTTCAAAACAGATAACAGATAAAATGTTAGGCAGATAAAATTCTATTTGAGGCTTAAAATTATCAATTGTTTGAAAAATTAGCAACTCCAACACATAGATCTTGAAAAAATGTATGAAATTAAAAAAAAAAATCACCAAAAGGACAAAAAAATAAAGAAGTTATGGTGGTTTTGAAAACAGATAACATTATCTGTTTTAGGAATGTATATGTATATATATATATATTTATATATCGTCTTCTTCATCTTCATCTTCTTCATCTTCCTATATATATATATCTGTATATATAAATCGTCTTCTTCATCTTCACACACATACCGACCACAATAGGTAAAATTGCTAGAATTGGTTGCAACAAATACATCACAGACGTAAGCTTCGGTAGCCGATTTACATAACACACGCACATATATATATATATACATATATGCAGAGGCGGTGGCGATGGAGGCGGCGGCGGCGATGGAGGTGATGGCGATGGTTATGGTGGCGGTGCGATGGTGGTGACGAAGGTGGTGGTGGTGGTGACGATGGTGGTAGTGGTGGTCGGGACTCGGTCGACCGTCGCCCGTCGGGGGCAACGTCGGCATTAAATAAATAAAAAAAACAAAAATGGGTTTTACACATAATAAAAGTGACGCGTGTGGATTTTTGGGGGATTGGAAATTTGGGTGGGTTTTACACACCATTGACCATATCTAAGGGGTCTATCTCCAAATTCCCCTTTTTTCTTGGCCATTGATATATAATAATTAAGTGTCTAATTTTCTTGCCATAAAATTTTTGCTCATCACACAATTACTCCGCCACCAAATTGGATAATTGTATGATTGTATCTATACGTTTGATTTTAGATGATTATTAGTTGTAGATCTTTTTTTTTATTTTTTTATGGATATTAGTTGTAGATCTTTTGTCATACAATGATGCAATTAGTTCACATTAACAACACTAGCATATTTTAGGTCATGGAAGTTTATTGTGTTAATTCAGAAGTGAACCTGTCAACTGCACAGAAAAGGAACATCTCTGCAAAGATTTATTTTACTGCACCGTTCATATACCTTTGAAAAGATGAATACATAGTAAAAAAAAATTGAATCAATTAGATAGAGTTTTGGCTTGTGAATTGACAAAACATATAGCAAAGTTCAGATATATAAACTACTCTCACGAGACTTATCATACATCTAAATTATCTAATAGATATTAATCCAATTTTTTTTCCCTTTCTTTTTGTTATAAATATCTAATATGAAACCTATCCAAGAAATATATAGGTGTTTATAATAACTTAATAACCAATGCAATATAATCGAAGTATAATTCAAATGAACTAAATAGAAGCTTCAATTTGCATATACTTTTACAGGACGTAACACGTGACATGTTGTAGTCATGTTCTTGATTTTTATGGTTTAAGAGTATAAATTGCATTATTATGTTTATGTCTTTTCTTCTTCTTTTAGGAGTGCGGAATCATTTCAGTTTCTTCATAAAATATAAATTATTAGAGGTTAAAAGATGAAACATAATCAGAGAGCTTAAAATAGAATAAAGCAAAACTAGAAGTTTAAAAGTGAGAAGGCAAAAAAAAAAAAAAAAAAAATAAATGATATTAGAAGAAGCTTCTTTTCTGTTATCAAAAAAAAAGAAAAAAGAATAAGCTTCTTTTCTTATATGAGAAAACATTTTATATTATTGGATGAGAAAGCAGTCATAGGATTCCTGAGGATAAGGGCGGAGTCAAAATTATTATTAATTTTATTTTGTATTATTTATTTATAATTTTTTTTTTTTTTGGTGGGGTGGGGGGGAGCTAGCGAAGTTATACGGAGTTTCGTCCTATTGTGTGTTTGGGTTTGGAACACTTAATTGAGTTAGGCTGAAATAAAAATAGACATAGTAAGATTTTGTGTCAAATATAAGGGTGATCTTGGGCTAAAATATTATGGTGCATTTTGATTAAAATATCACATATACAATTATTATTATGGTGTACTAGATTACATTTGGGCTTAAAATATCTCAAGTACTAAAATAATTTCTCAAACTTTGGGAGAACTGAACTACATTTGGACTAAAATATCACATGTAAGAAAAAAAAAAATTCCAGATTTTTTGGGGGGCTATATCCACCCAGCCCCTTCTCAATGCTCCGCCCTTGCCTGATGATCTCGTTATGTATTTATAACTACTTTCTCATCCAAAAATTGTAAAATGGGAAATGTTTGGTACACACATGTACCTTATGCTCTTTGAATTTTTCACATTTTTCTATGCACCACTTACACAACACAGGGTACATACATTTAAAGCTGTGTGTCCAAAAATGTGTATTTATAGCACTACTCTTGTAAAATACTTTCTTATATGTGAAAATTCTTACAATATTATTACCCAAAAAAAAGCAGCAGAACATACGCTATAGCAGGACTACGTTATCCTAAAAAGGATAAAATAGGAATAGAAATCCAACGAACCACCGCGTTCGACTAACTTCGTAATTAACCTCAAAATCCTAGTCCTTAATTACCACTTACTTACGGTCACGGAACTATCCCAAATAAACTCTTCTTCCTTGAAATGCTCAAAACACAAACACAAACACATGCAGCCCCCCTTCTCTCTCTCTCTCTCTCTCTCTCTCTCTCTCTCTCTCTGTGTAAAAAAATTCCTCCATAAGCTTGTCTCTCAGAGCTCGTACGGATTCGCCCCCTTTCTGCATAATTTAATCAGAACACACATCTATATCTATATCTATATCTATATCTATATACGTATTTATTACTATATATTGTGCGTCTAATTTAGGTAGGTTAGGGAGGGGGTGGCCGAGTCAGGTGTGGTGGAGAACCGGTCATGACTCGGAGGTGCTCTCATTGTAGCAACAATGGTCATAACTCCCGAACTTGCCCGTCGAGAGCCGGCGGTGGTGGTGGTGGTGTGAAGCTTTTTGGGGTTAGACTCATGGATCATGGGTCGATCATCAAGAAGAGTGCGAGTATGGGGAATCTCTCTGCTCATTACCATTCTTCTTCATCCGCCGCCGCTTCACCGAATCCGAGCTCCCCTTCTTCGGACCCTTTTCGCGACCCGGATCACGTGCCCGATGGTTACCTTTCCGACGATCCTGCTCACGCCACCTGTTCCTCCAATCGCCGTGTCGAACGCAAGAAAGGTAATTAATTTAACTCAAATAAAAAATATATATTCGAAGCCAACGATTATGTTTTTTTTTTGGGTATTTATAATTAATTATGCAATGGTTTTTTGTTTATGCAATTATGCAATGGTTTTACTGTTTTTGTTTTTGTTTTTGTTTTTGTTTTTTTTTTTGTTTTTCTTTGTTGCAGTTTTTCAATTCATTCTTTTTGTTTACGTGAAATGAAACTTAATTGGATGTGGTCAATTGTGTGGTTTTTGAGTGGATGACTTGCTTTTATCTCCGTTTATTTTGGGTGTGACTTGTCTCATTCATTTTTTAGTCACTGTATAAGGCTCTGTTTGGTTTATTGCATTAAGCATATACCCACAGAGAGAGACATGTATATATCATTTCGAATGTTTAAATTCACCTTTTTTCTTTTCTTTTAAAAAAAAAAAAGTAAAGAAAAGCAATACAAAGTGTTGGTGGGTGGTGTTGGTAAAAAAAATCATTGTTGTTTTTTTTTTTTTTTTGGTAATTGGGGGTGTCTGGGCAAGCTTACGCGCAACTCGACTAATCCCCCGAGGCCACGCTTCTAGGGATGGCAACGGAGCGGGTATGGGGGGCCCCATACCCCACACCCCCTTCAGTAAACCCTCCCCCCGCCCCCGCCCCGCCCCGCCTAGTGCCTCTTCCCTACCCCGCCCCGCCCCGCACTCGGGGTCCCCGACCCCGCCCCGCCCCGCCCCAATTATGATTTTTTTTTTTTTTTTTCTTGGGGACACAAATTGAAAAAGTAGTTTTTTTAATGCATTTTTTCCCCCAATAGTGCAGTTTTTTTTTAACTTACCCAATTAGTTCCCCAATAGTGCAGTTTTTTTTTAAATGGTAATACATATAACTATTGAGGGATAAAAATGTAAATACAAGTATATTCGGGGCGGGTTCTGGTTTTTTGACCCTACCCCGACCCTGACTAGAACCCAACTTGGGTTTTGAAAACCTCCCCTATACTCGCCCCTAACCCTATTAAGCTCCCCCATACCCTACCTATTAGGAGCGGGGCGGGGCGGGGAACCCGGAAAACCAGCCCCATTGCCATCCCTACACGCTTCCGATGACTCAAAACACTAAACCTCTTGGCTAGTACACCCAAGAAGCTTACCACTCGGCCCCAAAGATGTGCCCCCCTCCCTATGGTTTGATCATCTCTGATGTTTTAGGCCATCTCCAACACTTGAACCAAATTTTTAGTCAAATTTGAGTACTGAGTTAAAGCTTCATTTGACTCTCCCTCTATGAAGTATAAAATTTGAGTAAAACTATCTCCGATCCTTACTCCAGCTCATATCCAATCAAATTTGAGTAAAACTCTTAAATAAAAGACTCCCCAGCCCTCACTCAAACCCATATCAAAATTTCAGTATGTGAATGTTGTTATTTTACTTCGGGTTTAATTTGAGTAAAACTCAGTTTCATATGGGTTCGAGTCAAGGATTTGATGAGGCTTTTGAGGACTTTTACCCAAAGTTAAATTTAGTATGGGCAAGGATTGGAGATGCCCTTAGTAGGTTTAGTATTTTTCTTCTTCATTTTTTGGTCGAAAGGGACATAAAATTGTGGATAAACTATAATTATTTGAGTTGATATAAAGAGTTCCCCATCATTTGCTCTACTTTCATCTTTTTCCCTGCAACCCAAGTTTGAACTCATTACCATCACAATGCTGGCGAATGCAGCCTATTCATGTCTTCTGTTTAGAGATTGTTCTTATGCCCAAGGTTTTTTTTTCCCCTGATTGATTGAGTAATTTACTCTTGTGCGCCTCCTCCAGGAGGAAGTATGTTCTAAAGATTCCTATTTCGCATTATGTTTTAAGTCCTAACTTATCTTACTTCCATTGTTGCCACACCGGGATGAAATGTTAATTTTTATAGAACAGGGGACTCGACTCTAGTGGTAGGTGACACAATACATTTTTTTTTTTGGCCTCATTTTTTTGTTATCTATGGGTGAAACCGAATAGATGAATAAATGTAAAACAATTCATTTCTATTGTAGTTGGAGCAAATTGAGCAGCTCGCGTTGCTTGCGTCAATTATGCGCTCGTTCTAATCAGTGGTTGTACAGATATATGAAGTTTGGATAGGGATACATGTTCGTATATGACACGGAAATGACACACCAAATATGACAAACCTTGAAAAAACAGAATATTGATACGCAACGTATATATTTGTAATTTTGTATTGTTGTAGTGTTTGTATACATATGCATGTTTATGCCAATCTATTGATTGTTAGTTATGATATTTGTGCACATATCGACAAGGGGTCATGCTGTATATCTACATATTGTGAAATATTGAACTTACAAGTAGAACGTCTAAGAGTTTGAGTGTTATATATCATGGTTGTGTGTTAAGGTAATTGTACTCGACTGTCCTGTCAAGCCATAATTAGACTGGATATCATTCTTGGGTGACTTGGTTTATTTTGGTTCATTAAGACCACTCGGTTGCTTTTTATTTATATTTCAGCACTGGGTTTACTAAATCCTTCATTGCATTCTCATGAAATTAGTAGCTCATTGAAAGTAGAAGGGCCCATTTGGCACAGCTGCTGCTTCTGGGGTTCAATGTTTTTATCCAAAAGCTGCCCAATGTAGCATTTGGCCAATCGTAAATTTTTGCAATTACTCACATTTTCTTGCAACTGAATCTCAGAATCTAGTTTCACATACAGTTTCATTTTAGCTTTGGAGTTCTATAATCATTTATGAACTCCTAAAACTGTTGCCAAACACTCTCAAAGTAATACTCATCAGCCTTCTGGAAAAAAACACAGGCATGTTTTGGCATATTGGAATATTTATGGAGCTGCATCACCTCTCTTAGTTTCATATTTTCCATCATATCAATTTGTGGAGATGTGTTATTGGTTTGTTGGATATGCAGATCCACTTTCCACATGACCAATCTGCCAAATTTGTGGCACCTTGGCTTGAATGATGCTGGTCACTTTTTTTCTTCACTGATCTTCACTTTTTAACTTCCTAGGCTCGACTTAATCAGGCTTCAATACATTTTGGAGTTAACTTTTTCGCCTCTAGCATTTTTTGCGTTTAAAAGCAAGTAAAAGAAAAATTAAAAAATACATAATTTGCTTGGGTTCTCTTGCTTCTTTCTCTAATTTCAAGTTTTATTTACTGAATTGGTTTGTAGGTGTTCCGTGGACAGAGGAGGAGCATCGTTTGTTCCTATTAGGTCTCCAGAAGTTAGGGAAAGGAGATTGGCGTGGGATATCACGCAACTATGTTACATCACGGACTCCCACACAGGTTGCAAGCCATGCCCAGAAGTATTTTAACCGGCATAGTAATGGCAGTCGAAGAAAGAGAAGGTCCAGCCTTTTTGACATGGTCCCAGATATGGTAAGACTCGCTTCTATGTACTAAATTTACCTTGGGCCATATGCTCTGCATTTACGCACAAGCGCGCACACACATATGAAATATCAGTTGTCAGTTCACCAGTTGCAGTACCCAAATCATCATATGAAAATTAAAATCCTTGATGACTTTGAGCATAGTGGATCATTTTGAAACTACACTTTGATGCATTTGAACCGTGACCCTTCGGATTCTCTGTACTCTCTCTCTCTTTTGGAGTTTCAGCTTTCCTGTTTTCCCTTGGGCTATGTTTGGATTATGAATTTAGTGATTTAAAGGAAAAGAAAATATTAAGAAAAAACAATATTTTTTTTTTTTGATAGATTAATAAAAGGGTAAAAGAGAATAGGGGTTAAACAAATTGAAAATTTCCAATTTTGGGAGTCACTTCCCTTCTCTTTCTTTGAGTTTTTAGGGTTAAATACATTTACACCCCCTATGGTTTGACTGATTTACACTTATCCCCTTGTGGTTTAAAATTTGGCACTAATATCCCCTATAGTTTGGACTAAAGTGCAACGTTAAAATTTGCTAAGGAATTGAAAGGGGTAAGTGCAAATCCGCCAAACTACAGGGGGTATTAGTGCTAAAATTATCTACAACGTATTTAACGGTTGTACTTTAGTCCGAACCATAGGGGGTATTAGTGCCAAAATTTAAACCACAAGGGGGTAAGTGCAAATCGGCCAAACCACATAGGGTGTAAGTGTATTTAACCCAAGTTTTTATTATATTTTGAAAGTTTTCAATTTCTAATGGAGGAAAACATTAGAGAGCTGGCTAGTTTTTCTTTTCCTTCCCTGTATTCACAAATCAAACATAAACTAAAAGTCCATTACATTCATTTCAAACATATATATGTAACTCACACACCAATGAATATCGTAATGACCAAGGCAGAACATATGTCTTGTTCTAGTTTAAAAAGTAGTATTGATCATAAAATCCTATATATTCATGAATCTCATTGTTTTGTTCCTTTGGTTATTTCTGTCAGGCCACAGATCCTCCACCATTGCCAGAAGAACAATTCATGCTTCCTCCTCGAGCAGTAGAAACTAGTACTAAAAACTCACAACCATCTTTAAATCTCTCTCTAAAACACGAATTTGAACCCATGGAAACCACTTCTTCCATTGAAATGGTTCAAGAATCCAAAGAAACTATGACCCCATCATTTGAAACTCCATCATTGGTTCCTGCTTTTTTCCCAGCTTTTGTACCTTTACCATTTTCGTTTTGGCCATCAAATCCTCAAGTAGAGAAAGGAGCAGAGACATCTCATCATCAAGTCCTAAGGCCGATTCCGATCCTTCCAAAAGAACCGGTCAATGTCGATGCGCTAGTGGGTATGTCCCAGCTCAGTCTAGGAAAGACCGAAGCTGCCCATATAGAGCCATTGAAATTACTGGGAGCACCATCGAGGCAGTCTGCATTTCATGCAAGCACTGCAGCCAATGGGTCAGAGATTAGCAATGGAAAAAGTAATGCAATCCAAGCAGTTTGAATTAATTAGGAGTGGTTTTTAGGGATTTAAATTTGTAGAATTTTTTTTCTTCCTCTTATTTAATTTCTTCAATGTCATGTAGTTTTATGATTCTAAGGTAGCAGGTTAGATTCATTCTATTGGGAATATTTATTCTTTCTAACTGTAAACAGCTAGAGAAATTATATCATGTGTTCATCGCATTTGTCGAATTAATTGTAAGCGGTCAACCCTTGATGTTGAAAAAAAGAGTGACAATATGAACCCAAGCGGAATCACAAAAGAATTGAGGAAGAAGACGACCACAATAAATTATATGCAACAAATATTACAAGTTTTAAACCTCTGAACTCTCAAAATAGCCAAAAGAAAAACGGAAAATTTTATCCGCAAATCTATATCTATACTATATATAAGTGCATCGATGTCTTTAAGTGTTTTGAACTTTTATCAATCGGTGCACTTTTACTTAAGTGATTTTTCTTCGAAGAGTTTTAATAAGTTTGATATACAATTTTTTTTTGGTCCGTCCATAAGAGTCCTAATTTATTTTTATTTTTTCTTTTAGATGTCATATGTGGCTCGATTACTATGGAAATATGTTTTTGTGGAACGCATGGATATATTTGAGAACCACACGGATAAACATATATGCTGAAAATTTGTAGGATTTAACTCATATGGCACCACCCTTCGCTGATGACGTTTTTTTTTTAATTACCACGTAATTGTTTATATCTTCTTTATTCTAAAATCTTTGATATTTATTTGGTATCAAATACCATCATAGTATGGTTGCATCACAAATGCATTCCTAAGCATTTGGATCTATCCGACTTGTGCAGCCCATCAATTACTGTCAACTCTGTCCCTTGGAATTATTTGAGATTTTCTATATATGACGTATCTTATTCATTTTGATTGTACGTATCATTAATTTGGAGTCAAAATATTATAATTTTGGTCCAAAATGTTACAAGTAATTTTGATTTTAAAACCGAAGTGGTTTTTAAAGTTTTAATATGTCGGGGCCAAATTACAGTATTTTTGGACCAAAACTACTGATTGCATGCCATGCTCATTACCAGGGGTTCGAACCCTGCCCCCTCCCCTTTCCACGGCCCTGGCACTTTAGTCCTCAACCAAGACCACTAAACTTAACGATATAAAAATCGTTAAAATTAGGTTTAATTACAAATATATCCTAGAAGCTTGGTCCATGTTTCATTTTAGTCCCTGTAGTTTCAATTGTGTCAATTTAGTACATTAAATTCTTTAATAGAAACAATGTGGTCTAATGTCCAATTCAGTGAGAAAAATTGACAAAATTTACTAACGTGTTTGTGTGCACCATTAGTAAATTCTATCTATTTTTCTCACTAAATTGTACATTTGGACCACATTACTTCTATTTAAACAGCAGGGATGAAATTGACACAATTGAAATTACATGGACGAACATGAGATAGAAACCAAACTTCAAGGGTATATTTAGTAATTGAGTCTTAAAAATATTATAGAATTTTCCAAATTATTAAGTATTGATTATGTGCTTAGTTTAATAGTTTGGTATGATTTTAGTTCTGTTCATAAACTACAATGAGAGAAAACTATACACGATCAACAATCATGAAATTTTTATAAAATGAGTGTACGTTCACGATGTTATAGAATAAGTGGGATTATTTTAATTGAATGTGACTATTTTGTGAGAAATTCAATCTTTTTTTATTCAGTAAATGTTGCACAGTTCATATTATTCAGTAAATGCAAGAATATATATTTGATTTAATACTTCACTTAAAGTTTGTAAGAGATTTTGTTAGTTTTATCAATAATTACTGCTACTTGAATATGATCAAAGTATTTCAAAGTGCTTAAATGAGGCAACCATCTTCCAAATGCATCTTGCCCTTCGCATATTATTTGCAACAATATTGGTTCATTGTGAACTAGCTAATGTAAAGAAATTATGGGATGATCATTTTGAGGCAATGCTTGAAGCTTTTAGATGTGATGTTAATTCAATTAAGTTGCAAGTTTTAAAGACCCTTACCAGTTGAAATTTGGGTAAAAGTATTGAGAATTATGACCTACCAAGTATACAACATGATGCCTCTCACTCTGAACAAACTTATGCAAGAGAAATCAGAGATGAAATGTCAATTGATGTTCATCCAAAAGATTGTAAGAGTCAAGTTTAAACATAGCAACAAATAGCATTTAAAGAGATCTTAGACCGAATTAATGCTGGAAGAAACGGTGTAGGTGCATTTTTTTTTATTGATGGCGCCTCTGGAGGAACTGGTAAAACATACATTTATCGTTCCTTACTTGCAACCATTAAGATCGCAAAATATGATAGCTCTTGCTACAATAACATCTGGAGTAGCAGCTGCGATAATGCCTTATGGACGAACTACACATTCATGCTTTAAATTATCGATCAGTGCTAATGAGACCAGTATGTGCAACATAATAAAACAAAGTGGAACAACAAAGTTATTATGTGAAGCAAAGTTAATTATTTGGGATGAAGCACCAATGGCAAGACGAAGGGTTATTAAGACATTTGATAGAATAGTGAAAAACATCTTAGAGAACCAAGAAGATTTTGGAGGAAAATATTTCGTGATTGGAAGGATTTTCGCCAAGTATTACCAGTAATGCCTCAAGCTACAAGAGAAAAAATTGTTAATGCAAGTCTGGTAAAGTCATATCTTTGGCCAAGAATGAAGAGGGTAAACCTTAACAAACAATATGAGAGCAAGAACTGATCCACACTCTAGCACGCTACTTCTACGAATGAGAAATGGTGATGAACCAACAAATGAGGGTGATAGGAATGTTATTCCATAGGAAATGGTGATTGAATATGTCAATGATGAGCTATCAGAGCATAAACTTATAGATTGCATCTTCCCATCATTGCATCAAAAATTTAAATCACCAAACTACATGACAAATCGAGCAATAGTACTACTAGCAACCAAAAATGAATATGTGGACAAATTGAATGAGAAAAATGATTAGTCTTTTTTTGGGCGATGCCAAAACATTCATAAGCTTTGATGAAGCAGTTGATAACACTTGCAACTATTATCAAGAAGAGTTTTTGAATTCGTTGACTCCAAATGGACTATTTCCACATAGGTTGATTTTGAAGATGAACTATCTGATTATACTACTAAGAAATTTAGATGCATCATATGGTTTATGCAATGGGACCTGCATGGTGTAGAAATTTTGTGGATTATGTTATTCATGCAGAAATCCCAATTGGAGAGCATGCAGGGAAACATGTTCTTCTACCACAAATTCCTCTCTCCCCGGTAGAAAAGGAATGCTATCCTTTCCAAATCAAACGGAAACAATATCCAAATCGTCTTTGGTTTTTGATGACCATAAGCAAAGCACAAGGACAAACTATGCCAAATGTAGGAATCTATTTACCTCAAGCCCCGTACTCACTCATGGACAATTGTATGTTGCCTTGTCAAGGGGAATCTCAATGTCAACAACTAAAGTCTTAATCAAGTCAGAAGCTACAAACAAAGAAAACGAGACGTATACAAAAAAATGTCGTTTATAAAGAAGTTCTAAATTCAAGTAGGTCGAATTAGGTAAATGTGTAGTTAATTTATTTTGATTGATATACAGTTTCCCTCTTTTCCCTTTAATATTTTTAGCAACTTCACTAACTTTTAATTGAAAAGGACTCTCACTTTACTACGTTTTCCATATTGTTCCATACTGAACTGCTTGAAAATGGTTCTCGCTATACACTTTCACAAACTTCTGTTCTTTTAATTTGTAGAAACTACCCCTGAGTGATAATTCTATATTGGATGATTCCTACAGATGGAAAGGATTGAAATCTCTAAGGCTAGAGGACTTGTCTTTGAAGCCAAAACTTAAAATTTTTGGTACTATAATTGAGTCATTAATTTCCAATTTAATCAAATGGGACCTTATGTTTGACTTTTTAGTTAGTTATAAAGTACCTTATGCTTGTCTTTAAAATATTTCCTTGATCACATTTCTTCTTTAATGCAATTGTTATTAATTATTTGTCTTAATTTGAGTAATAATGATAGTTGGCTAATCTTGTTGTGATATCCAGGTTGAGATTTGAGTGTGAGATTCGTCGTTGTTTCAAGAAAATGGTATTGGCAGTGGATAGTTTGTTTTGCTCTATTTTCTTCCATTCTTTCTGTGGTTTATATTATATGGCTAAAAAACACTTTAGTACCCTGTACTTTAGCGAAATTTCACTTTGGGCCCTACATTTTTAATTGCAACACTTTGGGCCCTCAATTTACAAATTTGTTTCAATCAAGGACAATCCTTAACGGCGTTAAAAAATACTAACAGAATGGACTTCATGGAGTTTCAATTTAGGCCCTGTACTTTTAGCGAAGTTTCACTTTGGGCCCTATATTTATAGCGAAGTTTCACTTTGGGCCCTGTACTTTTAGCGAAGTTTCACTTTGAGCCCTCCATATAGTCCATTCTGTTATGCTTTTTAATGCCGTTAACGATTGTCCTTGATTGAAACAGTACTGAAACTAGAGGGCCCAAAGTATTACAATCGAAAGTAGAGGGCCCAAAGTGAAATTTCGCTATAAGTACAGGGTACTAAAGTGTTTTTAAGCCATATTATATCAGAGTGTCTTCTTTGTTTTTCTGTGGCTGGGTTAATATTTCTTAGGGGTCTATTTTTTTTTTTTATTATTGTTTTCAAGAACACATGCAGGATGCTTGTAGAAAGGTTCTGGTAAAACGCTTGAGTTAGTAGTTAGGTAGGGATCTTTTTCTTATCAATGGTTGTTTCTACTAAGTTTTACCTAATAACAATGACTAAAAGAAAATGTCTTCCAACAGCATTCATTCTAAGTTTAAGTTTATGTTCAAGTTCAAGTTATTTTACTATCTTTAGTTTGTTTTAACATTCATTATTCTTTGTGGAGAAACAATCAAATTACTGACAAATGACACAACTTTCACACTAGCTAGATAAAGGTAACATTGTTCAATCACTTGAATGGAAAAGGAAACAAATATCAAAGAAAAGTGATGGAAAGACGAAACATGTCTTGAAGAAGAAAAATCAAAATAGAGAAGCAGCAGTAAGTTTTGAATATCAATAAATATTTTACTGTAGTCTTTAGAGTTTATTTACTAGATGATCTTTCCAACTTTAAGTTACAATGAACAAGTATCTTAAATTGATTTCTTTTTTGAGGATAATATATTTTCCCCTTCTGTTGCTTACACTCATTTATTCATTAATATTCAACTATACTTATGAGTTATGACAACTAGGATTTTATATTTGGTACATTGTGATGTTGATCATCACAAACCATTCTCATAGTTCTATACTTTTATGAATTTGTCACTTTTTATGTTCTTTGTTATTTGACAATAACATTTCTACTTTCTATTTGTCTTTCTACGCAATCCAATTGCCTTAATTTTTGAACAAATCATATACATTTTCTTCAAACCATCATAGTTATTTTGTTAAAGCATCACGTTTCGCTTTTGTGAGGACAATACATTTTCCCTTCTTGATTACACTCATTTATTCATCAATCAACTATACTTATATGAGTTATTTGTTAGGTCGTGATGATCTCATCATAAGCTATTCTCAAGGTAAAGATGTTTATAAATGTGCACAATCACGTGCAACGCACGTGTTGTATGACTAGTATGTATAAAATAGACGAAAAAAATTCACCTCGAGGGTGCTGTCCCGAACCCTTGTGGGGTTATGAGCCCAGCCATCCTTGGTTTAGGGCTCTGTTTTTAAATGGTCGCGTAGGGCTCCCAAATTGTCAGGTCGACATTGAATTTATTGGTTTAAGTTATATATGTCTTCGATCTCCTCAAAGGCACTTATATATATATATATATGTATACTGATGATCAGGTGCGGGTGTTAAGGGGCGGACTTTGGGGTGGACCACTTTTAGCGACGAAATTTTTCGTCGCTAAAAGTGGTCCGGTCCAAAGTCCGTCTTTTGACACCCGCTTAAGATCCGGACTGTATATATATATATATATTGGTTTTGAGTAAAAACCTAATGTGAATAAGCTCCAAATTAGGAGAAATTTTTGGGTACCCCTAAGGTACCACGTGGCATGACACTTGGTATCCCGTATCCAATAGATGCGCGCCACACGAACAATGAAACTCACCACAAAAAAATTAAATAACCCAACAATCTTATGTGACGCTATCTCAATGGATATATGTGAGACACCACATAAGCGCTACCTTCAAGCTACACAAAAACTTGTCCCAAATTAGGACCCCCTTTTTCTGCTCTGAAAACTCTCATCCAATCTGATGTATTGTTTTTGCACGAGGGTCCACTTCTCTAGCTTTTCCGAGTCTCTTAAATTACCGAAACACCCTTATTAAAAAAATAATAATAATATTATTATTATTATTGTTTTTTAAAATGAGGTGATATGTACTCCACTAGAAAATCAAAATGGACAAGACCAGTTTATGAATGAAATCTGCAGTGTTGCGTGTACTAGATCTGACCATTACTATTAAATTAGAATCCAATGACCTGTGCTTGAAAGTTCTCATTTAAAGCCTCTAAATAGACAATTTACATATTTGCTTCGGCATTAAAATCTTGTACTTAGCTTGATTTAGCATGAAGTCATGTGAACCCTTCATCGCTAACTACAGTTTTAGCCACAACTGACTTCCTTCAAGTGTTTATACTTACCTTCTTAACTTATGTTTTAAAATTGGAAGTAATACCGCATGAAGGACACCTAATGTGCAAACAGACAATTTCTGAATGATTACTAATTCAAAAATGATACATTCATAATTTTCCACAACCTTTTCCACAACCAAAACATCTTAGTTCTTGATTTCAGTGAATTCTGTGTGAGACCCATGTGGAACCCTTATGGGATCCACATAAATCATTAGTCAAGATACATGATTGTGGAAAATGTTATAAAAAAAGGTTGTGGGTGTACATAACTCTTACTAATTTCACACCATGTATAACAAGATTCTTTTTTTTTTTTCTTGCTAAATTCTATATAACAAGATTCTCTTCATTAGTTCATTAATTGCTTTCCAATTTTGAAATAAAATTATCCTTAATTATGTGACTTATGTCATGAATTTTGTTAATCTATTTTCAAACAATCGTATAAAATAGAGTTACTTCTCATCACATTTTCTCACCCAAAAGAGCAGTATTTTGTGTGTCATGAGCGAGAAATTATTCTATATTACTGTCACATCATATAACGACCACTATAATTTCATTATTATACATCATGTGAAATCTACATAGAAGTCGTAAGCATTTACATCATAGTTGACACCTGTAAGATGCATACACACATGCATATTAGACGAGTATAGGTGCGTTTACCTTGCGGAATAACTCGTCGGATCGTTGGAATGACGTTGTTATGAATCCTCTTATCGAACCACGAACTAGCTGCCTCCGTGCACTCTCTTGTGTCCCGTACAGTCGCAGAGATGCTTCTTGAGCGATCTCCGATGATACCACGCTCTAGATCCCAAGCCCTTGTGGTGATAGGGTAGAGAGAGAGAGAGAGAGAGAGAGAGAGAGAGAGGTTGAGATTTTTATGTCTCCCTTAGGTTTTCGATGTGTAATACACACACATATATATAAGCACAATGAAAATCTAACAGGCTTGGGACTCCAAAGCCCGTTACTTAGTGTCCAAGCCAGGTCTTATTGGACCCAGTCCAATAACATGTGGGCCGGTGCCCGTATGGCCCGACCACAATATGTGTTACATCTCCCACTCACCCACATAGGGTTAGTTCTAAAACTAATCTCTCAACACAACAAAAATAAATGTTTTCCAAATCACACTTTGTTGATCTTTATAAAAGTAACAAGTTTAAAAGGGACTAATTTTTTGTAATATGGCACTGCAAAGTAACACACCGATAGAATGAGTAACAACTTATGGGCTTTATGCTTATTCTATGGTCCAACCCATTAAACCGAATAATGGGCCTCCGGCCCAATATCATTATTACCTTAATAGCCTATAATACTTGGCTCGAGAAGGATCATAGCACGCGCTTTGTGATAAGCAGCATGCACCATGATCTTGTTGGAAAGTATATGTACTACCCAATAGCCAAAGTATTATGAGATCAGCTCAAATTTGTTTTAGATGGCACATTCACTACTAGATTAAGCATCTAGTTATGAAGTTCGAGAAAGTAAAGGAAACGTTCCAAGTACACGATGACTGGACATCTAAGGTCGATGACAGGTATGATTCGTGATTTCAGAATACTCGGAACATCTTTACTGGCGAACTGCAGTTTCAGGGTATGATTAGTTCTTTGCCTGATTCGCGGGTCCATAGAAAACAAATCATGATCCATAACGGAAATGTTAAATTTTTTGGTTTTTGACATTTTCCGACATGTTGAGCTGAATACGAAGCGCCAAAAGGTAAGACGAATCGTATTGCTACACTCATTACCACAACTTTCATAAGTGAAAGTAAGTGCAAGGCCAATGGGCCTAAACGCAATGGTAAGAGTAAACTTGCCTAGAGGCAGGGTGGGGCTAGCAAGTTTACGCCCAAGGCTACAAGGTGGAAGAGCGCATTCGCGGGCATTTTTCAATTCGGTGGTAATAGGATGGATACATTTTGGGTGGTAGTGTTACTAGGACATAATTATCTAAAAATAACTACTTAAGAGTTGTTTCTAAATAATTCAAGTTTCATATGTTATTCATTTATTCTGAGACATGGCATGCTAGACTTGATTGCATAGGATGTGATAGGATGACTTGATTAGCTCGAAAAGCCCTTTTAGGCCCACTCGCTAAGGTTAACCTACCTATGTGAGAGTCTTGCTTAGTTGGCAAAGCATGTCGAAAGCCTTTTAGAGAGGCTATTAGAGCTACTCAAGCATTAGAGCTAGTTCACTCAGATATCTGTGGACCTATAGTTGTAAAGGCACGTCATGGTGCCTCTTATTTTCTCACTTTTATAGATGATTTCGCGCGATGTGAGGATCGCGAGTATTTATCTAATCAGTTCTGGGAACTATGTGAGGAAAAAGGGGAAACGCAGACAACTTTCTGTTCCGGAATCTCTGCAACAATATGATGTTGCAGAAAGAAGGAATAGGACATTCCTAGATATGGCTAGAACTATGATGTCACAAATCAACCTCCCAAAGTTGTTTTGAGGGGATGTACTCTTGATTACTGCCTACATACTAGAGTACCTCTTCTTAGTCAGTTCCCTCTAACCCCTTATGAGCTATGAAAAAGCAAAAAGCTCATTTTGGAGCATTTGCGTCCATAGAGCTTATGAGGTTATGTTCACTATACCACGTATAAGTACGAGAAACTACGCTCGAGAGCTAGAAAGCATACCTTTATAGGGTATTCTAATAGCTCGACAGCCTATGTTACGTACAAACGGGTATAGGAATGACAAATGGTGCCACATGATATTGAGAATGACTTCCCCAGATTTGTATTACCTAGAGATATCTTGACCTCTATGAGTTAGATGATGTTGAAGACAACATACCATCTTTAAGCGATGGTGGGAGATTGAAAATTCACATCCAATAATCGCTGTAAATTGGTACTAATCTCCACCCGAGTGGGAGTACACCGCTAGACGCTAGTGGGAGTGTACTAGATAGTGAGAGTGCACCACTTAGGCACTCAAGATTCTCAGGTAGTACACTGTATGGTGATGAGGAAAAAGTTCCCTATCGCTGTTTTGAAATTGAGGAAACATTTTCATGTGTGTGCAAATGTGTGCACAAGTGGGTGAAGACGCCGGGCTCATAACAACAGCGTTCGACGATCCATCGGACTATTCCGCTAAATAACGAACCTATACCCGACTCGTATAGTTGCTTGCTTATTATCTACAACACCAAACAGATCTAATGGTCACAGAAAATAGTTTATCGTCTAGATCGAGGTGTGAGAAAATATTGAAATGTGTCCGTCGGAAAAAAATATTGTGACCTTTTTCAAACACATTATAATATAGTATGATATATTTGTTGGCCAACCAAAATGTACATTTTGTACTTTCGAACCTGTCACGAGTACTTCTCTTACTTTCAACTAATATGCATTGTTAGTACAATAATGACAGGATATACATTAAATGACACACTGTGCATGCTTTAAATATATGTACCCTATATTGTTTGAATTTTTTATATTTTTCTATGCATCACTTATATAGCACATAGTACATGCATTTAAAACTGGTGTATCATTTACTGTGTCATTTGATGTGTATCCCTATCAAAATTACAGAACAAAATTTTTTATAGTAGTTATTTTAAATTTTTAACTCAGTTACATATATACCCTATAAAGCTATAACTAGCACTTTTTTTTTCATATACACCTCTCATATATATAGATTTGCTAACAGTGACACTGTGACACTTCAGTTGAAATTAAGTATATAATTAAGCATTGAAAGTATACGATGAATTATTGTTACAAATAGAAATAATTATAGTGAAAATTGCTTTGAGTACAAAGGTTGTAAGTGTAATTTTCTCCTTTCTTTCTTTTGCAACATTGCAATATATATATATATATATATATGCAAAAGTGGCCACGTAAAAATTTGGTAGATGACATTCATTCATGAAAAACCTCATGAAAGCAGTAGTTGGCAAAAGAACAATCGGAATTGAACACACTCTTAAATACAAAGTGTCTTTATTATAATAAATAGTGATTAGCATTAATGAGAGTATTAAAAAAAAAAAACTGTAGAGCTCTATGGTATTCTATTATGTATAGCCATTGAAATTGTCTCAAAACCATTCAAGGCCGTTGATTAGGAGTACTTAAGGTGGTCCCACTCCGTGGAAAAACATCTGATGTGCCTAATTGCATGCTCGCCATTTGTTTGTTTAACCTCACACTCATTAAGCCTCGTAATCACAGAGGTGTCACTCACTTGTATTACAGTAATCAAAATCCAATTTCTAATGAACTTTCAATATTTCAAACATGTAACGTAAATTGGTTCCAGTCATGAAAACCCATGTCGACACTTACATTGACACCTCAGCAGGAAGTTTTAACCATACCACGTGGCATAATGTTACAGGTCGACCTTCACCGTAGTTAAGTAACAACTCCTAAATTTATCTAGCTCAAGGCCATGCACGTCGTTTGCCATTTATTCACCACCTTTCCACGCGTTGCTGTAAAGCCCTAATCCCACCGTCTCTAATATATACATATATACATATATACATATCTACACCTCTCTCTCTCTCTCTCTCTCTCTCTCTCTCTCTCTCTCTCTCTCTCTCTCTCCGCTTGTTCTTGACTTTAATCTCCGCAATGGCTTCCAAACCCACCTCAGAAGACAAACAAACAACAATGGCATCGTCAACCAACGGCTCCACCAGCATCCCCATAGCCTCACCGGTGGCCATGAGCTCCGTCGTGATAGCTCCGGCGCCGGCTGTCTCTGCTTTATCAGGTGAAAATGGTAATGGAAGCGATGATGGGCCGCTGGGGGTGATGAGAAGTTGTCTAGGGAATTTGAACAAAACGGTGACGTGGGGATGTACTATGGACCAAGGTAGGAGGTCATCCATGGAGGATGAAGTGGCTATCTTTCCTGAGTTCATGTCGCTGCGCTGCGGTCACTTCGGTGGGTGCACTTCGCTGGATTGTCGCGAGGCTATGGAGAAGTCGAGGGTTCTCTATTTTGCTGTTTTTGATGGACATGGCGGTCCTCAGGTAATTAACAGTACTCTTGGGTTTTCCCCCCTTTGAATCCGCTTAAGGTCTTCATCGTATATGTATATGTATATATATATATATGTGTGTATTTAATTCGTGTTTTTCTCCATATAAATATGGTGCTATTTTGAAGTAAGATTGGTCTATATATATGCACAACGTGTTGCTTATGCAGAAAATTTGTGGACCGTACAGTCATGTCTCAAAACAGCACCATATATATATACATATATATAAATATGGGATGTTTGTGTACAATTGCTTATTGCATCTCTAAGATGATGAGTTTTTCGCCTTCTTTAAATTTAATCTCAGTATTTTTATCATTATATTTCATAAACTAACCATTTGGTGAACACACTATTTTTTTTAAAATGCTTTTGTTTATGTTGAATCATTACTTAGCCATTTCATGTTATGAAGTCATTCATATCCCATTCATTGTATTAGGAATTAATACTCAATATAATTGTGCATGTGTCTATATATATATGTAGATATAGTTTTAAGTTATGATGCCATTTCATGTTTTGCTTTCTTCTTCCGTTTCTGTGTTTGCACTTTGCATGTTTGAAGGATAGAAGGAAAAAGAGAAGTAAATGATAACTTTATAATATTTCCTTCACTATCATATAAATTGTTTCAAGTATCTCTTCTTTCTGCTCTTTTGCTCTTATTTTCTTTAATCCGTCTCTCTCTATACCTACCAAAGAAAAGAAAACATTTAATTCTTTGTCCTCACTTATCTACTAATTAACTCTGTCTATTCTCCACATTGTTTTTCCCACGTTTTCTTTTTTCTCTTATTTTTTTTTTTTTAATTTTTTCTTATCATATATCCTCACACACAAAAAAGGAAGGTAAATGAAGTCCTAGTTATATATTCTTCAAGTTTTCCTTTCCTTGGCATATATAACCATTTGTTATTTTACTTGTGGATCTATCTACACGAATTAAAGAAAAAGAAAAGGTAAACGAGATTCAAAACTTATCATCTTCTATCGTTGTAACATTTGGGATTCTTTTGTCGCTTATTGTGTGCATTACAAATTTTTTTTTGGGTAATGCTACACGCACACTAAATTCCACACCTAACAATCCTGGCTCTTGATTCTAGTGAGTCCCATGTGGATCCCATATGAGTCTTACACGTAATCCACATAAATCAAGGGTCGGAATGTGTTGGGTGTGAAATTTGATACGAGTGTAACAAAATTTTTTTTTTTATTATTATCAATTTAACAACTCTTATGGGAGCCAGATGACACTTCTGCGTGCATATAAGGGAATCTAGGGAGAAATGATCTGGTACAATGGTGTTTGTGTGACTTTTATAATGATTTGAGTATCCATGGATCTTTTAAGTTGTGGGTGATGAAGAGATTACAATGACCATGGTGTGAGAGTCACATGGAATAATTTCTCCATGTCAGGACAATGATCATTAATATAATTTCATCTCTATTCTCTTTCAATGGAGAAGTTATTCACTTCATCACCCTATAGTGCATGCTGTAACACATCAATAATATTTGAGTAATACTAGATCTACACAAAATTACACAAAACAATCTTAACTATTGATTTTGGTGAATCCCGTGTGGGACTCATGTATTCTCCACATGGAGCATACTAGAATAAAAGACAATGATTATTTTGTGTGATTTTTTTTGTGAGTAGCATTGTTGATAATATTTATCGCTATATACCTGTAGTAATGACAAGCTAGTAATGTAACCAAAGTGGTTTAGAACCGAAAAAATAAATGAATAAATTTCCCTAGCTACAGTCACATTGACATGCAAATTGATCGCACAACGACAAAAAGCAAAAAAAAAAATTAAAACTTTGAAAAGGAGAAATTTAAAGCGTTATTTTAGATTGATGGCCGGATTGCCAATGAGCCAACAAATATTATTTACCATCCGGAAAAGGGTACACAATTTAGAAAATACAACACAGAATCAAGTTAATTAGGAGGTGGTATTACACTTGGTTAAGAGAAATTCTTAATGTTACACTTAGGATTGAAAGTATCAAAGGTTCTCTAAAGAGGGCCACCTCTCTTTATTAAAGAGAGGACCTCTGTTTTGGCCGTGGATTGTGTTTAAAAATTGTGAAATGACAAAACTGCCATTAATGAAAACACGATCCGACGGCCAAAACAGAGGCCCTCTTTTTAATAAAGAGAGGTCGCCCTCTTTAGAGCCTGTTGAAAGTATTATGATAGATTGATATTGCGAGGATCTTCTGTCCCATATTTTGTACTTTTGTTAATAATGTGTTTATTTTGTTTATAAAAGAAGAAGGTTTTTTTGGGTGGAGTTTTAAACTCTCTCTCCTAGATTCCACTCGCGTGTATATAACACAACTTTCATGGGTTCTTAATTGTCAAAGTTCTTTATAAATATTAATTTTTTTTTTTTTTGGGGGGGGGGGGGTCCACATCTCATTTTCAATCAAATGATTATCAAATTATTTATTTTTTTCAGTTATTGAAAAGCTCTCTTTTGTCCCGATAATGTACGTATTTATTATTTGTCACCGAGAGCTTAAGTTTAGACTGAATTACACAAGTTATTCTGCACAAAAAAAAAAGGGCAATAATTAATTAGTGGTCATAAAAGTAAAACTAGTAACAAGAAATACAAATTTAACTAGTTAATTTTTTTTATTTTTTTTTATATAGCAAGTTAAATGTTCTATTGAGAATACACAAAGAACAATAATCATATAATATCACTTATTATCACTCAATTTTGATAATAAAAATGAAAATAACAAAATTTCACTGTGACTTCCAATAAGAGTTATTTTGCACATTTTTACACTCGTAGAGGGAGTCTTCGCCCCATTTGGGGCGTCTTAACTTGATAGAATATAACTTTTAGCTTTTTAGGAACCTCTAACCCAACTTTGAATGATTTAATTTTCAAACCTTCAATAAGTTGAAAAGCTAGAAGTGTTAAATCTATAGGTAGGGTAGAAATTTGGCCACCGGTCGCGGCGACCCGGAAAGTGGCCCAAAAGCCCACCCAAGCCCATAGACCTTTGGGGTGGGCTATAGACTTCTCCATTCATAGCCCAAGGCCCTATACCTGAAGCCCAATCCCAACAAATTAGCGTTGGGTTCAGACCCACTAAATAAGTCCATCAAGACCCGAAGTTATCCCCTTTCAATTTATTTTCCTTTCCAAAGCACTTATTTCCGTTAGGTGACTTTTCAAATCACTTAATTCAATTAAATATTAATTTTCAAATCACTTAATTAATTCAATTGACAATTTAAGTTTAAAATGAAATGTGTATCACATTTGTAATTTTAAAATTAATAAATTCAATTAACCTTGCGGCACATTTGTCCAATAAAAATGTTTTTTGTTTCGTTTGGTAATTGATAGTTTGATACTAATAAGTAAAGGTTAACTTTTAAATTAATTTTTATTTGTATTAATTAGTTTTTTTTTTATAAGAATTAATAAATAGTCTAAAAATCTGCGGCCCGAAGCCCCTAGCCATAGGGCTTTTGGACAGGCTTAAAATCCTCAATTGCCAAGCCAGGTTCAGACAACGCCCCAAGCTCGTCGATGGCTTACCCGCCACTAAGTCGGGCCAGACCAAATGTTCATACCCATCTATGCACACCACTTTATTTTAACTTTGTCTAAGAGCCCGTTTGTCTGTGCTTATGCTTGTGCGATTTTGATCGTGATTGGTAGAACTGCTTAAATGTAGAACTGCTTATTATGACTTTGGTGTTTGGTTCCAAGAAAGTGGAACATGATTTTGAATGTGTAAAAGTCAATTGTGCCCTTGAACTATAATGTTTTTATATTAATAATGCGCTAATATATATATATATATATATATATATCAGCATTACTAACTGTTATGAATTAATTATTAATTTGTTGAATATGTTTCATTTGCAAGATTGCTTTAGTACCCTAACATAAGTAACATGGTACTTTTGTCCAAAAAAAAATGTGCATACTTTTATCTACATTTTAATTTTTCAGTTAGCATTTCCCAATAAATATATGAGTAAAGATTGGGACACACCCAAAGACACAATTTTTAGGACACAACCTAAAAGATGTGTCTATAACTTTCATGTGATGTCACTGGACCCTCACAGTGACACAGGATAGAGATAGACACATTTCTTGAGTTGTGTGCCAAAAGTTATATCTTTGGGTATGTCCCAAGTATTACTCTAAATATATATGAGCAACAACTGTATCCCACTTCGCAAGGGCGTTCCATGACAAGGCCGTTTTCAGGGTTCGAACATTTGTCACTACTCCTTCCCTGAAACTTAAGCCCTTGTACGAGACCACGAAATAAGTGTATTAAATATATACTGTGAAGCGCAAATATGTAATTTTGAGTTCAATATTGTTCGATCTAGAGAAAAGCACCCAAGGGGCTGCTTATTCCCCATCGCTGTTTAACATTGGCCCACTCAAATGTAGTTTGAAACCACACACATTTTTTTCTACGTTTTTGTAGCAAGAACTGTGTTTCTTAAAACCAACCCCCCGTATTACAATGACAAACAGGGTCTAAATTGGTACCCGGGATCTGACACTTATTATACCGTCGCACTAGACCATTCCACCTAATGATATAAATAAAATAAAAAAAAAAAAAAAGGAAAAGAAAAGGAAAAATCACTCCACCAAAACCTTCATAAGTTGATCAAACGTCGAGCGGTTCACAACCGTTTCGGCAGCGCACTCTCCCTCTCGAATGACTCTCTGTAATCCTCCCTTGGTTTCTCTTTTTCTCTGATTAACCCTAAAATGGTCTGCTACTCTTCTCTCTCTCTCTCTCTCTCTCTCTCTCTCTCTCTCCATTGTAGCACTTCCATTGACATATCTCTGAAGGAATGAAAACAAAAAAAATAGTAATGGATACAGAGGAAGAAGAAAAAGGTACTTTTTTTCACTACTCTACTTAATATTTAACAAATTAACATTCCTTTTTCACCTCACAGGTTTGTTGATTTATCGAATGAGATTTTGGGTTACCTGCCTTTAGTTGTTTGGTGCAATTAATTGTGTTATTGCAATGATTTTTCTACTGTTGATTCGAAGTTATCTTCAACTAGACTCTGATGAAGGAATTACTGTGTTTGTTAATTTGATCGATATTTGAATAATGTAAGAAGCTTTTTTAAAATAAAATAAAAAAATAAAAAAAATCCCTTATCAGGCTTGTCTGTAATGGATTGGATTACGGGTATGCAAACATGTGCAAACAGAGCATACTCATAAAACCTCAAGCACGCATATTTTAGTTTTTTTATTTTAAAAAAATTGATAGTAAACAAATATCTTTAAGCTAAATTGTTGTGCAACGTGTACTTCTGTGAATATTCTTACACAACCTTCATTATCTCTTAATCTCCTCTAGGGATGTGTTCTTCATCCTTATTCCTCTCCTCCGTGATCTCGGACCAAAACTTCCACATTCACTTGCATCATAAAGTTTCATTAACACCAGTGGTGGATCCAGGAATAGTGGTTAGTAGGGGCAGTGTACAATGCCCGAGACAATTTTTTTGGGTCTATTTGTAACTATACCCTTGGAAGTTATCATTTTTTTTTTCTATATTAAGTGCCGATTGTAATTTGTAAAGCTTGGAATGATTCTAAAACAATTTGGTTGAGCTAAACTATTCACTAAGAAGAAAGGGTATTGGACTGAATATTGAGGATATGGTCAAACATAATTAGGCCAATACATTACATACAATTTTTTTTTATTTTCAATTTTTTGGTGGTTGAATTTGCCATTGGGCTGACATATCACATATACAATTTTTATTTTAAACCTAGACTATATATTTTAGTGGGGCTATGCAATAATTTTACAAATTTTGGCTGGGGGCGCCGGGGGGGGTGGCGGTGGCGCAATCTAATATAATTTGGAAATTTCCCAAATTTAGTACAAAAAAATGGAGATTTAGAAAAGCTTGCGGGGGCCAATGTTTTAAAAACCAAACCGTTCATTGAACCGGAAAAATGACCGGATCACAGGTTAGGGGTTCAACCGTTGGACGAACCGGAATCAAAACGTGACGTTATATATACGTAATAAATATATTTACACATAAATTAATAATAATATATATTATAAAATATACAAAAAAAGTCTTATATTTGCTTTAAGAAACTTTTATTTGATAGCCTATTTCTTCATTAATTGCTATTTTGATGCACACTTCCTCCAAATGACAACCTTATATATAGGCTATAAGAATCAATTAGCTTCTATTGATAGCCTCAAATGGCTCTTAGCAAAAAAGAATGCCTCAAATGGCTCACTAATCAAATGATTCAAATCACAGCTCCCAAAATCTTACTACTACTAAGTCGACCCCATATCTCCCATATTATCAACTCAACTGTTAATCAAACCAAGTCACCCAGAATTGTTCCTAATATTCCTCCCTTTAAGGAGGAAAGTTATCATACGTAATTAACAGCCCATCTCACCTATTGTTTCCAAAACCACACACACAAAAAAAATAAAAATAAAAAAATAAATAAAAATAAGATAATCAATTGCAAAGAGGGAAAGGGAGAGCACAAACTCACCTTTTAGATCCGAGGAAAGAAAACTAAAAACAGGGAAGGAGGGAAAGAGAGCAAGATATAAGTGTTACTTGCGTTTGTGAACGAGAAATCAGAGGAGCAGGCGCAGGGGTGGAGAAGGTGACACTGGCATAGAGAGTCTGGAGTAGAAGGCCATGGCGTCAAAAAAAGGAGGGAAGTGGGAGGGGGGAGAACAAGGAGGCGCTCATTGCTTGCACTCGCAGAGGGCATAAACTATGAAAGAGAAGTGAGTGTTTTTTAATTTCGCAGTTCAACCGTCCGGTTTGGGCACTGCTTAACACCCAAAGCTTCTTAATTTTAAAACTCTCATCCTTTACAAATAAAGGATGAAAAATGGTGGAGCAATTTGTCTGGTCTTGCGGTGCACTCATCCCGTTACGTTCTACTTTGGGGTTCCGGCCGTTCCCTATGCAATGAAGCATGGAAGGGAACTTACAGAAATAGAATAAGATTCCACTTCGAATTGATTAAGGGTCACAGAGCTCTACTTAACTATGTGAGAGGAACCGACTGACGGGAGCCCGCACAAGCGGTTTAGCATGTGGTTTTAATTTGATACCGATTGAAAAAAGAAAGAGAATAGTGGCCCCTTTCGCCCAAAATATTTGGAGACTTTTTAGATAGCCAGACACAAAGGTGTACAATCCAGTCAAAATCGAAGACAAAATGCACTTGTTCTGGAAAAATCTAGTCATGGTCTAATTCCAGCTGGTGCAATTGCAATAACCTTCTCATTAACAACGTTGCATCATAGAGTTAGATGATCAACTATGCTCATAAAACTCTCTTTTATTTAAGGAAGTCCATGGAAGAGTACCTCATGTGTCTAATCATGATTTTGAATGATCAACTACACTCGTAAAGTTTTATATTTAAGTCCGTCCATATAAGAATACATCATATGTCAACTCATGGTTGCAATGTAGCAAGGAATTGTTTAATGTGGGTTGTAATCTCAAAGAGATCCTGCGATAGAAAATTTAGGGGGCTTACCTGGAAGGAGAAAGAGCAGTGAATGCTTGGATTCAAAATTTTTTTGGAAATTTATTAATGTGGCAAACTTTGACATCCTACAAGAGAACTTGGGTTTTGTGCATTGAAGGTATCTATGACACAATTGATATGCACTTGTAGATAATTCATTCTCAATTTTAATGCGTGTCCTATCACCCAAATGCGAGGCTAGTGTAGTGCAATAATTATAGATTCAAGAGTTCTTTGCTTGTGATGAAGCTATCATTGTGCTTCAATGTGGGCTGTTATCTCGAGGTGATCCTGGAATAGAAAGTTTAGTGGGGCTTACAAAGAAGGAGAAATAGCAATGAGCCATTGAATTCAAAAGTTTGTTGGAAATTTATTGACGTGGCAAAGCTTTGACGTTCCACTAAAGAAATTTGGATTTTGTGCATTGAAGGCATCCATAACTCACAATTGAGATGCATTTATACGATTTATCCTCAAAGTTTGACGCTGCCCTATCACCCAAATATGAGGCTCGTGTAGTGCAATAATTGTAGATTCAAGAGTTGTTTACTTGTAATGAAGCTATAGTTGTGCTAAAAATTGGTGAATGTCAATGTTGTATTTAGGCATGGGAACTGTCATTTCATATAATGTACTTGTGGTTTAAGAGCAAATCATGATGATAATAGGTCAAACTAGCTTCATGGTTGAATGCTACCCTTGTTTCCTTCGATGTGAGAGACCACAAGTAACTTATGTTAGGCTGACATGATAATTCGGTGTGATGTCTTATTGCCAGTGTTCAGTGAAAGATGCAATTTGGAACCTAAAGAAGATGCCATTTCCTTTTAGATTGGTGATACATAAAAAATGTAATGTCTCATTGGGCTTGGTTTGTGTACAAGAAGTGCTTATATCCACCAAACGCCCTTGCCAACTGATTAATTGGGTTGTAGTGCTGATGATGTTCGTAGTTGGGGTTCTAGCCCTACACCACTTATCATATATGTATAGATACATTGCATTTCGTTGCTATGGCCACAGTATGTGCTTTCAATATTGACTTATCAGTTGGTGGACACAATTTTCATCTTTCAATCCACAAGTTCAAGTCTAACAATGGTTTACGAAGTTTGTGTTCTTTTAGCTTCTAGTAAACCACGGTGTCAAAGTTGAGTGGAGATGTGGGGCTGTACACACACATCCGAACAATATATTAAACATTTTGAGTGGAAATAAATACGTGATTGAGTTTTGCAACTTTAAAGTAGTTGAAAAGGTTCAACCTTGTAGAGTGGACTAGAAAATTTGTTGCAAAGCTTGTTACCACACGTGGATTTGAGAATGGGGGTCCGGAGCTAGGAAGCACCAATGTGGGTGTAGGGGATTCGTCAACTTTCCAAAAATCTAGGATGCGGGTGTGAGCATATATGTATAAAATATGTAAAATTATACTTCTATGTAAATATATGAACTACTATACATCTACATTGTCTTGAATTTTTTTCAATGTAATTAAGAGATGAATAACAACCATAAAGGCTATATTAGCAACAATAGCCTTCAGACGTGCAATCCATCCATGTCCATTCTTGAATTCAAGCCAAAGTCCTTAAAAAATTCGTTAAAGAAGAAGGAAAAAGAACAAACATCTTACCGCACCTAGAAGAGTTTACGCAGTGTAGATGCGGATTCTTCAGCTTTTAGAAGTATTTTTGCTTCCTTGGTCCAAAGTGAAGATGATTAAAGGCATGAGGACTTCAATGTTTGGCCTCGTCGAAAACTTACGCCTTTTTCTTTTGGACTTTTTCTTTTGGAAATTTTTTCCTTAAGGAGAAGCCTAAAAAATTGCTAAATAAAGAGAATTATTGTAAGTCAATGATTTCAGATCATATTGCTAGCCCCCCAATATATGTGAAATACTTATTTTTCTAGTTCCATTTATGTCACGAGTGATGCGACATAGATTTCAGTGCCTTACGAGTTGAGATCGTTAACCTTCACTTATTTAGATCCTCAATTATCTCACACTACAAAATCATGAAAGTAGGAGCTTTATTGATAGAATTGTTGGGTTACAAGAGACTCACATATAAAATGGTCTTACTCTAATAGGGTAAGTATGCATATGATTTTCTTAAGATGGAAACTATATACTTATTTACATAATAGGACAAACACATTTTGCATGTGTACAAATAATAGATTTAACTCTTATAGATACACCTTTTTGCTTTGGTGAATCTCATTTACAAATATATCATACTCCCTTTCATGATCTCTTACACTCCCCCTCACGCTCATTGAGATTTTGAAAAATCTCTATGAGTTTGTCTTGAACCAATGTTTCAATAATAAAAAAGATATTAATTTAATATTGTCTACATGATCAACCGAACGAAGCATTCAGAATACCCCGCTGTCCAAACCTCCTTGGGCTAATATAAGGCCTCGATGGGCTTATGAGCTTGGGCTTTCTATCAAAGTCCTCGAGCATTTTCTTCTTCTAATGCTTCTTCTCTTTCTAATTGAATCATAACTAAGCAAAATCAAATAAAAAAATTAATTATATTGAAGACAAAGAGGCTTCACAATAAACACAATTCAATAGATCAAAGAAGAGTGGAAGAAATATTTTTGTAGGATAAAAGTAGTGTTATGTGTGAAGAAAATTAAGATTATGAAAGATGCATAAGGCCAAATGGATGACATAAGGTTGGCCGATAAGTCGGAAGCAACCCCACTTTGGTATCTTGTAGAATTCTGAAGTGGGAGATTTATTGATAAAATTGTTGGGTTACAACTTACAAGAAAGACTCTTGGTGTGTATATATATATATAATTGTCCTACTCTTATATGGTAAGTATATATATGATATCCTTAAAATGGAATCTATAAATTTACTTGCACAATAGAACAAACACTTTTGCATGTGTTTAAATAAATATATTTGACTCTTACAAGAGACACCATATTGATTTGGTGAGTCTCATAACTCTCATTTATAGTTGTATCATGCTTCCTTTCACGTTCTCTTACAGGTACGGCTACGTCCACAACACAGAGAGTCCAAAGGGCTACATCTCTTTGATTCACTTTTTTTTTTTTTTTTACGTCAAGGCCTCTCTACATATATTAATATAGGTGGAAGTTTAAATATTCATATTTAACACGTTGAATATCATAACTAATTGCTCAATTGGTGGCTCCATAAATCACTCAAGTCAATCCCATATTTTATGTCAATAGTGAGAATCTTAACATATAAGTTGGAAATCTTTATTTTCAATTGATTCTTTTTGGACTTTCTAGAGCTCAGATTTTAGTTTTTGTACCTTAGCAACCCGAGCGTGGACTGCGAGCAAGACCCTCAGCACGACATAAGGATTTGTTAATATCCTTATAGGACAGAGCGTCCTAAAAGAGTTAACATATTTATATCTATATGTAGGGTAAATTATTTACTTATACACAAGATATACCTAGAATAACATTGTGTAAATCATATTTGCATCCAGAGCTCCGAAGCACAGATACAAACACAGATGCACATGTTCATATGTGGTATGTGTACGTGCGTGCACAATTCTATTAAGAAGTTAAAGCTCTTAATAGGTTCAATATTTACTATTTTCCCCTTGATGATAAATGACAAATATGCCCCAATGAAGCAACAAAAGTGATGTGGCTTGTGGTGGTAACTCGTGCAATACCTTTCAACCTATTGGAGGTCACATAGGTTTAAGAGTGTATATGAGACAAGCTCATATATGCTTGAGCTTGACTTGTTTTAAACGAGCCTGAAATCAAGGCATGAGCTTGACTTGTTTATTGAATGAGCCTGAAATTCAAACTTGACTGTTATAATTATAACGCTTAACCTTGCCTCTAATACTACAATTTTTTTTTGATAGATGTACATATATCTAATACAAGGTAGTATACAACCCCTTGACATGTCTATTCACAAGCCTACTTACGAGCCTTATTCAGACATGTTCACGACTATGAAGCACCGACACGGATACGACAATACACAGACCCACCGACACGACAAAATCCAAAAAAAAATTGCACGTCGACTCTCCAGGAAAAGTGTTTGTGAAGTGTAGTGTCGTGTCGTGTCGTGTGTCGGACACGATACGTTACCTTCTTAGAAGTGTCAGTGCTTCCTAGGTCCAAGAGCTCTGTCAAGCCAAGTTCATGTACACTTGAGCTTGATTTGTTTAGTAAAACAAGCCAGAAATCCAGGCTTGAGCTTGGCTTGCATATTAAACAAGTCGAACTGAGCCCTTATCAAACATGTTCGTGAGGGCTTGTTGAGCGGCTTGGCTTGTACACACTCCTACTGATAAGTTCACAATTCACATATTCCAAATGAAAATTTTCAAAATGGAATCTAGTAATTGGAAAATAACCATGTGCCTTCCAAGCTAAGTTAGAAGCCAGCAGATAAAGGCATATGAAATACTTGATTTCTTTAGGATGCATGGTTTACACTTTGTTGTGGGTTCACTTTTTCCCAAAAAAAAAAAAAAAGCATTAACAACCTGTATTCGCAGATTTTGTTAGCTTACGCTTTACAATTATCAAATTCGTGAATTGCGGTGGAGCACTGGCCCTTTCTGGCGGATTAGTTTACCTAGGTGTATGATTGAGTTGTACTCCTTTTGGCATCTTTTATTGATTGCTTTATATGTAGGTATCAATAAAAGAGACTGCCAATAAGACTAAGCATTCTAGGAACTAGTGTTCTTGATCTTAACAGTTCAATTATTCATTTTAGTTTTCATTTTAAACATTAGGCAGAAGGTTACAAAAGGAGATAAAGATACATCATACATACATAGATAGGTGAATGCTGCATAGATGATATCATCAAAATATCAATCAATGCTCTCAAATAGTGCATCTTTTTCTTAGTAATTTCTTAACTAAAAAATGTATAAGTTAGAAATCTAGTAACTAGAAAGGTCAATTTCAGATGCATCAGCTACCTTCGTCATTGACATAACAAATTAAAATGTAGGCTGATGCAAAATAAGGTTGTGAAAATTTGACAGATTGAAAACTGGCGATAAGGCTAGATACAACAACAGTTTTGATTGGTTTTGAATACCAAAGAACAAGGTACATTTATGTATGGTTTTAGGAAATGAGTTGTTGTATTGAGGTTGGTATAGAAATGAACTTAACGCTGCATTGAATCATTCAAGATCACTTGACATAGTTTTGGTATACCCAAAAATGGGATCATTACCTAGCGTCAGTCTTTTGCCTATATGCAGTGTAATAAGAGTAGACTTGATATTGTACTAAATTGGCTAATGCATTATTTAGTTATTTTGGGATAACTTATATTTCTTACCCCCAAAGTTGTTATTCGTATTTCACTTTGGTCACCTATAATTAAAATGGTGACACTTAGCACCCTCAGATTATGATAGAATGTCAGTTGGATCCCCAAGTACTTAAACACTCGGCTATTAAATGGAAAATGATCATATGCAACTCACATGGCCTATATTAGCGGCGTTTGAAGGACAATTACAATTGATTCTCTCCCACATGTTACTAGTTGGCAATATGTTTTGCTTTTGGACAAAAAACACTTCTAATCGATGTTTTAAAAGGCGAAAGCGCTAGGAGTGGCGTTTCACCACCTTGACACATGATAACGTGGTGGTTAGAATCTTTTGATTCACGAGCTTTAGCCAATGTCAAATTTGCGTTTCATAAAGCCGATATGTTTCACGATCCATACTCTTGAACTTTCTAGTTTTAAGTGGAGAACTTTCAATATTTTGAGTCTTGATATTGAATGAAACTTTTGTTAACTTGGTAATTTTTTTGTTATTGCATGTATACAATCTATACCCATATATTATTAATTATTTTGCTAAAACAAAAGGTGAATTTTGTGATTCACGATCATAATTTTGGCAAACCAATTCACAATTTGACAACCTTGCTTGATACAAATCCAGGGTGTTGGATTTCCATCATGGCATTTTTAGTTGGGTGTAGCATTTGCCTAACCACAGTGATTGTTGGTGAATAGCAAATATAATTTGTATTCAATTGAATGTAAGATCATGATATAGTCCGAGCATTGGAACTTATTACAAGCAAGGATCAAAATTTCTTTCTATTTCCATCGAAACGGTTGAAACGTTTCCGTTTCCTAGCTCATGGAAGCGAAACAGCCATGGAATCTTGAAATTCCTTGGATTCCATCGAAACGACTTTGTTTCTTTTGTTTCCATTGAAACATAATTGTTTCCATCGAAACAAACCTATGATTCCGCATCGTTTCATGTGCTTCCAACGAAACATACTTGTTTCCATCGAGATAATCATGTGGATGTGTACTTGTCATAAGAACAACCATTTTATTTTAGAGATGGCTTATTAGCTTACTATGTACTTATATGTATCTTTTGCATTCTATGAAGTGTTTTGTGGATTCTATGAAGTGTTTGCAGTAGATTGGCAACTTAATCCTCATGTATTTTCAATTTGAACTACATATTTTTAATGTATCTCTACATATATAGACCTCTCAAAGGTTCAATTAATCAATTATTAGCTTTATACATGCATATAGTTAAGTTTGAAGTTATGTTTCCCCATTTTTCTCAATGTTTCCAATTTTTTCCGTTGTTTCCACGTCTCTGAATGTTTTGGAAACATTTCTGTTTCTGGGCAGACCGAACCGAAATTTTGATCCTTGATTGCAAGCATAATTTGGTGTGAGAATTTTATGCAGTATCGCAAACAATTACAAACAAAAGGGAAGAAATGCTTATTTTGCCTTTATTAGACTGTCTAGTAACCTAGTTTATGAAGTTTGCCTTGGTAAGGACATTGATTCGTGTTCTAATCTCTCTTTTTCTTTTTCTTTTCTGGCATTGAGTCTTTATATTATGAGTAATTATGTGGATATTTATTCTTCTATTTACAGGTAAGTAACTTCTGTGCAAATGAGCTCCATAAAATGGTTGCAGAGGAGTGGGAGAGAGAAGGTGCTGGCGGTGGATGGAATGAGAGGTGGGAAGTTGCTTTCTCTAGAGCTTACAGAAGGGCAGATGACACTGTGAAAGACAAGTCAATAGCACCTTATTTGGTTGGATCAACAGCTTTGGTAGTGGTTGTCTCTCCCTGTCAAATTATTGCCTCAAATTGTGGTGACTCTAGAGCGGTGCTTTGTCAGAGAACTCAAACAATTCCCTTGACTGTGGATCAAAAGGTCTCTCTCCTTTCCCAAAACATGTATACATACATCTCACATAATATATATACATTTTAAATATACACTTACATTTCAAAAGTTATCGTCGTTATTTACCATCATTAGTAGAACGTTGATACTCCCCTGCACTGACCATGTATAGTATTGCTGTTATTTACACTTCAATTAGAATAGAGCACTTGATGAGTGGAAAGATGTCCTCTCATATATTCTCGAGCCTCCGACAGACAGAATCTCCATGCATTTCATGCTATATTTTCGTTTAGTAGCTTGCCTTTAAAGGTATTTTCTTTGAACGGATCTCTTACCTGTGTTTTTTTTTCCCTGTCATGCCGCTACAAGTCTACCATTGATAACAGTATGTAGAAGCATATAATACATAAAATATGCGCACCTTCTTCCTAATCATCTTCCTAATCATTTCAGGACAAAATTAAGAATATTTATGGAAGTGGTTGGAGTTGATCCCAATTTTCTTTAGATTTGCATTCATGGAGTTGTTTGCTAGGGAATTTTCACTCTAGGTTTCCCTTGTATGATTGGAAATTTCGATTCTTATTTCTTCCCGCAGTTGGTTTCCCTACTCCTTAAAATGGTAATTTCCTAGGATTTTGGTTTATTGAAACCAATTGAGTAAGGGGCTTTTCACCTTTTGGGAGCTTGCAGCAGGATTTACCATAGTGAACCGGCTCCCAATATTTGAACTTGACTGCTCGAGGAGAGTGTGTGGTGTGATTGTTGTGAAATGGAGTTTCCTGACTTCATTCTCGGAGTTGGCTTAGGAGAAATTAAGACATTGAGAAGAATTTGAATGACATAATTTGAATATAATCACCTTTTTGAGCTCTCTTTGTATATTAGAAAAATGTAATTTCCACTAATTAAAATTTGTTTATTTTTATTTTAGGGTTAATTGCACTTTGCACCCCTGAAGTTTGGGTGGTTTTGCACTTTGCACCCTGTTAGCGTATAAGGACAATATTGTAATTTTGATATTTCTCATATTAATATAAATATGTGTTGGCTCTAACCATTGTGGTTAAGCCTTCACTTTCTTTTTCTTATCTCTTAACATGGTATCAGAGTCTCCCTATTACGGTTCTCTGTGCCTCCTATCACCACCACGCAACCACCACCACAAACCCAACGTAATATCCACTCCACCACCTCAACAACCTACTGTTCTTGCTGATACAACCTAGCCGAGAACCACATGCCTTGTATCTAACCTAGCCGAGACCCATACACCCTAATCTACCCTAGTCGCAGCACCTACTAGCCTACCCACACCAGATCGACATCACCCAGACCCCTACATGACCTAGCCGAGACCCATACACCCCTAATCTACCCTAGCCGCAGCACCTACTGACCTACCCACACCAAATCGACATCACCCAGGTCCCCATGACCTAGCCGAAGCTACCTGTCATCTACCCAAGCCCAGCCGACACCCACAACCCTGGCCGAGACCTACCAGATCAATCTATTATGATTTTTCCTTTTCTTTCTTTATCTCACTGTCATCCAAGATAACAAATTCTTATTGCTTAGCACTCAATTGGGCAATTTTGATTGGTGGATTCTCCTTTCGGGTTGTCTAGGTCCCATTATGGACCCCATTGGTTAGTTTATGTCTGTGTTTAATTGTTAATGTCATTTTCTGTTCGTTGGTAGTTTGTTTCTTGTTGGTATAAGGCTCCTATTGATAGTTGGTATAGTATGGCTGCTTCGGGTTCCGGAAAAACATGTTCTATTTCAGCGTCTGATGTCGTTAGTATACAAATTATAACCACAAAGTTGAATGTGTCCAATTACTTGTTGTGGGCTCAATCCATGAAAGTTGCCTTAGGTGCTCGAAAGAAATTGAAATACATCATGTCTGCACCCCCCGCTAATGATAGCAAAGAGTATGATGATTGGGTATCCGAAAATTATATTGTTATGTCGTGGTTGTGGAACAGTATGGAACCCACTATCTCTTCAAATGTGATGTTTTTGTCTTCAGCCAAAGAAATATGGGAGTCTATTCATGAGATGTTTTCAATGGAGAAAAATGTTTCTAAAGTTTATGATGTGTATCAAAATCTATTCCTTCTCCAACAAAATGAGAAGTCTGTTAGTGAGTACTATAGCATGTTTAAAGGGTTAATAGATGAGTTAAGTCAGTATCATCCAGTGACAAATGATGTCGAAGTTATAAAAAAGCAACGTGAGGAGTTTTACGTGTCTAAATTTCTTGCTGGGTTACATTCTAATCTTCAGTCCGTTAAGGCCCAAATTTTGGCAAGTGATGGTAGTATTCCCTCATTGAGCAATGTATATGCTCGCATTCTTCGAGTTACTACTGAGTCTTCTGCCTCTTCTGATACAGTCAATAAGGAGAATTCTGCATTAGTCACTTCTACTGGCTATCCAGGTGTCTTTCGTGGTCGTGACAATTTTCATAATAATAATAAGGGTCGTGGTGGCCGTGGTTTCAATAATTCTAATTCAGGTTTTAATGGTAATAGAGGACGAGGGGGATATCCAAATCGTGATCGTGGTTTTGGTAGAGGCCGTGGGGGCCGTGGTTTTCTTCATTGCACCCATTGTGGTGGTGACAACCACACGGTTGATAGGTGTTATGATCTTCATGGTAAACCTTGGGAGACCTCTCCTAATCCTGCCTTGTTCTCCTCAGATAACCCATCAGCTGGGTCAAATCCTGAAGTTAGTGCTCCTTCCCAACCTGCCGTGGCTTCTTCAAGTGATTCTATCACTCTTTCTAGGGAGGAATACAATGCCTTGATCCAACATCAACAACAAATGTCTCTGTCTGACACAGTCGGTTTTGCTCACTCAGGTAATGTTGCTTGTTTTTCTTCTGCTCCTTCCCCATGGGTTATTGACTCAGGAGCTTCTGCACATATGACTGGTAAGTCCAATTTGTTTTCACAATTGAATAGTTCATCCTTAAAATCCACGGTTGTTTTAGCTGATGGTCGCTCGTGTCCTATAGTTGGTCATGGTTCTGTCTCTCCAACTCCGTCTCTAAAATTATCTCATGTAAATTATATTCCTCAATTTCCTCTTAGTCTCTTGTCGGTCAGTCAACTCACCAAATCACTTAACTGTTCAGTAACCTTTTATCCCTCTTCTTGTGTTTTTCAGGACCTCAATTCGAAGAAGATGATTGGTGGAGGTCGTGAGCGAGATGGTCTTTATTACTTGGAACAACATCCGTTGGCAAATAAATCAGTGGCTTTACAAGCATCTGTCTCACCACATCAGTGGCACTGTAGGCTTGGTCATCCTTCCTTGCAGTCATTGAAGTTGGTTTTTCCGTCATTTAAGTCTGTGTCTAATTTAGAGTGTGAGGTTTGCCAGTTAGGCAAGCACCATAGAGTGTCTTTTCCTTTACGTCAAAATAATCGTCGGTCCACTCCTTTTGAGCTGGTTCATTCCGACGTTTGGGGTCTATCTAGACATAAGAGTCTGTTAGGGTTTTCTTATTTTGTGTCGTTTGTGGATGATTGTTCAAGAATGTCATGGATTTTTTTAATGAAAGAACGTTCCGGTATTACTTCTGTTTTTCAACTATTTCATAAAGAGAGTGTGACTCAATTTGATTGCAATATCCGTATTTTACAGTCTGATAATGCTTTAGAATATGTTAAAGGACCTCTTCAGTCCTATTGTGATTCGCATGGAATAATTCATCAATCTTCTTGTGGGTATACCCCTCAACAGAATGGTGTCGCTGAACGTAAAAATCGACACCTTCTGGAGGTGGCCAGAACTATTATGCTGCATATGCATGTGCCTAAACATTTTTGGGGTGACGCTGTTCTTATTGCATGTTATCTCATTAATTGTATGCCCTCTTCTGTTCTCCATGGAAAGACTCCTCACTCTGTTCTATATCCTCATAAGTCATTGTTCTCTTTGCCTCCCCGTGTTTTTGGCTGTGTTGCGTTTGTTCATGTTCTTACTCCAGGTCAAGATAAACTGGATCCTCGTGCTACTAAATGTGTTTTTGTGGGATATTCTCGTACCCAAAAAGGATACAAATGTTGGAATCCTCAGAGTCGTCGCTATGTTGTCAGTGCCGATGTCACATTTTTTGAAGGCTCGTCTTTCTTTACATCGTCCGGGGCAACTCTAGATGTGGATATTCTTGCTCCGTTCTCATCACTTCCTATGCCTATACCTCCAGTGTCGTCTCCACCGCTCAAAGTTTATAGTCGTCGTGACAAGCCACCCAAGCCACCAGGGACTGAAGATTCATCTGCTCCACCTCTTTCATCATCGTCTTCAGCTGAGGTCCCTCAACCTTCTGATCTCCCTATTGCTCTTCGAAAAGGTACTCGTTCTTGCACTAACCATCCAATTGATCAGGTTGTTTCTTATTCTCGTTTATCTCCTCATCTTCGTTCCTTTGTTAGTGCTTTGTCTTTTGTTTCTATTCCTCAGTCTCATGTTCAGGCATTGGTTTCTCCTGGATGGAAGAGTGCTATGGATGATGAGATGTCGGCTTTATACAAAAATGGCACGTGGGAGTTGACTGATCTTCCGTCTGGAAAACAAGTTGTAGGGTGCCGTTGGGTCTATGTGGTTAAATATCACCCGGATGGTACTGTTGATAGATTAAAAGCACGTCTGGTGGCCAAAGGATACACTCAGACCTTTGGTGTTGATTACTTTGAAACGTTCTCTCCTGTGGCTCGTCTCAGTTCAGTTCGTGTATTATTGGCAGTTGCTGTCAATCAACAGTGGCCTCTATATCAACTTGACATAAAAAATGCCTTTCTACATGGTGATCTTCACGAGGAGGTGTATATGGAGCAACCTCCTGGGTATGTTGCTCAGGGGGAGTCACATAAGGTTTGTAAGTTGAAGAAAGCCATTTATGGTCTTAAACAATCTCCCAGAGCATGGTTTGACAAGTTCAGTCAAGTGGCTACCTTGTATGGGTTGAAAAGGACTAGTTCTGATCATTTAATTTTTGTGAGAAGTGGTGAGAAAGGTACGATTGTCCTAGCAGTATATGTGGATGACATTGTAATTACTGGCAATGACAGTGAAGGTATACAGTTGTTAAAATCTCACCTAAACAAGCACTTTCATATGAAAGATTTGGGGCTACTACGCTATTTCTTGGGTATTGAGGTAGCAAGGTCTAAAGAAGGAATATCTTTGTCTCAAAGGAATTATGTGCTTGATTTACTTGATGAAACAGGTATGATGGGTTCAAAACCAATTGACACTCCAATGGATTCAAATATTAAGTTTAGTAAAGAAGATGGAGAAGATTTTGGTGATGCTGGAAGATATAGGAGACTTGTGGGTAAGTTGATTTATTTGACCGTGACTCGACCAGACATTACTTTTTCTGTAGGAGTTGTTAGTCAGTTTATGCAGAATCCCAAACAACACCACTGGGACGCTGTGTGTCGTATATTGAGATACTTGAAAGGTGCCCCTGGTAAGGGTTTAGTGATGAAACCTTCAAATAACTTGGAGATAGTCGGGTTCTCAGATGCTAGTTGGGCTGGAGATCATCTGGATAGGCGTTCAGTCTCAGGTTTTTGTGTTTTTGTTGGTGGAAATTTGGTCAGCTGGAAGAGCAAAAAGCAAAATGTAGTTGCTAGATCTAGTGCAGAGGCTGAATATAGAGCTATGGCTCACACTGCATGTGAGTTGTTATGGGTCAAGTCTATGTTGCAAGAGATGGGTTTTTCAAGTGAGAGGCCTATGAAGATGTATTGTGACAATCAAGCGGCCATGTACATTGCTAGTAATCCAGTATTTCATGAGAGGACTAAGCATATTGAAGTTGATTGCCATTTTATCAGAGATATGGTCATGAGGAAACAAGTAGCTACTTCATTTGTTAGGTCTAATGCTCAGTTAGGAGATATTCTTACTAAGGCTTTAAATAAGGGTCCTTTCAATGATTTTTGTAACAGATATCTATGCTCCAGCTTGAGGGGGAGTGTTAGCGTATAAGGACAATATTGTAATTTTGATATTTCTCATATTAATATAAATATGTGTTGGCTCTAACCATTGTGGTTAAGCCTTCACTTTCTTTTTCTTATCTCTTAACACACCCTAAAGTTTTAAAGTTGGCACTTTGGTCCCTAAAGTTTGTGATGCACTGTTGTCCTTCCAAGACTTTTTGCAACGAAACTTTCACTTTTAGTGATGATTGATTTCGTCACTAAAGGCTATTTGGACTTATTTGCCACATTTGTGAAATTTTAGGGACCAAAGTTCCAACTTTAAAACTTTAGGGTGCAAAGTGCAAAATCACTCAAACTTCAGAGGTGCAAAGTGCAACTAATCCTTTATTTTATATCTTGATCTCTTTTTGGCATGGACTCTGTTCAATCTTTCCATGTACATTTCACACACAACATAACCTACATCCAGTCACATGTCACATGTCCCATGGAATGTTGGTATTTAAGCTTCTTCCACAACCATAGCAATAGGTGTTCGAGCGAGAATCGTTTCCAAGAAGGTAGGATAGAGACTTTTGATGTAATTAAATATATTTGTTTATGGCAAGTTTAGAATTGATATCTGCTAATTTAGAGTAAATTTACTCTAGGTGATTTTTACTATATCTTTTACTTTAACTTGATAGAATATAGCGTAATTGAAATTTTTACTGGAATTACTTCTATACTCCAATCTAATGATTTATGAGAAGTTCCTTCTGGAGAGTACTTGTAGAAGTAAAAAGTTGTATTAGTTCCTTTTATAGTAGCTCATTTTTTTTCTTCTTCTAAAAGGACCTTTATTTTTGAGCTTTTGTGAAATATCTCAACTGAGCAATGTGGATACTAGTTAACCTCGATCACCCACTCCGACATGCCTCTTTATGATTGGCACTCTTATGAGCTCCATTTTTCACTAGGAACTTTATTTTCATTGTCGATTTTAGCTAGTTTGAGCTCCTCTTTGGACATGTTGGAAGGTGGGGATGTTGCAGTACCCTTTTTGTTGAGGAGATTTGGCTCTAACTTGGTTGCAAAAAATGATAGTTTGGGAAAGAGAACAAGTCTAAAGATGTCTGAAAACCGTAATGACAAATTACATTGAAAGAAAAATTATATTGGCCATAAACTTCAACTTGCACTTATTATTATGGAAACATTAATGAAGAAGCAATACCTTGATGTTTCTAGCATACCTTGTCCGTAAAACTTTGAAACCGATAAGTGGGAATGGTGACTGGATTTGAGGTAGACAGCTTTCAGTAAATTTGAGTGGAACTCAGACATCAACGGGTCTTCAATGTTTTAATTTTTTTTTTTACATTTTGTGCTTCTTGAGCGCGCATTCTTTTGGTCCTTGCCAATTTCCTCATATGTTACTGCTTTTTCTTTGATTATTGGTAGATACTAGAGACTTGTGACGCATGTTATAGATTCTGTGCAGAGAAAACCATTGCCTGTATTATGTATCTTACTGGTATCATTTTTAATAATTTAGTAAATTTTCTTGAATGTTCTCAAAGCAATATGCTATTGTCTTCCAGCCTGATAGAGCAGACGAAGTGGCTAGAATTACAAAAGGAGGCGGCAAAATTCTACACTGGAATGGTCTGAGGGTGGAAGGGGTTCTTTCGATGACAAGAGCAATAGGTTTTCCCTTTTCTTTTCCTTATTTCCCATGGGGACAAACAATAGTTTATTTTCCCCTTATCAGCCATTTTACCTTTTTCTCAGGTTTGAAACTTCAAAATTGTTTGATGTTTTCTATATTCAACTATGCTAACTAAACCATTATTTGCATTTGCTGCCTCAAGTGTCATGCAGTTGTAACTTGCCCATTCCATGAGTTTTCGTTCATCCTAAAAACTGGTATGATAATTAATTATCACAATAAAGAAGGATGTTGAAGTGAAAAATTAAATTTGAGGCTATTACAGGGGGGTGAATAGGGCAGAAACCATTTTTCAACATCTATGTGCATTAATTTAACAATTTTTTTTACATTTCTTTCTTTCTATTTTGTCATCATTATTTCATATAACTTCTTTTCGTGTTGCAACGAAGAAATGACTATGAGGACTGTACGAACAGGTTATGGGTCTTTTGTGTTGCTACTGCAAGCTGAGCCACTTATATTTTGCTAGTATAATTTGGTTATGATTGGAAATTCTAGGTGTATAAAACTGTCAAGGTGTCCAGCTTAATATTTATGCATATATTCCTCATTCATTGTACTCGGTTTGTTATGTTAGTCACATGTTGGTTTTGGTAGTAATAGAGTTCACTAGCAGTTACCTGAATGAACGGATTATCAAAAAACGGCTTGAAGTTCAACAGTTTCTTTTCCCCCACATATTTAAGCATGTTTTATGGTTCGTTCAGTTTGCATATTGGTTCCGTGTCCGAGTTTCAGGAGATCAATGCTTGAAACAATGGGTAACATCAGTTCCTGAAGTGACCTTTTTGACGAGAAATGAAGATGATGAATGCTTGATTTTGGCGTCTGATGGGCTCTGGGATGTCATGTCTACTGAAAATGTGGGAGACTTGGCCCGTGCAGTGCTGAGAAGGATGCGGCGCTTAGCTGTTAATCAGAAGCCCTCAGCTCCCGCACAATCAGTCGCGGATTCTCTCCTTAAGGCTGCACGTTTGAAATCAAGTAGTGACAACATCGCCGTTATTGTTGTTGACCTGAAACCACCAAGAAGAAAGCATCACCTCTAGTAATGTAAGTTATAGTTGGACCTCTCTCTCTGTATGCATGAGAATGCGTGCGTGCATGCATCTGTATATAGACATGCTATGTATAGTTATAATGGAGATTTGCAGTTATAGCAGTGATGCACATGGTTAGCCAATTCCTATTAGTTGGGAGTTGGGACAAGTCTGTGTTCAAGTTAATTCATCAACAAATAGATGGATAGCAAGACCATATTGCCCCTGCTTCTGGAACATTTAAGCTTCTAGAAACAACTAAGATTGTGAAAAGTAGACACCAGTATTTGTCTTTGGGAGCCAATTTTGGTGTAGTGGCTAGCGCCGTTCTACTATTTGTTCTCTCATGTGTCAGCTATTGTCTCCTCTCTCTCTCTCTCCCTTGTTTGTGTTTATTGTCGCTGAGATAAGAGAAAATTTATTTTGACTGAAACTCCATGGCAATGGATTTTGAGGATCTAGTAAGTTATGCAGCACAGATAAGGAGACGGGACACGGATATGATGCCATATAGACAAGGCGACTCGACAAACCTTAAGAGCGTGGGTTAAGGACTAGGCTAGGACGGGAGTCGGGATGAATTAAAAAGTTATATTTATGACTAATTATACAATTTACTGTGCCACTGTGCTGTGTCTAGTCAAATGTTGGCACATGTCTGACGTGTGTCCGAAGTAAAAATAAAAATTTAAAACACGTTTTTTCTTGTGTTGATGTGTAGATGTCTGCGCGTGTCCAACACATAGTGGTGTCTGATGCGTGTCCAACCCGTACCAGACCCCAATTGAAGTCTCAATCCAACATAGTAGTAAGTGAGCACATACCTGCGTATTTTGTTGGAAACTTAAGCCATTCACTGATGGAGTGGAAAGTCTACAATGCAGGGATCGTCTGTTTTGGATTTTCTGCATGTATGAGGTAGCCATGTGATATAACTAAAAATAGTTTTGCTTCATCTCTCCCAGTTTGCGAGGCCTATCTTTAGGGTTGGTAGAATGTCATGTTCATGCTGATTGCAGTACTTGCAGTTTTAATAGATAATGCATTATTAACTCTTTAAGTGAGATAATATTGCAAACAATCATTTCTTTTTTTTTCCCCCATGCTTGGGCTATTGACATCTAAGGATCTCAGTGTATAGTTTGCTAATACAATTTTCATTCCTCTCTCTCTCTCTCTCTCTCTCTCTCTCTCTCTCTCTCTCTCTCTCTCTCTCTGTGGATTCCCCAGCCTGAGGCAAGTCCTTGAAGTTTCACATTCATATTCTGGCTAATGCTCTGTATCTTTTTGGGGCATTATTTGATTTATTTCTTTATCCTCTTATATGGAAGATTTAATTATTTGTTGTTGTTCTATTGTTACTTTATAGGGAAGTGGTACGTACTCTTGGCCTCATTTCTTCCAGTATGATCGGAAGGGAGGATATCAGTGCAGTTGGAGTCGTGTGTTGTCTGTTGGTAAAGATAGCGTGCTAATATCAGTGAAGTAAACTCTATGTCGTTGTTTGATAATTGACATTGCTCAGTTGCTTCATGTACTTTAACTTTTAAACATAAGGACATGGACACTATTCTGGTCTTTGTTTACTTCATATCAGTGCTAATGTGCTTATGTATTATGAATGATTGTTGTTTTAGCAAATGATGAGATGGTGATGAAATTCTGAAATCTCACACTTCAGGAAAGAAATAAGCCAATAGTAACGTGGAGCCATTTTCGATCGTGGTAGGATTAAAAGTTGATCACTCAGGTGGTAGTTGGAACCTATGCATCATGGAAATGGACTTGGGGAGACGAATATGACATGATACGGAGATGGCGAAATGGCAGGCCTTAAAAATATAGGATACAGACATGGCGAAGAAGTGATTATATTTTTTAGGGTCAAATAAATTTTACCTCAGGTGGTTAAGCCCCAATATCACTTTAGCCCCGTATGGTTTGCCTGCCATGTGGTTGTGTGTTAAGTGCAGATCCTAATAGTGTTAACTTTTGAAATGACAAATATACCCTTCATTTCAATCACAGTCGCAGGGTTCAAGCGTCAACTATTGTAAAATTAAAATGAGCCTAACCCAAGGGGGTGAATGTATTTAGCCCATTAGTTTTGTGGAAAACTTTACGGTTTCATTTTAGTCACAAACACAGAGGGGTTAATGTTAACTTTTGAATTATAGTGGGGTAAAGTGAAAATGGGTCTAATCAGATGGGTAATATGTGTTTAACCCTGTTTTTTAATCTGTATAAATTGCCCGTTCAGTGTCCGCTTCTATTTCCTAATCCTAAGTTTAAAATAAACCAATTCCTTATCTCTCATTTTGTTATATTGAGATTCTTACCTCGATTTTAAAAACATTTTCAAAGGAGCACCATGCCGTATTCACTCCCATGTCCTCCCCATCAAGAGGTAGAGACAAATGGGAATACCTTCTACAAATTGCCTAGAACAAAGCTTGACTAGCAAAGAAGTGAAGGACCAGGCCATGTGCCACGTGAGTTCTATGTAAACGAATAAATCAAGACACATATTTTCGTGTGTTCGATACATGTCAACGTGTGTCCGAAGTGTGTCGGGGTCTAATATGTATCCCATATCGACATAGACACCCAAGTTGAAGTGTAAATACTACATAGGTTGGAACACAAGAAGCTAGCTTCAATTGTATGGGAACAAAACACATATATTAGCCTGTGATATAGTTAAAAAAGCGTGTCAAAGTCCTAAGAGCACGTTTTGGCTGAAGCTGGTCAAGAGGTGCTTCAACCCAATCATGCTGCAGAAACAGATTTGGGTTTTAATAAATATTTGTTAATTCCTACAATGCCACTATCTCCCAGAAGAGAAACTGATGCTCATCATGCCAAATGGAACTCCTAGATGGAGCACTTGTGACCAGTAAGGAAAGGAACTCCATATCAAAGGCTAGCTGCTAGCTTACATGCCAGATGGGTCCTGCCTTTCTCCCCTTTGGTTGGGGTGGCTTTATGGTTGAGTGTGATTAGGACTTCTTCTTATGCTTCTACCTAAACGCAAAAGTCAAAGCCAATCCAAAAGGGCCGTTATGTCTAAGGTGAGTGAACTTTGAAGAGGAGAGGGAGTAAATAAGGAAATGGTATTGCCTAGCTGGTATCTGATGTAGCTTTCAATCACATCACATCAGTATCTTCTTGGTGATATCCTCATAACAAAAACATACATTCTAGATTATGAGACTCGGCAGATTAAAGGGCAAAGTGCTTTTACCAACTAGGATTATCCATGTTTGCTTTATGCTGCTTGTGGAGAAAAAGTAACTTTTTTTACCAAAATAAAAATACTTGTATCAATATTGATATACTTCCTAAATAGAGAGAGAAAGAACAAAAGAGATATAGAGATGGAGACAGGAACATGATAGAGTAAGAGTTATTTGCTATAGAAGTTGAGAAGCATGGGTTCCACTTCCATCAATCCCTAACTCATGTTCACATATGCAAAAGATGTCCAACTTAAAAGCAAAAACAAAAGACTTGCGTAGTAAATTTGTGCTACAATGTTTAATAAATTGAAATGAAGAGGATGTTTACTACCAAGTGGTGAGAATCATCCCGAAGATGTCGTTCCAAACGGAACCTTGGATTCCAACTTTTATGTTTGTGGTTGCCATTGAATTTTCAACCAACTTACTAGAACTATAAGATTGGTGCAATTCCTTTTGATACTAATGAGCAAATTTTACCTCTGTTCCTTACGATGGCAATAATAGTTGCATCAGGGACTTTCGCTCTAGCGGAACTACTAATAGAAATCAAAAAAATTTTATTTCTCTTCATGGGAGCTATTTTTACTGCTTTTCATGTTTATTTTTTCTCGTATCACTTCCTTCTCTGTTCCAAGTACCATACACAGTGGAGTTCAGAAAGTAGATTCAATAGATTACCCTACGTCTTGAATACAGGAATGGTAGAAAAAGTGCTTTGTAAGAATATTTATTTTGTACTGAAATGATGGAAGAGTTTTGACAGTGAATGGGAAAACTACTTTAATCTAATGAGTTGATTTAGGAGGTTTTGATACTCTTGCTCACTTTCCATATCAGTAATTAGTTGAAGACATTTGAACTAATTTGGTTAGGAATGCGTCTTAGTTCAGCAGATGAATTCATAACTCCTTGTTACAAAGACAGATCAAAAGAGTTAGGTATCCATGTCTGAAGTACTCTGCCACATAGGAATGCTACATTTCACCTTAGGATATAGATACAGAATGCTCAAAGAAAGAAATAAATGTCAGTATTTGCGTGACTTTTCACTCATAAATATTGTATGTCAAGACACAAACAACGTATAAAAAAGTTATTAGTATATATGTTTTTTCACCAGTCCTTTCACATCATAAAATTACTATTAGTTGTAGTTAGCCATTATATATCTAAAATACTCAAGGTCCTAAATATCTTCCCCTTTCATTTCAACATTTTGTAAAAGAGAAAGAGGAATATCAAGCTTAAAACATGCCAGGCCAAGGGTAGTCTTATGTTCATTATGTAGAATGTCTTGAGGAACTTCCAGTTAGCACAAGAATGATTTTCTTTCAGAAAAAGGGTACAAAGGGTAGATAAGGAAACGTATTGTAATATGAATTCAAATTTTGTTCTCAAAATTTTTCATGTCAGTATATAGATAAGCTTCTGGTAGGTGTACCTGTTTCCTCAATTGCTTAAGTTGGTAGGAAATTGCCAAAGCCTCTTGTATTGGAATCCAATAAACTCCAAGTTCTGATGTCATTTTCGACTTCGGTTAGCCGCATAAGCTTTAATGGTTAGGGAACCGATCAAATAATGCATCAAGCTTTAAGCTCATACTAGCGAAGTTAATCTTTTGACCTGTGTGATATGCCATCATCATAAGCTTAACCTGCAAATGGCCCTTTTGTCAATTTATCTAGGAAGAGAAAATTAGAAAATTAGTAGTGAATCACTTGAGTTAGTGTTTTTGATTTGTGAATCATACACAGTGAAGAGTTAACTGAACATGCCAGCTAGAAACCGATAAACACTGCTGTACTAGCACAACCTGTTTGGGTGCATATATGAATCATTGAGTTTGCACACCTTCAGTTGTTCACCCGTGACCCGCCAAACAAAAAATGTGGGTAAAAGCAAAAGTGTAAAATTTATGGAGTCCATTGGTATTTGGCAAGGACAAAACTTTTGGTCCAAGAGGAAAAGAAAAATAAAGCCCGTCTATATTCTAGTGGTTTAAGAAATGTTGAAAATCTTCGGTTCCTGGATCCTAAATTTTTCATCAATGGCCAACTTATTGATAATCTAGTTTTGCTATGCAAGTAATTGTTACACTAGACAATAATCAGTTATACTTTGCATCAACATCTGAATCAGCACTTGTGCAATGTGCAATGATTTGCAAGAGATTACAGTGCTTGTTTTAGAATTTATAGAAGGCAGCTGTAGGTTTAGTGATGGATTGAATGAAGCTTCAAAGGAGTGAAAGGAAGCAAATGTTCATGATAATGGAAATTAATTTTGAAAAAGTTGATCTGTTATCTGAGGAAAAGTTGACGAAGGATATTCAAAATGATAATTTGCGTCCGTGTATCAGTTCAATGATTTTATGCATTGCTGTTTGAAGAAACATTGTGCCCTTGTTCTTTTCAAGGCGCTACACCATGATGCAATGTTTTTTTTTTTTTATCAAAATTCTTGTTTAGGCTGTTGAGGCTATCAAGATTTGGTATGGATTTTGAAATCTTTATCATATTCTACTTCAACCTTGTGGGCAAGCTTGATTTTGAGGGGAAGGGAAGGCTTCACATGTTATTGTTGTAATTAGATGTATTAGAGGTAGTTTCAGAAGTTATTTGGTGGTCTAGTAATAGTTCATACTTAGTTATGAAGTTAGTGGAGTTGTGGGTTGTGTTGGTTATTAGTCGAATTGATATGTTTCACGCGCTCGTTCTTCTTTTTAATTCAGTTTTTTAGTTTAAAGGCACATATCAATTTTATAATGTGGATTTCTGTTCTACTTCTATGCTCACGAAGGATTCTGAGTATGTGTTGGCCTTTATTATGGATTCTAGATCCAAGAGAATGTAGTAAAGAATAGACAACTGATCGTTTATTTTTATTCTTTTTCCATGCTTTGAGTCCAAGTTAATGAGATAAATTATATTTGGAGATATATTCCATGAAGGTCAATTTTGCAGACCTTTGATCTGAGACTCTAATGATCAGTCTGCACTTAGTAGGGTTTTGGGTCCAATCACAAGTAGAAAAATATAGGGAATTGCTATGTACACCCGTGTATTTGCTATGTACACCCAGATTCCTTTTTTCTAATCATTTTTCTTCTGAAAATTGTCACTTTTGTAAAGATGAGCGGTGTACATAGCAATTCCCAAAATATATTGTGTTTTGGATGGTGCAAATTCTGCCGTTGGGTAATAGAGAGGTTGATTTCCATGAAGTTTGTTTGTTTTGGATGGACCTGAAATTTTATCCCCAGTGGAACTCTTTTCGATTATTTTTGGATAACATGGAATAGGTGCTCAATACATAGTTTGTTTGCAATTTAATGGTTCAAGTACATTTAGAATCTGGTTTGAAATTCTCACAATTAATGATGGCATTTTTCTTACCATCAAAGCACAAATCCATCATCGTCAGATACAACAGTAAGCTCGCCTTCATAGGGTCGTGAACATGTGGTATAGCATCAAGTTCTTTAATGAAATTTACATAAATATGATTTAATGGAAGCAATTCTTGACTGCAGATAAAGCTGATGCATTATGAGATAAGCTTAAGAAAAGTCGTTAGTATAATATAAAGATGTTCTCACTTATTAATATATTTGTTGGAATTAAGAAATAATTAGAGGATTTTTAGTCTATCTATATGAGGTCATGTTGACCATTCCTTTTCTTTTCCTCATTGTAAATATATATATATATATACACACACTTGAATAACGAATGAAAGGATTAAGCCTTTATCAAAACCTATTTAGTATCAGAGCCTCTACTGTACCAGCCACCACCCACCACTCGACTCCAACCCTGCACACTTGCCGCAACCTCCATCCCCAGCGGGGACCCCTCCCTAGCCTCCTTCCCTCTCGCCGAGACTATCCTGCACCCTCACCCTCTCGGCGCAGCACCCTCTTCTCCCAACGCCACTTTGGCGCACTACCCGGCCACTCTAGGCCTCTCCGCAGCCTGTCCGGCTGCCTGTCTGCCCCCGTGGGCTCTTCTTTGATGTATTAGGAACCTTTAGTGCTCTATGTCTTCTTGTTGGGTAACCGTGTCTCCGGTTACCCTCGTCTAGTCTGCCGCTGTCCACCAGGTTCCTCCGTCTCTTTCTCCTTGAAGTTTTTTTTTTCAGTCACTACTTTCATGGGTGATCCTTTAAACTCTATCACCACTACTACGATTACTACCCCTGTTTGTCTGGATTTTTCTCTATCTCATTTGACTCGCTCTCTTCGGGTTACAAGTGTCGTATTGAATGGGAAAAATTTTCAAGCTTGGTCCAATTCCCTTCGTCTCTATCTTAGAGGCAAACTAAAGATTGGTTGGTTACTCGGTAAAGAACCCAAACCCTCAGAAACTAACGTTAAGTATGATGAGTAGTTTTCCGACAACTGTATTATTTTGGGGTGGATGTTTAATTCGATGGAGGAGCCGATATATCACATGTTCATGTATCATAATACTGTTCATGGGCTTTGGACTGCTTTACAGAAGATGTATGCCCATGCCCATTCTAATTCGTGCGTCTTTGTGAGCTTTCTCAGGATATCTCCCATGCCTCTCAGGCTGCCTTGGGTCATTCTGTCTCCGAATATTTTAGTTTTTTACAGCCCCGGTGGGAGGAATTAGTAACTTTCCGAATGATGGAGATGTTGAAGTCAAATGCCTTGATCATCGGCATACCTACCAGTTTTTGATGGGCCTAAAACCGAGTTCGAGGCCCTGCGTACCCAGATTCTAAATACTGTACCCATACCCTCTTTATTTGAGGCTTTTGCTACCGTTGAGGGTGACGAGTGTCGCCGTCGCATTCTAGCACCACCGACTGTGCCTGCCACTCCAGTTTCTGATCAGATGGCTTTTGTTGCCCGCTCGGTCCCATGCCCTCCTTTTGGTATTTCAGGTCCTCATCCTCCTATTGGTGGTCCCTCAAGTCCTCGTCCTACTGGCAACCGTCTATATTGCCAGCATTGTCGTGTGCTTGGTCACACTATTGATCGTTGTTTTGACCTTCATCCTGAGTTAAATCAGCAATATAATAATGCTCGGGGTGTTGGTCGTGGGAGAGGTGCTCCTCGTACTAGTGCCATTGTTGAAATGATTCCACCTTCACCGGATTATACTGAGCTTCAATCCTAAATTGCCAGCTGTAGTCACACTTGGGTCTTGGCCCTACCTCTTCCTCCACTTCTGGATCTACGGTTGCTATTGCCACAGGTACTCTACTGCTCTTTATGGTAAGTCTACCCATCCTACTTGGATTTTGGACTCCGACGCCAGTAATCATATGACTGGTGAGCTCACTTCCTTTGTTTCTTCGTTTACTTCCATTGATCAGTCAGTTCGTATTGCTGATAGATCATCTGTGTATGTTTATAGTCAAGGTGACACCTATTTATCTCCTGACATTACTCTTTCGTCTGTCTATTTTATTCCTAATTTTGCTTATAATCTTTTGTCTCTTAATTGGTTAGCCAAAGATCATAATTGTGCATAGGGCTGCTCAAAATCCACCAGTCCACCCGACTTACCCGTAGCCTTATTTTTGGTTTTTAAACAATGTGGGTGGAGTCACGGGTCTTGGGGGTGGAAACCCAACAGATTTGGGTGGAGTCACGGGTCTAGGGGGGTGGAAACCCGGACTCGACTCGACTCGAAACACACTTAAATTTTTTTTAAAATATACATGTAATATGCTTATATCAGTATATGTATTATATTGTCTTTAATATATATATATGTTATATGCTTATATCAATAAACTATATATGTCACTAGTGGAGATATAAAATCATTAAAACCATCAAACTAGCACATGACTATGTTTTTATTTTTTGTTTGGTCAGAGCTTTGGTTAGCACATGACTATGTAAATAAATAAAATGTAGACAAAGTCATGTGTAAAGCAAATGTTTGATTGAGACAAATGAGACAGTCGGGTTTCACCGTACTCGACCTGACTCACCCAACCACCTGATGAGTCGGGTGCACCCGACAAAACGAGTTGATGACGGGTGGCAGGAGGGCAAACCCGACTATGTTCGGATGGATGAGCGAGTGAGGGCCAAACCCGACTCATCCGACTCTTAAGCACCCCTAATTGTGCATTTGCGTTCTTACCCAATTGTTGCTATCTGCATGACCTGACTTCGAAGAAGATTTTTGGCAGAGGGTATGAGCATGATGGCATCTACTACTTTGGCGATCCTCCTTCAACCAGGGTGTCCTCTTCCAGCCTGCAAGCTACTGTTTCTCTTATTTCCAATAATTATGTATTACCAAATTCGAATACTTATGTTTTTTCTCTTAAAACTTTGGATTTGTGGCATGCTCGTTTAGGACATGCAAATTTTCAGTATTTGTGTTGGTTATGTCCACCATTAAATAAAGCTTGCAAAGATTATAATTTCAAATGTGTGGTTTGTGAATTGTCAAAGCATACACGCACCTCTTACATACCTCGCATGCACCGAGCACCTAGTGCTTTCGACCTTATTCATTCTGATGTATGGGGTCCTTCACCTACCACGGCTTTGCCCCAACACAGATATTATGTCACATTTATTGATGATTTCACCCGTTGTACTTGGGTTTATCTGTTGAAGAAAAAGTCGGAAGTCTTTGCTCACTTTCGAAATTTTTTACAAATGGTTAAAACTGAATATCATACTATTGTGCGTAATATTCACTCTGATAATGGTCGGGAGTATATCACTGATGAGTTTAGGGCTGCCCATAAGGATGGTATACTTCAACAACTTACATGTCCTTATACTCCAGAACATAATGGTGTGGCGGAACGTAAGAACCGCCCCATCGTGTCTGTAGTTAGATGTCTCTTATGTGGTATGGGTGTACCTAAATATTTTTGGGACATGGCTGTTCTTACTGCTGCATATCTTATTAATTGTACTCCGAGCCGTGTCCTTCTTGAAAAGGCAACTCTTCATGTCCTTAAGCATAGTAGTACTCTCTTTCCTATTGTACCCCGGGTTTTCGACTATACTTGCTTTGTCCAAAATAAAAGTACTACCCGTACCAAACTTGATGATAAGGCGGTTCGTTGTGTGTTTCTAGGGTCTCATCCATGTCTAAATGGCATTGCTACTATGATGCTCTCACACGCCATTTCTATAATTCTTTGGATGTTACCTTTCTCAAAATTGTTCCTTTTTATCCAGGATCTTCCATTCTTGCAGGGACTCTGGAACCCATGGTGGAGGATATTTCTGTCCAACCTCGTCCTGCTCCTATATTTGAGTCTCTTTCACCAGTTGTTTCTTCTGCTCCATTACAGGTTTACCCTCGGCGTCAGCACGCTCCTACTCCCCCACCAGCTTCTTTTCCGGACTCAAGTATCTCCTCTCCTCCTTTAGTTTTTGATTTACCTCCTGATATTGTTTCTGATATTGTCACCCCCCCCCCCCCCCTCCCGCTTTCTTGTTTCTCAAAGTACTACCCATCCCATTTCCCAGTGCATTTCTTATCAGGAACTATCACCAGTTTTTGGCTCTTTTGTTAGTACAGTTGACTCCATTCCTATTTCTCGGTCAGTTCATGAAGCTCTTCAAAATCCTAAATGGGTGGATGCTATGAGAGTGGAAATGAGTGTTCTTCAGGGTAATCAGACGTGGGATCTTGTTGCTCTCCCTGCTAGTGAGCGTACTATTGGCTATAAGTGGGTCTTCACGTTGATCGGTATAAAGCCCGGCTTGTTGTTAAGGGCTTCAATCAGGTTTCTGGTAAGGATTTTGGTGCTACTTTTGCTCTTGTGGCTAATTAACCACGGTTCGTCTTCTAGTTTCACTTGCTGCGTCCTATTCTTGGCCTCTTCATCAGCTGGACATTAAGAATGCATTCCTTAATGGCGACCTCTCTGAGACCATCTATATGGATCCCCCGCCTGGTTTTCGCGCTTAGGGGGAGTGTTTTGGGAAAGTCTGTCGTCTTCGTAAGTCTCTCTATGGTTTGAAACAGTCTCCACATGCATGGTTTAGTCGTTTCAGTGAGGTGATACTTACTATGGGTTTTATCCGCTGCCATTCAGACCATACTTGTTTTATTCGGCACAACTCCCACAGACAACGTGTTATTCTCTCAATATATGTCAATGATATTATCATCACATGTGATGATGCTTCAGGTATTATTCTAGTCAAGCGTGAACTCGGGATGTCATTTGATGTTAAGGATTTAGGGTCTGTAAGGTATTTTCTTAGTATTGAAGTAGCTCGGTCTCACCAGGGTATCTCCTTATCCCATCGAAAGTATGCTCTTGACCTTCTTCAGAAATACAGGTATGCTTGGGTGTAGGCCAACATCCTCTCCTATGGATCCAAATCTAAAATTGTCTGCTGAGTTGGGTGAACTGTTACCAGATCCCTCGGTATATCAGCGTCTTGTAGGTCGTCTCATCTATTTGACGAATACAAGACCGGATTTAACATTTGCTGTTAGTATTGTGAGCCAGTTTATGCATTCACCCCGCTCTTCTCACTTGGATGCTGTGTCTCATATTCTCCGCTACTCTAAGACCTGTCTGGTCTTGGTTTGTTCTTTAAAGCAGGAGCACAGACAGGTCTCTCCTGTTTTACAGATGCTGATTATGTGGGCTCAAAAAGTGACAGACGCTCTACTTCTGGGTTGTGTACTTTTTATGGTGATCATCTCATATCTAGGAAAAGTAAGAAACATGTTGTCTCACATTCTTCCGCTAAAGCTGAGTATCGTGTCATGGCTCTGGGAACATGTGAAATTTTTTGGCTTCGCTCTCTCCTCGAGGAATTGGGCTTTCCTATGAAGGACTCATCATTGTTGTTCTGTGACAATAAGTCTATTATTATGTTGTCGTCAGATTCTGTCCTTCATGAGAGAACCAAACACATAGAAGTTGATATTCACTTTATTCGTGAAAAGGTTCGATCACGAGTCATCACCCCAATGTTTGTGTCCTCACGTGGCCTAAGCCAATATGTTCACTAAGTCTGTTGGCCCTGGTTTACTTCAGTCATCTCTTTGCAAGGTTGGGCTTGTCGATATCTTCGCTCCAGCTTGAGGGGGAGTGTTGGAATTAAGGAATAATTAGAGGATTTTTAGTCTATCTATATTAGGTCATGTTGACCATTCCTTTTCTAGATTATTCTCATTTGTTGTCTTTATTTTCTTTCCTTTTCTTTTCCTCATTGTAAATATATATATACTTGAACAATGAATGAAAGGATTAAGCCTTTATTTTACCTATTTATTTAAACGCAAATTCTGAGATAAAATTCTGTGTGAATAGCTATATTTAGCAAGCTTGATAAAGTTGTGTACACAACTTGAGTTTGATAAAATTTTGATAAACTAAACTTGAACATGATTTTAAGCTAGAGAGTTCGGACTCAGACCAAGTTCATCAACAATTTAATGAAGCTCCCTAAACGTAATACCAGGACTCAGCTCGACTTGGTTCATTTGCAGACCTAGTAGTGAGACTGTGAGATTTGGCTTAGCTATTGACACGCTGGAATAAATCCTATTTCTTTGATTTCTTGTCTTATGTTGGTAGCATGTCTATTTCGTAAATCTTTTCACTTCAATTAAACATAGAGTATATTAGCCGAGCAGGTTTGAACTAATTCGTTGTTATTGTATGGTTATAGAAATAAGGCATCCAAAGTTCGTTTTGTCACATGAAAGAGTACTTAATTTGAAATTTGAACTGAGAGTGATCAAGTTATTATATTCATGAACTAGTCTTTGCCTATTGTCATTTTCCTTTTCAATGTCTGCCTTGTATCTATGTTTTCTTTTCTCAACTCTAGTTAATGCTAGTGATGTATAATATGTGTATTGGAGTATCATTAGAGAGGAAGTCTTACTTCCCGTACTCTCTGGGTATGGTGAAGTTTCATTTCTTCTTGAAAAGCAGAGCATCAAGAAAAGGTAATAAAAAAAAATTGTAGTCTACGTTCTTTTTCCGCAGGAATGCGGATTTTTTAATTTTTTTTTGGAAAAGTACTTATAGAATCCCAGATGTAAGACAGTAAGAGGTTGAACTTTTGTAGTTTAAGGACTTCTGAGTCACCTAATGGTGAAAATTAAGAAACCATTGATGAAATGGTGTTTGAATATGATATGGGCAAGCTCATGCATCAACATTGATGTTTGCACATGACGTGCCCTTGTTAACTGACAATGGGACTCCGATCTCATTTTTCCCAAGTCTGTTTCTTTGGTTGAGATCTTATTCATGTTATTAAAGCATATGGAGTTTTAGAAGAAAGTTGTATGTTTTGCATTTTATCATGGAATCTAATCCTATTTGTTTATGATATTGGTTAGTTAGAATCGCTCAATCGCATGGTCAATGTTAGTGGTTTAAGGAGTTCTCTATATTCATTTGGCCCCAAATCGTGGAACAGTTCATATACAATTGTATAGATGTGAGGTTTGCTTGAAACGTTTCTAGTGGAAACAAGTTCTTTCACCAATCTTCTTATAGTTGTTTTATTGTACGTTATGCAAGGATGGGCTTTTGCCCCCATGCTTCATAGGATTTTATTTTGGTTCATCAGTGTACCATGCCTTTTAGCTTCACTTCACAATGTGAGAAAAGGCTTTGGCTGTTCAGATTGGATTTGGCGTTTGCTTTCTGGCAGAAGTAGAAGCCCCTAATTATACGAGCATGGTGGGAATTAAGAGAAAACCACTACTCAGATTACGTACGCCTTCCGTCCCCTGCTATCAAAAGACGTGGATATTCCCATGGTAGGATTAGGACAGTTGCACTAAGGAAGAGATCTAGGGAAGTGATAAAGATGATAGGGAAGGGTTCCAAACTCATTAAAAACCCCAATTTGCTTCCCACATCACATTCAGACTTAAGCACATTTTCAGCCAAAATGGGCTTTTTCTGACGTTAATCCCAGTCAGACTACCATATCCGTTTTGGGTCCAGAAGTACATTTGGCCCTAAAGGTGCGTTTGGAATGTGATTCCAAACAGGCTTGTCTCAGTCCCTAGCCTAGCCTATGGAAACCACGTTTGGATGCACTTCTCCTATAATTAAAATATGATCTCATTTGGCCCATGCGCTGTGGATATAATATACAACATATATACACATCTAGGTCACGTGATTATGTTGTGTTGTACAATAATCTTTGGAGTATTTATGTTCTTTGCATTTGTTGTTGTATTGATTAAGAAGGTAAACTTGGATTTGTTGTACTACTGAATTGATTAGCACCATTATTCTAACTGAACACTGAGCAACGGCATAATCCTAACTAACTTTTTTTTCCCCCAATTTTGAAAGTTTTCCCCGCAAAATTTTCCCTTTTGTTTGATCTTCTATCTTCACTTGTTTAGGCGGCTCTAATGTCATTCTCTTTTCTCTTGTTTTCCAGGTTTGCTAGTATATGTTCATGTGCTTTGTTTGGATAGAATTTTAACAGAAAGAGCGACATCTTCTTAGAATTCTGATGCTACCTTCAATAATGTCTACCGAGCATTGGGATTCTTGCAAAGATGAGCAGAATAGATGCTGCAAGGAGAATATCTGTGAAAAGGTTAGTAAGAAATCAACTGTAAAGCTAATTTCTGTATGATTGCATCAATACTCACAAGTATAGCTTATTCTCTTGTGCACATTGTGGAAAGAAGGATTATTTTTTGACGTGGACAGGAAATCCCAACCTCATACAATTCCATGTCTCTTTCTTGTCATTGAATCTGTTAACTTTAGTTTTAATACAAGATTAGGTGGTCTAGATTATTGATTTTGGGGAAACTCGCTTCTTTTTTTCTTTTTTGTGATAATAAGGGGAAGAGGTTGGGGGCCGAACATCTGACATATGCAATGGAGCCTAAGACCCAACTTGGTGCCAAATGAGTTATACTCACTTTGAAAGGAAACTCGCTTTTGTTCTTGACATTATTAGAATATTAAAAATTAGCTTCTGTTCTAATTGGTTATTTGAAAGACTTGGAAAAGAAAATTGAAATTTCAAAAGATTTACGGGTATTACTAAGAGTTTAAATTATGGAGCGAGATGAGATGGAGATAGTTAGGTTTTGCTTGGTTCATGGATTTAGTGAACGGAAGGAAAAGAAAACATGGATGAAACGTTTTCTTTTGGTTGGTTACTAAGCAAAAAGACCAGGAAAATAGAAGAATATGCATTGAGAAATAAATTGAACATTTTTAATTTTGTGAGTCATTTGCATTCCCCCCCCCCCCCCTTTACTTTACATTTATATTTGAATGTTTTTAATTTTTAATGTTTTTTAAGCATGAAGGAAAACACAAAGGAACTAGTTTTCCTTCTTGTTTTCCTTTTCCTTTCCCTTTTCTTTTCCTTCTCTAAATCCGCAAACCAGCAGAGCCTTGGTGATTGAATGGCTGATTAGCAACAAGACTTTCTTGGATGAAACTGTTGGATTTAGGGAGGGAAAAGAAGGAAAATGCTTTCATTTGTTTGGTTACCAAGGAAAATAGTAAGGAAAATAGGATGAAACATAAAATATAATGTGAAATAAATAAAAATTTTGGATTTGGCGAATCACTTTCCTCCTCATTTCTTAAGTTACAACAATGTTTTGAAAGTTTTTAACTTTTACGCTCCGTTTGTTTTGATGTAAAATGTTTTCTGGAAAATGCTTTCACATTTACATCAAAACAAACGGAGCGTTAATGTAATTTAAGTAACGAGACAAACACGGGGGGAACACAATGGAACTTGTTTTCCTTCTTGTTTTTCCTTTCCCTTCCCTTCCCTTTTCCTTACACGAATATGAAAACCAAACAAAGCCTAAAGGTGATCATAATGATACAATAATATGCAGGGAATCCACAGACCTCAAAACAAGGATTGACATAGAGAGAGAGAGAGAGAGAGAGAGAGAGAGAGAGAGAGAGAGAGAAGTCGTGAAGGCTTAAAAAGCATGAAGAACATAGAGAAAAAGAAATGGGAAAAAGCCCAGTAATTGCTGGAAAGGAACCTCATTATGTGTAGTAGTTTCTTCACTTAATATCAGATTTTTCTTTTTCTTTTTCTTTTGAGGTAAAACGTACCGACTATTCTATTAGGTGTTCTATAACTCAATTGAACAGGCTTCATGAACTTATCACATCTCCATGAGGTCTCTATTACCCATTAGATCTCTACACTGGGTAGTCTGGGTATCTAATATTTATTCCCTCATGTTTCTGCAACACACTTTGGGTGATTTTGCTTTACCATGCCTTTGTTTTTTTTTTTGTTTTTTTGTTTTTTCCCACTATTGGTTGTTAAAAGTATACTGTATTATTTTAATGCATGTGACTTCAAATATTCCCTACATAATATCTCATTTGTCTGGGAAAAGAACAACCAAACTATTTTGTCATCACTTGTAAATTGCTGGTGCCTGTTTGGGAGTGTTTGAAATAGGATTTCTCAGTCCCAGTCTCACTAGGTTATTTTGGTTCCCAAATTTTTTTTAAAAAAAAAATGAAAATTAGGCTCTATTTAGTTCATGGATTTCATGAGGGAAATGAAAAAAACTAGTTCCCTCGTGCTTTCGTTTGTGTTTTCTTTCATGCTTAAATAATACTATAAAAATAAAAATAAAATAAAATAAAAACTTCTAAACTACAATTGTAATATATGAATAATAGAAGGGAAATGACTAATAACATTCAAAATGTTTAATTTATTTTTCAGCTTATTCTATTTTCTTCGTCATTTTTCTTATCAACCCAAACAAAGAAAAATGTTTTACTCTACTAATCTGTTTATTTTTATGTAAATTTTTTTCCAGAAAATGCTTTCATCTTATAATTAGTACATAAAATCATTTTTGGGAAAACATTTTACATAGAACAAATAGATTCTACGTTTTCCTTTCTTTTTTTCTCACAAAATTCATGAACCAAACAAAGCCTTGAGAGGGATATTAAACTGAGACAAACTCCTCCACAAGAACTGAATATTTGCCGAACACTTAATTTACAAATGGTTTTCTTTGTCTTCCCAAAACAGCCTCTTAAAATCAACTTTCATTTACACGCAATCCCCAAACAAAAAGCTGTGATAGATCGATCACTGTCTGACTGGGATTCTTATCAACATAGGACAGTGATGGGGAAAAAGAATCACAATACAACCCCCCAACTTTTAATTCTTTAACAAGGATCAGATGTGACCACTCATTTACACGAGAGAGAGAGAGAGAGAGAGAGAGAGAGAGAGAGAGGTGTCTGTGGCAGAGGAATAAAGGAAGAATCTCTTCTTAAACACTTCTTTCCTTTTTAACATTTGGTGAAATTGCAGGTAAAGAAAGGGAATTTTTTATCCGAATCATCACTGTTCGGGTCATATTTTTTTCACCCATCATTTATAACTTATTTTTTAAACACATCACTTTCTGAAGTTGCTAGTGTAATTCGTAACTTTACCGAAAAAATATATATATAGCAGTCGCTATTCTAACTCGTAACTTTTCAAAGAGTCGCGATTCCAACTCACAGACTTCACCTTCTTCATCTCTATTCTCTCTCTATCCTCTTCCCCAGCTCACAGAGACTCACACACATATATACACATTCATACATGCACACACAATCCCCAAAACTTCCCCTTCTTCCTCTCTTCTCTGTCTCTCTCTCTCTCCTCTTCCCCATCACACATAGATACACACACATTCACACACACGCATAGACACAGATGCACGTGTTGATGTGGTCTGATAAAATCACGAGTTGGAGCAGCAACTTCTAAGAATTTTTTTGGATGAAGTCACGAATTGTACTAGCGACTTCACAAAAGTGATATTTGATAAATAAATTTAAAACTTGATAGTTCAGAAAAATATAACACGAATAGGAATGGTTCGGGTCAAAATTTTTAAAGAGTGGGAAAGGTATAGAGAAAGACATGACAAGGACCACTGATAGCAAGCTAAAGCTTGTGCTAATCTTTTTTTTTTTTTTTTTGCTTAAGAATTGTGCCAATCTTTATTGAGATTTTTTCTCCACTTCGTTTTTCTTTTTCCTTATTTGGGTATTTCATGATACTCCTCTTGTTGGTGTTTATGTTAATATTCTCCTCCCACTAATTCCCACTTACCAATGTACCAATAGTGTTCCAATTTCTATAAAATGTAGTGAAACAAATATGACGATTTACAACTGAATGATATTGTTGAATTGAATTTATGAATAATGTTATAGTTCCTAAATTTGAGTTTTAAATGCTCTAACTAGTGTATTATATGTTGTGACAGTGATTGTGGTACTACTCATGACTACTTGTTATATATATATATATATATATTGTGTATGTATGGTTACTTGATTTATGGCCAATGGATTGAGAGTTACACTTAATGCACTTGCAGGGCAGGCCCTGACAAATTGGGGGCCTTAGGCGAACATTAAGACGGAGCCTTTTGAATAATGGGGGTTTGGGGGTAGAGCCCTTGAAGTAAAAATTTTTGGGTCTATTTATATATGTTTGTGGGTAAAATTAAATATATTATGGTGGTGATTTGCGAGTTTTCTTCCATCATTTTTTAGAATTCGGAGGTTTTGTAATTTTTAAGGTGGGCTGGATTACAATAGGGCACATATATTTATTTTTTTCAGTATTTACTTGGACTCCATTACAATTTGTTCAACATATTACAAATAAAAAAAAATATTTTGGGCCCTACTCAATATTTTTTGGAGCCCTATTAAAGAGCAAAAAATGAACAAAATTTGGGGCCTTAGGCAACCGCCTACCCCGCCTATAGGCAAGGCCGGCCCTGTGCACTTGTAAGACCCTCCTATTCAATTGTTCACTTGTTTTGCGAGGAGTTATGAATTGTGATGAACGATGGACATTGTTGTGAAAGGTGGTGGGCTTAGGAATTTCATCCATTGGCGGCGAAGCTGACGACTAGGTTGCATACAAGTCGAGCCATTCAATAAGCCCCTACGAACATGTTCGATAAAGGCTCGGATCGGCTAGGCTCGTTTAATATACAAGTTAAACTCAAGCACACATGAGTTTTTGACTTTGACTCAATAGAGCTCATGAACATGTTTGAATAAGGCTTGCTTGTAAGCTTGGGAAAAAGAGTAATGTTAGGCATACAATTAGTTCTTACAACTCATTTACAACCATCTCTATCTCTCTCCTAAGTGGCATTGTGGGGCCAGTTAAATTTGCCACTTAGGAGAGAGATAGAGATGGTTATACATGAGTTGTAAGAAAAAGTTGTACCTATAGACACTCCGATTTCCTTCAAACGCCGCAAAATTTAAGAAACGGCAATCCCTGGAGTTGTCCGCGGCATTCACTGAATGCCGGTGCGGTAATCAATGAATGTCATGACGGCATTCATCAAGTGTTGTTCTGGCACTCACCAAGTGCCGCTTCCATCTCCAGTGAGTGTCGCGTTTTCCAACAGACAGCTGTAATACAACACGTTTTGTACCCACAAAAGGACGTACGGGATCAGATTTTTTACTGTGAAATGACTGAAATACCCTCTTAAAAAATTGCCTATATAAAGAGGGTGAATATCCCATTACAAGGGAGATGAATTCTAGAATCCCTAACCTTATCTTGTCCCTATCTTTGCCTTAAACCTCTAGAAAATTTTCTAAACATACTTAAGAGTCACCTTTATAAGTGTTTAAAGAAGAGTTGTGTGAGTTAGAGTTGAAGAGCTTGATTAACTTGTGAAAGTCTTTCAAAATCACAAGTTGAGGATATTTGGAAGTAGACTCTAGACTAATTAGTCTTTAAATTTATGTTAATTTGGATGATATTTGAACTTTGAGCCACTTCCTTTCATCATCATTCATCTCTTGGGATTCATGAGACCTTCAATGTCTTACTTGAATCCCTTGACTTGAAATCTTTTAGCTTTCTTGTAAGCTCATGACTTACAAGGGGATTAAAGTTGATACTTAGTATCACCATGGTTTGGGTTTATTATTCTTGAGATTTCATGAAGTTTCTCCATATTTCATTGAAATCTACAAGTATAAGTGTCATTAATCTCCAATGACCATCAAATGGTAGGAGAAGTGGTTTAAATCAAGTCAAATGGCTTGGTAGTCGAAGTTGGCAAGTAAAGATAAACTTGACAAATGTGCAGTAGGTTCACCAACCACTTTTGATCAAAGATTTTTAGTTAAATAATAGACCGTTGGAATTGAATGAAACCAATTGAAAAATGTCCATAACACGAAGTTTTACCACTGTATTTTTTGTTTTAATGAGATTTCATGTTTAAGATGGTTTAGTCGTGGGTTTTGTGAAACAACTACAATCTGTCCAGAGTTTCAGAACTATAACACCTTTTTGAAATGAATAAATCAGAGCCTTAATCAAGTATCCTTGACCCTAAATAATATTTTCTATGAAGTTTAATGTGTTAATGAGATCGCCTAAAAAGGTTAGAGCCTTTTAGATTTTTTTACTATTTTTAGAAAATCATACAAGAACTCTGGACAGAGAGTTGTGAAGTTCTGAGTGATGTCTAGTGTTTGTCCAATTCCTAGAAATTGAACCGTTGATCTTTGACTTTTCTTTTTGGGTTAGAAACTAGACTCACAGGGGCATTTTGTGTCCAAAATTCATTGACATCAAACCATGGGAACTATGTTTTTCCAATTTTTGAAGCCTTGACTTGATCTCTGTAATTTTCAGAATTTTTGGACAGATTTAGTATACCTTGCAAATAATGGTTCAAATAATCTTTCCATAACCTAGGGATTAAACCATACTTTAATAATGATTAGTTAAACTTAAATACAAAGGCTAAATGATCCAAATCAAGGAATAATCCAATAGCTTGTTCTTGTTCGTATCCATGTAATCATATACACTCATCCATATAGATTGATACTTGTACTTAGAATTCATAATTGTGTCATTTCTTCTACTTGATAGAATTAAGCTAGACATTCAGGGATGGTTATTTGATATTATATATCATTTCTAAAGCATGTGGACTAACCCTTGTTTTGTAGCGCCGATGAGGTATGATCTCTTGACTCTTCTCTAGCTTAATTATTTCTTAATTTTATTGATTTTCGACTTTATGTGCGATACCTTAGAATTAGGATTTGCCTTATGTGTATATATGTGTATTAGAGACCCTTTTGTTAGGATTTCTACTTTTGTATGCATTACACGTTTAAATATTAGCAACTGGATCCAGGGTAAGTTTCCTAGTTCCCTAAATGCACATCATATTGCTTGCTAATTGAAATATGTGATTTTGAGTGATATTTTATCATTTGCAATCTTACACCCTTTTAGACATGTTTTTGTAATGTATATTTATATATATGTATTAATTGAGGGCACGTTTAGGTTAATAATTCGATTAAAAGGATGTTGAGTAGAGGCCTATCGCGAGATAGGATGAGAGGGGGTGTTTTAGTCCACCGGGCTCCTTCCCTGCTCATTCCATAATCCCCAGACCTAGAAATCTCTGGTTTCCAAAAAAGATCAGTTTGCCTCAAAATGATTTCTTAATTTTTCCTTTTAAAAATTGAGTGGCGACTCGTATTTGTGTTTTAATTTGAAAATATTTTAGAAAAGCTGTGGGTAATAAAAATGTGATATCCACAGTACCCCTAACATTACCCTAGGAAAAAAGCTTGTGAATAGCTTGTATACTTGCCTATGAATGTACTCTATTAAATATCTACGTAGTTTTGGTAGGCTCGTGAAAAAACTTGTGAATAGGCTTGATAAAGGACTTGTATACTAGTTTATATATGTACATTTGTTATAAAACTATGTAGTTTCAGATGGCTCGTGATCAAATCTCACTTTCAAGCTCGTTCATAAATAAGCTGATTACGTCAAAATCAAGTTCTTTGTTAACCCTATTAAAAATGTAATATTGGAAGTAGGGTGTTGAATATATAGGGATTGGAATGCAACAACGAAAATGGAAGCTTAGTAACCAATTACAATGCAAAAAAGAATAAAGAAACTATATAAGAAAAACTATGACTTTTCGTCTTTGGTTGAGATTGATTATCACTAATTATACTATGACGACTATTAAAAAGTGAAAAGTGAGCTTAATCAAAGATTAGTTTAATTAGAGTGTGGTTTGGAAAATGGAAAGATAGAGGTTGGGGAGCAGTCTCCCACCTTGGACCAAACAACAAATGGATTTCATAGTTGTAGTATATTCTAGGGTAAAGGATTTTGTTGAGTCAAACTATCAAACATGTGATTGTTAACCTACAATGTTTGATAGAAATTTTCATAAAATACATGAGGTGAGGTTTGAAATCAAGGATTGAACAACTTATGATGCTTGACATCAGAAGTGAAGTCTTAGAAAATCAAACCCTACATACATGAACCCTAGAAATACTTCAAGACATTAAAATCCTACATTAGAGCTCAAGTGGGTCTATTGGAGGGTTTATGATCCCCAACCTACATAACTTAGCTATTCATGGATATAAAAACATAAACATTAAAGAGAGTGAGAGAGAGAGATAAATAATACCAATACAAGGAGTACTGTAACAACCTGTATTTTTTATAAGTTCAGGAATACCTGTGTTGAATTTCAAAATTGTACTTTCAAAACGGTGAAAACATTTGCTTTTAATTCAAATTGTATTTTTATACAACCGGAAAATTATGTCCTACGTTATATTAATTTTCGGTATATCAGTTTGTAAGTGAAAACTGTTTGCGCCGCGATGAGCTTCCACTAATTTGGGATTCTCCGTTAAATCATTTGACATATATTTTATGTTCATTTGAAACAATCAATCTCTATACTAGGCATGTTTGGGTAGACTTTTATTGTGGGAGTTATTTTGTGCCATAAGCTAATTTTTGCCAAACAACTAAGTTGGCCCTTCCTATAAACCAATTTGGTGTATTTGTATTATATAATCTGCACATATGAGAATTTTATACGTATATGGGGTGTATATGTAATAACCTGCATTTTCCTGCATGATCATAATTAAAATTTATTTTCATTATCATTTGCATTATCATATTTAAAATTTAATATATATTGTCTGTTTATATGTTAATTTCGATTCTTATGTGAAAAGTTTAATTCTTGACTAATTGAAATTACTTTTGGGGTCAAAATGCAATTTTCATAAAAACTTGCAATACCTGTGTTAAAATTCAAAACTGTATTTCAAAACGGTGGAATTATTTCTTTTAAACTCAAACTGTATTTTTATAAAATCAGAAAACTATTTCTAACGTTAAAATGAATTCTCTGTATTTTTGTGATAAACACCGTGTCACGAAAATACCAGTGTAGGTTTAAAACTGTCCGCGTAGTGTTAAACTTCCACAGAATTTTGGAAGTAAATGATTGAACAAATTTATTTATACTCAATTATGAATGCTGATGCTTTTCCCTTAGGTCTTGTTTGGCAAATGTTGTAGTATGTGTGTTGTCCTTATGCCATAAGCTAGATTACCCAAACACACATTGACCCACCTCATCTCCACCTACCTCTTACTTTCAGTAGTGGAGAATAAAGGGGAGTGTATACACATCATATCTGCACATTCATGGTATTATATGGAGGTTAATGGAGTTTGGGTGGAGGGTTAGGCCAATGTTTTCTTAGTGGGTATTTGATTATATATACACCCAACCACACTACACATTCTGCACTTCCATCACAACACATTTCAGAATTCACAGAGAGTTTAGAGAGTGCAGAGAGTTCTTCAATTTCGTAGAGAGAGAGAAGAGCTCAATCCTCCATAGCCAAAGCTTGGAATTCGGGAATTTCGTAATTATATTTCTGTCTCAACAATTTCTTCAATCTATATCACGGTGAGTATTACTAACTCACTCAAAATGTAACTCATTCCTTATTTACTGATTTAGGTAGTTAATTTTAACAGTAGCAGAATTTTGTTTTCAGATTTTTGTTAGGAAAACGAATGAAATTTAAGGTTCTGCCCGCGTTGTCCCAAGCAAAACTCGATTCTGCACACTTTTCGTCTAATGCAATTTTCTCAGATTTTGCACCGTTTGGGCAGAAAATGAGGATTACAGTAGCAGAAAAAGTATATTAGAAATTCAATCTAATATTTTCTCTTTTAATTTTAACAGTAGCAGAATTTTGTTTTCAGATTTTTGTTAGGAAAACGAATGAAATTTAAGGTTCTGCCCGCGTTGTCCCAAGCAAAACTCGATTCTGCACACTTTTCGTCTAATGCAATTTTCTCAGATTTTGCACCGTTTGGGCAGAAAACGAGGATTTCAGTAGCAGTTTTTAGAATGCTATTAGTTATGTTTAAAATGATTAAGGCAATGAATTACGAATTTTCAATCCCCGTACGCGTATTATTTCTTTAATTCTGTGAATTCCTTTATGTTTAAAGTTTGATGACATTCATGTGGAGTCAGTTGTACATGCATGGTGAGTGTTGGTAGTGTGTAAAAGAGTAATGATAGTGTGGAAAAGAGTAATGATTGTGTGGAAAGAGTATGAGTTTGAGTTGTGGTTGTGGTTGTGGTTGTGGTTGTAATTGTGGCTGTGGTTATGGTTGTGGTTGTGGATGTGATTGTGGTTGGAGTTGAAAAAGAGGATGAGGGTGTCTTTGAAATGCGAAGGTGGCAAAAATGGACACTCCCTGACGCCCATGGAAGCGTTAAAGTGTGTGAAGCCGAACTTGGACACTCACTGGCACCCATGGAAGTGCTAAAGTGTGGCCTATAGACACTCCCTGAATGACTCGAGTCTGGATACCTGTGTGGGGGTTGCCCCGGTATTTGCATGGCGGTTAGGGTATTCAAAGTGTGAGGCATTGGACACTCCCTGGTACCCCGGACCAAAGTGTGAGGCAAACTGGACACTCCCTGGCGCCCCGTTGCTAAAGTGTGGCTATCTTAGTATTTCAAAGATACCAGGAGTAGGATAGAGGGTTGTTGGGTTTTTGTCGAGAGAAAAGAGTCGGTTAGATGAGATGGTGCATTGTTCTCATACACGGTCACATATGTGTGAATTTATCTTTTAATTATTGTTGTGGTTGTTTTCTAACAAGCTCTTTATCATAAATATAAACTTGTGGTATTTAAATGGAAATGGGAAAAAGGTAAATGGGCATGTTTTTACATTCAAAGCTATGTTTTTAATACTCACCAGCTTCTTGAAGCTGACGGCGTTGATGCGTCCTGGACATTCGTGTCTAGGCTATGCATGTTATAATCAAGAAGAACCGTATGACTATGCTAATTAAGATCTGTTGCTGAGAAGAGATGTTACCCTTATATGCTTTATGTTTATGTGTTATGATTTGGTTTGTAATAAGGATGACTGTAATAGACTTTAAGTTATTGTTTTATTTCAAGGCGGTCTGTGCCTTAGTAAACCCTGTACTATAGGATGTAATAAGTTAGAAAATTTTATAAGCCCTGATTGCTCTACTCTGATTAATGGTTTTATGTTGTTCGACGTTTGGGACGGAATCGATCCTTCAAACTGTCGCGACCTACGGGTCCATAAAGGAAATTAAATGCTTTCCATATTTATGCTACGTCGGGGCGTGACAGGATTTGGTGGTATCAGAGCCATAGGTTTTCTAGATTGACCAGGCTCAGTTATTCACGCCATAGATTAGTGACATAGGTTACCCTTAAGTTTTACTAAGCTATACAACCAAGTTCTAGTGTTAGTTTAGTACGGATTACCCTTAGTTCAGAAACTAAAATTCTAAGTTGGTTTTATCATAGAAATGATTACCCGTTTGTCTTGTCACATCGACAAGAATGATAACAATTTTCATATACCTTCAGACATATCCATTTAGGATTAGCCGAGATAACCATAACTTATGATGCCCCTACAGACATATAGTAGCCGAGTTTCTAAGGAGTTAAAGCATACCATAGCCCTCATTAATAGCTTAGGCACTGACGAACTTCCTAAGTCAAATCTTGGAAAAGTCAGTATGGCCCACAACCAGAGTCTAGAGGATAAGAATACAACCTCTTTGCTATTAGACAGCCCTAGTTCGAATACGTGTTATATGTACTCAATATATATTTTATTGTATGCTTATGTGATAATACGAGTATGTGTTATAGTGATATATACTACTTTGAAAATTTTCGTCATAGTACTGTTGCATGCATGTTTCTCATTCTACTACCCCTATCATGCATAGAATGGCTGGAAGACCAAAGAGGAACAGAAATCTGATTGAAGGAGCGCCCGAGGCTGCCGACCCCACGGGAATATTTGAAGCTTTTATTAGACGTCTCGAGAGGGTTAGTAATGCGAATGAAAACCAACGAGACCGCCAGACGGGAGATAAGCTGCTGGAAAGATTCCGTGCGCTCAGACCCGAGCAATTTGCGGGTACCACGGATCCCTGGAAGGCGGAGCAATGGTTAAGACAGATGGATCGCATGTTCGAAGCTGTCCAATGCAACGAGATGGACAAGAGGAGATTGGCTACTTTTCAACTGACCGACGCCGCTGCAGATTGGTGGGACTCGGTCATAGCCACTATCGGAAACACAGCTGCGATGGGGATGACGTGGACAGCGTTCAAAGGAAGATTTCTGGAGAAGTACTTCCCGGCTACGGAGAGGCACAGAAGAGAGAAGGAATTCATGGATCTGACGCAAGGAACCAAGACGGTGCAAGAGTATACCACACAGTTTGAGAGGCTGTCACGGTTTGCCCCGCACATGGTTGATACTGAGGAGAAGAAGATCCGGAAGTATAACCAAGGGTTGGCACCGCAGATTCGTCGCCTGACTCTCGGCCACCTAGACAAATCGTTTGAAGGACTAGTCGGCCTGGCTACCGACCTAGAAGAGGATGCTCGAGTATACCGTAAACAATTCGAATTCCGACCGCCTCAGAGGGATAATTTTGGGAATAGACCACCAATGAATCGTACCCAAGGACAGAAGAGGAACTTTGATGGGAGCAAGAAGGCACAAGCTATTACCCATCCGACTCAACCCCGAGTAGGAGAAGGAAGTAGTGGTGTAAAGTGCTTCAACTGTGGCAACCCTGGACATGTGGCTCGGGACTGCAGGGCACCAAGGCGTGCTACTCAGCCAGGAATAGTCTGCTTCAACTGTGGTGAACCAGGTCACATCAGCAGGTTCTGCACTGCCCCTAAGCAAGCAACTTATGGACAACAGAGTCAGACCCGCTTGAATGCTGTTATTCCTGATGCCGCGGGATATGATGGAGCTGAATATGAAGAAGGAGATCATGGAGAAGCTCAACCTGATCAGCAAGCAGTGGAAGGTACATTGACTCTATTTAACTCCCATGTTAGAGTATTATTTGATACGGGTGCTGCTCTATCATTCATATCTGTTAATACAATTCGGAGATTGGGTATCTTACCTCATCGCTTAGAGAAAGCTTTGAAGGCTACATCACCAATAGGAGCTGCGGTCAGTTTAGGACATGTGTGCAAGGATTGTCCCTTAAGATTAGGTGACCAAGAAATCCCTGCAAGGTTGATCGTCCTATCGATGAAGGAGTTTGACATAATCCTAGGAATGGATTGGCTGTCTCAGAATCAAGTGAAGTTGGATTGTGCGAGGAAGAGAATTACATTCTCCGACAATGAGAATCAACCCTTTGATTTTCAATGTAACCCTTCGGGAGATATGTTCCTCACAAGATGTTTAGCCAACATCGAAGTCGTCAGTACAGAGGTGACAGCATCATCTATACCTGTAGTCAAGGACTTCGAAGAAGTATTTCAAGACATTTCTGGATTACCGCCCGAGAGAAGTATAGAGTTCTGTATTGAGCTTATACCGGGTACCGTACCGATTACCAAGGTTCCCTACAGAATGGCCCCCACAGAACTACTAGAATTGAAGGGACAAGTTCAAGAGCTCGAGAACCTAGGTTTTGTACGTCCAAGTACATCGCCTTGGGGAGCACCGGTGTTATTTGTGAAGAAGAAGGACGGGACGCTCAGGCTGTGTATCGACTACAGAGAATTGAATCGAGTGACGATCAAGAACAAGTATCCTTTGCCTCGGATTGACGATTTATTTGATCAACTACAAGGAGCTACGATATTTTCCAAGATAGACCTTAGGTCGGGATATCATCAGTTGAGGGTACGGAAGGAAGACATACCTAAGACTGCTTTCAGAACCCGATATGGTCATTATGAATTTCTGGTGATGCCGTTTGGATTGACGAACGCCCCGGCAGTGTTTATGGATCTGATGAACAGAGTGTTCAAGCCTTATTTAGATCAGTTTGTCATCGTCTTTATTGATGATATTTTGATCTATTCTAAGTCAAGAGAAGAACACGAGCAACATCTTCGGATTACGATGCAGACGCTTAAGGACCACCACTTGTATGCCAAGTTCAGTAAGTGTGAGTTTTGGTTGCAAGAAGTGAAATTTTTGGGACACAAGGTGTCATCTCAAGGAATTTCTGTGGATTCGTCCAAGACCGATGCTGTATCCAACTGGGTTAGGCCAAGCAACCCTACAGAAGTTCGGAGTTTTCTTGGACTCGCAGGCTATTACAGAAGATTTGTTGAAGGATTCTCTAAAATAGCCGCACCATTGACTGGATTGACAAAGAAGAATTTGAAATTCGAATGGACAGAGAAGCACGAGCGAGCCTTTCTAGAGTTGAAAGAGAGACTCACTACCGCACCAGTACTAGCAATACCCAAGCCTGGTGAGAAGTTCACTATCTTTAGTGACGCCTCATATCAAGGACTAGGGTGTGTACTTATGCAAGATGGTAAAGTTATAGCCTATGGATCTAGACAGCTGAAGCCGAATGAGTTGAACTATCCTATTCATGATTTGGAGTTGGCAGCAGTGGTATTTGCACTCAAGATTTGGAGACATTATCTCTACGGTGAGAAGTTTGATTTGTTCTCCGATCACAAGAGTCTGAAGTATTTGTTCACACAGAAAGAGTTGAACATGAGGCAGCGCAGATGGATGGAGTTGATCAAAGATTATGACTTCACATTAGAATACCACCCTGGTAAAGCTAATGTGGTCGCTGATGCTTTGAGTCGGCAGACTCGTGAGACGATCGCCTCCTTAATGGTGAGAGAATGGCGAGCATTGGAGACGTTGGCAGAGTTTGATGTACAGAGTGCTGAAAGAGGAGAAGGACAACTTTTCGGATGTCTTATCCTACAGCCTGTTCTCATTGACCGCATTATTGGAGCTCAGAAAGAAGATGAGAAGTTTCAATCATGGTTCATAAAGATGTCAGAGAAGGACCCGATAGAATGGAAGGTGGGAATCGATAGAGGGTATCGGTGCAGGAATAGATTGTGCGTGCCCGGTGATGGAGAGTTAAGGAAGGATATCCTGGAAGAAGCACATAAATCAAGGTATACAGTTCACCCGGGAGGAACGAAGATGTACAAAGATTTGAAGAGGAATTTCTGGTGGGAAGGCATGAAGAAGGATGTGGCCGAGTTTGTATCCAAGTGTTTGACGTGTCAGCAAGTCAAGGCCGAACATCAGAGACCGTCAGGATTGTTGCAACCGCTACCTATTCCTGGTTGGAAGTGGGAGCATATAACGATGGATTTTGTAGTAGGATTGCCTCGATCACAGCAGAATCATGACGCTATTTGGGTAATTGTGGATCGATTGACGAAGTCAGCTCATTTTATTGCTTACAGTATGACATACCCGGTGGAAAAGATGAGCCGGATGTACATACAACAAGTTGTGCGACTTCACGGTGCACCTGTGTCGATTGTGTCAGACCGTGACGCACGTTTTACTTCTGGATTTTGGGAAAGTTTGCAAGAAGCTATGGGAACCTCGCTCAAGATGAGTACTGCTTTTCACCCTCAGACAGATGGACAAACTGAGCGTGTGAATCAGATCATGGAAGATATGCTTAGGGCTTGTGTGATCGATTTTGAAGAATCTTGGGAGACACACTTGCCGTTGGTTGAATTTGCCTATAACAATAGTTATCATACGAGTATCGGTATGGCTCCGTTCGAAGCACTGTACGGACGACCATGTCGTTCTCCATTGTGTTGGGCAGAGGTTGGGGACACAGAATTGTTGGGACCAGATTTGGTTAGAGAAACCAACGAGAAGATTTCCTTGGTCAAAGAAAGGATGAGAACCGCTCAGAGCCGGTATAAGAGTTATGCTGATCGACGCCGAAAAGATCTGGAGTTTAGTGTGGGAGATCACGTACTTCTTAAGGTTTCACCAACACGAGGAGTAGTACGTTTTGGTCTCAAGAGAGGGAAGTTAGCTCCGCGTTTCATTGGACCGTTTGAGATTTTGGAACGTATCGGGAAAGTGGCCTATCAACTGGCGTTACCACCAAAGATGTCTGGGGTTCACAACGTGTTTCACGTGAGTATGTTGAGGAAATACATACGAGATCCCTCGCATGTGGTTAGTTATGACGACATTGAGACGAGTCATAGCGTTTCTTACAAGGAGAGACCTGCGAAGATTTTGGATCAGAGTATCAAGAAGCTGAGGAATAAGGATATTCCGTTGGTGAAGGTTCAGTGGAATCACCACGACGAGAATGAAGCCTCGTGGGAAGTTGAAGCTGATATGAGGAAGAAGTACCCGGAGTTGTTTCATGACTAGTTAGTCTTGATTTCGGGGACGAAATCCTGTTTAAGGGGGGAAGGGTGTAATAACCTGCATTTTCCTGCATGATCATAATTAAAATTTATTTTCATTATCATTTGCATTATCATATTTAAAATTTAATATATATTGTCTGTTTATATGTTAATTTCGATTCTTATGTGAAAAGTTTAATTCTTGACTAATTGAAATTACTTTTGGGGTCAAAATGCAATTTTCATAAAAACTTGCAATACCTGTGTTAAAATTCAAAACTGTATTTCAAAACGGTGGAATTATTTCTTTTAAACTCAAACTGTATTTTTATAAAATCAGAAAACTATTTCTAACGTTAAAATGAATTCTCTGTATTTTTGTGATAAACACCGTGTCACGAAAATACCAGTGTAGGTTTAAAACTGTCCGCGTAGTGTTAAACTTCCACAGAATTTTGGAAGTAAATGATTGAACAAATTTATTTATACTCAATTATGAATGCTGATGCTTTTCCCTTAGGTCTTGTTTGGCAAATGTTGTAGTATGTGTGTTGTCCTTATGCCATAAGCTAGATTACCCAAACACACATTGACCCACCTCATCTCCACCTACCTCTTACTTTCAGTAGTGGAGAATAAAGGGGAGTGTATACACATCATATCTGCACATTCATGGTATTATATGGAGGTTAATGGAGTTTGGGTGGAGGGTTAGGCCAATGTTTTCTTAGTGGGTATTTGATTATATATACACCCAACCACACTACACATTCTGCACTTCCATCACAACACATTTCAGAATTCACAGAGAGTTTAGAGAGTGCAGAGAGTTCTTCAATTTCGTAGAGAGAGAGAAGAGCTCAATCCTCCATAGCCAAAGCTTGGAATTCGGGAATTTCGTAATTATATTTCTGTCTCAACAATTTCTTCAATCTATATCACGGTGAGTATTACTAACTCACTCAAAATGTAACTCATTCCTTATTTACTGATTTAGGTAGTTAATTTTAACAGTAGCAGAATTTTGTTTTCAGATTTTTGTTAGGAAAACGAATGAAATTTAAGGTTCTGCCCGCGTTGTCCCAAGCAAAACTCGATTCTGCACACTTTTCGTCTAATGCAATTTTCTCAGATTTTGCACCGTTTGGGCAGAAAATGAGGATTACAGTAGCAGAAAAAGTATATTAGAAATTCAATCTAATATTTTCTCTTTTAATTTTAACAGTAGCAGAATTTTGTTTTCAGATTTTTGTTAGGAAAACGAATGAAATTTAAGGTTCTGCCCGCGTTGTCCCAAGCAAAACTCGATTCTGCACACTTTTCGTCTAATGCAATTTTCTCAGATTTTGCACCGTTTGGGCAGAAAACGAGGATTTCAGTAGCAGTTTTTAGAATGCTATTAGTTATGTTTAAAATGATTAAGGCAATGAATTACGAATTTTCAATCCCCGTACGCGTATTATTTCTTTAATTCTGTGAATTCCTTTATGTTTAAAGTTTGATGACATTCATGTGGAGTCAGTTGTACATGCATGGTGAGTGTTGGTAGTGTGTAAAAGAGTAATGATAGTGTGGAAAAGAGTAATGATTGTGTGGAAAGAGTATGAGTTTGAGTTGTGGTTGTGGTTGTGGTTGTGGTTGTAATTGTGGCTGTGGTTATGGTTGTGGTTGTGGATGTGATTGTGGTTGGAGTTGAAAAAGAGGATGAGGGTGTCTTTGAAATGCGAAGGTGGCAAAAATGGACACTCCCTGACGCCCATGGAAGCGTTAAAGTGTGTGAAGCCGAACTTGGACACTCACTGGCACCCATGGAAGTGCTAAAGTGTGGCCTATAGACACTCCCTGAATGACTCGAGTCTGGATACCTGTGTGGGGGTTGCCCCGGTATTTGCATGGCGGTTAGGGTATTCAAAGTGTGAGGCATTGGACACTCCCTGGTACCCCGGACCAAAGTGTGAGGCAAACTGGACACTCCCTGGCGCCCCGTTGCTAAAGTGTGGCTATCTTAGTATTTCAAAGATACCAGGAGTAGGATAGAGGGTTGTTGGGTTTTTGTCGAGAGAAAAGAGTCGGTTAGATGAGATGGTGCATTGTTCTCATACACGGTCACATATGTGTGAATTTATCTTTTAATTATTGTTGTGGTTGTTTTCTAACAAGCTCTTTATCATAAATATAAACTTGTGGTATTTAAATGGAAATGGGAAAAAGGTAAATGGGCATGTTTTTACATTCAAAGCTATGTTTTTAATACTCACCAGCTTCTTGAAGCTGACGGCGTTGATGCGTCCTGGACATTCGTGTCTAGGCTATGCAGGTTATAATCAAGAAGAACCGTATGACTATGCTAATTAAGATCTGTTGCTGAGAAGAGATGTTACCCTTATATGCTTTATGTTTATGTGTTATGATTTGGTTTGTAATAAGGATGACTGTAATAGACTTTAAGTTATTGTTTTATTTCAAGGCGGTCTGTGCCTTAGTAAACCCTGTACTATAGGATGTAATAAGTTAGAAAATTTTATAAGCCCTGATTGCTCTACTCTGATTAATGGTTTTATGTTGTTCGACGTTTGGGACGGAATCGATCCTTCAAACTGTCGCGACCTACGGGTCCATAAAGGAAATTAAATGCTTTCCATATTTATGCTACGTCGGGGCGTGACAGTATAATTGGTGTAAATTGAAAATGGGAAAAGAAACTCATTTGTCGAGTGAAGCTCAAAGTACTTGGCCTCCAAGTTCTTATTTTTTTTCTATATAAAAACACATACACAACTCACAATCTGCACATTTTTATTATAACTTCAATACTAAGAGATAGAGAAAGATATACAGAGAGTTTAATTCCAGAATTTAGGGAGAGAAAGCTTGATCAACTCCATAGCCAAAGCTTGGTTTGGGTTTTTCTTAATTCTTGATTCTTTCTCAACAAAGCTTCAATTACCAATCCCAGTGGGTATTTCAAACTCACTTGGAATGTAATTTGTGCTTTAATTACTGTTTTTATAGCTTGTATTATAAAACACCATTGTGGTATTCATCCATGGAGCTTGAAGCTTGAAAATTTCAAACTTAACCAAAATCGATTTTGATAGATAAAAATAAAAGATTACAGTTCCTAGAGGTTGTATTTAAAGTATTAGAGCTTAATTCATTCGTATATAAAAGTATATTAGAAATGAAATTTCGTCACCTCTCGGTTTTTCGTAAAATCCGAGAGCTATGATTGAAATTGGTTAAATCCGATCACATATTCATAATCCTTGCGAAAAAACGGAGAGAACCATACATTTCATGTCATGATTACATTCGGATTTCAAAATGGGTCAAAAATAGACTTTAAATTCGTAACAGGGTAGAAACTGCTAATGTCAATCGATTGGCATGATTACTAATCGATTGTCATGTATACCAATCGATTGGTACTTTTACCAAACCAATCAATTGGCATGTTTCAGCACTGATGACTTTTAGTAAAACGGTCATAACTTCCTCTAGAGAACTTGAAAACGCGCACTGTTTGAAGCGTTGAAAACTAGACTCAAAGATCTTTCTTTTGATGTGTAATTCATCCACAAAAAGTATGTCTCATTTTTTAGGGCATTGCTTCAAAGTAGACCCACTTGTATTCTAGTAAGCGATAAAATCATATTAAAGTATTCTTTGATGAATTCACTGGTTGTTTCATATAAGATTTGATTTCTTCTCGTATATTCATGGTTATCGTTCCCAGTACTTTATATTTCTGTATTCGGTCACATGTCATTCATGTAGAGTCAGTTGTACATGCATGGTGAGTGGTGGTCAGTGTGAAAAAGAGTATGTGGTTGAGATTGTGTGTCACGACCCCAAAATTCGACTTCAAAATTCTGGGCTCGAGACCGGCCTCTAGGCCTCTTCGTAATTAAATAGAGCTCTAGCGGAAGCAAACATAGCTTAAATCTATTTATATATTGAAGTCTACAAAAATCTTGAGAATATTTTTACAACTGAAGGCATAACTCTTCTAAACATTCTACATATCTAACAATCATCTACTCCTCATTTGCATCAAGAAGATAATCTTTATCTTCTATCGAAATGCTCTGTTCTTCTAAGGGTTTTGTAATAGCCTATCATCGTCACTTCGTCACCTGAAAAGGGTTTTAAAAATATTTGGAGAGTGTGAGCAGAAGGCTCAGTGAATGAACATAAACCTAGATAATAATCATAACGAGGATTTGTATAGAAGAGATAACAATATTAATAATGATGAATACGAAATATTATAACAGATTCAAAGAATATTTATACGAAAGGCATCTTTTCATGAATGTCAAATTACCAACCACCCACTCACACACACGTTCCTTTCATTACATGGCACATTGATCAAAGGCAACCCTGCTAGTCGGGTTCATGGGTCCAAAAGGACCAGCCACTTGGGCTTCATTACATGGGCCCAATAGGACCAACCACTTAGGGCTATAATACATAGTTTGTTGTAGTGGTAATTGACATTGAGAATAATGAACAGTTTGAATGATAACATAGAAAGATACATGGCATTTGAATAAATTGACACATTTGAAAATAATAAGTTTTGAATGTTAAAACCCTTCCAGGAACCAAGAAAATGTTCCGAAAATAATTATAGTATTTTTCATATAGTACATAAATCGTAGTAGAATTTACTCATTATATATTGAGTTAATATAGAGTTTGAGAAAAGGTAATAAATACTCATATATAGAGTTGAGTTAAATACAGGATACGAACACTCACATACGGAGTTGAACTGAATACCGGGTATGAACACTCACCTTGGTGACTTAGGAATTGACGATGAAGTGGTTCCTACATTAATACAGGTAAAGGAACTAAACATTTAATATCCAATTGTAATCATAGTGTAAAACTGTAATTAAGGCTTTTCTAAGGTATTTCTGTAAATATGCTAAAACTATGTCAAACCTTCACTATAATGTTCCTTACACTATACTAAGCTCAACCTCACTAACTGGACTCAATTAGGAGTCCGTAGTAGTTCCTACTTTAGAATAGAGTTTCCTACATAAATGTGGATTCTACAAATAAGCTGTATTTTAGATAATGTTGGATTGTCTCCAAACTTTTAAATATAAAACCAGACGTTATTTTAAGACTATAGAAATTGACGGCGTATTTTTCTGAGTTATAGATTATTTACTACGAATTTTGGAAGTTAAGATACTATTTTTTTAAATAGTTACTATTGAGCCGTAAGGCACATATACAATTTCCATAAGGTTGAGAATTTATTCGTCAAACTATTCTTTATAAAAACATAATATTAATTGCGTATTACGTTACTTTTACTAATTTTATTACCCAAAGGATATAAAGGAATTAGTAGTTATTCGTACTTAGTACCCCAATATTTCTAATTGTAATATCTATTCATCATATCCTAATGATACAAAATAATACTGAAGTATAAGGGATTTCATTTATTTAATTTATAATCTGACAAGGCGTAACTTATTTACTAACACTATTTTTAAAGTAGTCGTAATCGGACCGTAATTCCATTTTCATACTCAAATACCATAATTTAAGTTTGGAACTATTTTTAATGGTCATAAAATGCCACAAGAATATTTTCGTATTTTTCCCGTAGTTTAAGAAATATAATAGTTATGATAAAATAATCAATCTCTATTTAAGTCAATTGATATGTAGAAAATAATATTATTCTATTGTTTTATAATTAACAAAATTATAAAACAGTATATATTATCATAATATCATTATAGAATATATAAATGATTTATAATGAGTTTACAAAATCTCAGAATGACTAAAAATACCCATTTTAAAAGTTTAGGGGTCATTCTGTAAATATACGAAAATATAGGGATTATATAAAAATATCCAAAAACTGTAAATTTACTATTTCAGACTGTAGTTAACAGAATTATAAGTTCTACGCCTGAAACCGTGATCAAATCCGATGTCGGAAGACCTCTATACATTCATTTAAAGTTTTCAGGGGTGTAAATGAAAGTTTCGGAAATAAATTGGGCAGAATGCCCTGTTTGGGCAGATTGTAATTCCAAACTTCTAATGGCCATAACTCACTCATTTCTTAACCTTTTTAAATAAAATCAGTGTCTATCTTGAGTGAAATTTCGTGGAGAATCCAAATCTAAAGTTGGTTTTAGCAAATTCGAATCACAGAATGTGAAATGACCAATTTACCCTTTAAGATGAATCCTAAATAAAACCCAAACGGTACAAGCAAATCAAAAACTGTTTTAAGGGTAGTTTCCTGGGTATTTTGAGAGTCTATTCTTAAAATTTGAGAGCTATAGCTGGTCGGAGTAAGGAGTTATACTAATTCTATTATTTCAAATCAGACCGAGTTATTTTCTAGGGGTTCCTAATTCTATATAATCATACTACTAAAAACGGTAAATAGAAGTTAATTATTACATAAAATAATATGTACGAATTACTTACCAATACTCTGAAATATAAACGCAGCCCAAGCTTGTTTCAATTACTCCTTTAAATATGTGTGTGTGTAGAGTTGGGAGAGAGAGAGACCGAATTGAGAGACAGTAGAGAGTTTTAGAGAGTTGTGAGTTTTGTTGAGGGATTTGGTGTGTATATATAGAGCCCAATTTTGTTAGGTCACACCTAATTTGTTAGGTACCGTACCTAATTTGTTAGGTCACACCTAATTTGTTAGGTACCGTACCTAATTTGTTAGGTTACCTAATTTGTTAGGTCACATAGCACCTAATTTGTTAGGTCACATAGCACCGCACACACACACAGGTAAAATTTATACTGTATAAATTTTTAAACTGGTATTTTTTTCTCTGACCAGAATAATATTTTAATATTTTAATATACGCTTTAAATTTTCGGGTCATTACATTCTCCCCTACTTAAAGAAGTTTGGTCCCCAAACTTATCTTATCTGGTGCTTTGAAAAGACGAACATAATTTTAGAATAATTTTCTAATTTACAAACTCGGAATACATTAAAATATTAACATATCAAAATATTCTAACAGTGAGAAACGAAATTATTACACTATCTAAATAATCAGAATAGTCAATAATACCTAAAATATTTCTAAAAAAAAAACAATTCGGGTTCTTATATAGTACATATCTTATGTTGATACGTTCTGTGGATAGAAATTGCGAGTAGATACACATAAACTAACTCTTGAAAATTAATTATATATCAGTCACTGTTTTGTGAAGTTATTGTAAGTTGCTTCATCGTCCTAAAATTTATGGTTCAAAGTTTTAGGGATATAAATTTATAATAGTCCAAATACTTATCAGAATACATATATATATATATATATATAAATTCTAAGAGTTCCCTTACACTTCTATTTGATTAGTCCCTTAGCTTATTTCTAAATTTAGTCAATTGGGATTTTACAAAATGGCAGGCATATATATTATTATCGTGTACTATTTATAGGCACCCATATTTGTAAGAATTTACTATAGTAGTTCAGTTATATGCAAGTATGGGATAAGACTAATGAATAAGAATTTATGTTGTACCAAATTTCAATTTCTTTACTCTTTCTAATATTCCGTGTATGCGTGTTTCAACTATTACAATATTTTTACTAAATTTTTTTTTTTTTTTTTCATGGTTGTGTTCTCTAATCCCTTTTCTCTCTCTCTTTTTTTTTTTTTTTTACAAAATTTTGAAAGTAGGGCACTTCCTATTTTTTCCAACTTATTTAAATTTACTAGTTTGTACCACACTTAGTAGTTGTGGTTATCAAACACTCTATAACTCTTAATAGATTTACAATGAGTTATGGAACGTCACTTTAAGAGTTATTAGTAAAATAGAGTTCATATCGTTGTGTCGTTGCGTGTTAATACTATTTCTATTGGTAAATAGAGTTAACATTTCATATAATATTTTTAGTAATGTAAGACTTCTAGCTACATTTAAATTCTAGACTCACGGATAATAAAATTAGATATTTTAGACTAAAAATTCTATATAGGTTCTAGCTGGATATCTTATCTCACTTCCTTTTGTTCTTTCTATACAAAATGAGTCCTATTTCTAGACTTCCGAGCAAGATGATATATAGTCCTAAGCTGTAACTCAAGCTTTCTAACGAAATTTTATGTGTCTATATCTTAACCTTAGACTTCTTAATCATAATTGCTCTATGCTTTTCTAGCGGTCCGGGGACTATTGCTCTGATACCAACTGTCACGACCCCAAAATTCGACTTCAAAATTCTGGGCTCGAGACCGGCCTCTAGGCCTCTTCGTAATTAAATAGAGCTCTAGCGGAAGCAAACATAGCTTAAATCTATTTATATATTGAAGTCTACAAAAATCTTGAGAATATTTTTACAACTGAAGGCATAACTCTTCTAAACATTCTACATATCTAACAATCATCTACTCCTCATTTGCATCAAGAAGATAATCTTTATCTTCTATCGAAATGCTCTGTTCTTCTAAGGGTTTTGTAATAGCCTATCATCGTCACTTCGTCACCTGAAAAGGGTTTTAAAAATATTTGGAGAGTGTGAGCAGAAGGCTCAGTGAATGAACATAAACCTGGATAATAATCATAACGAGGATTTGTATAGAAGAGATAACAATATTAATAATGATGAATACGAAATATTATAACAGATTCAAAGAATATTTATACGAAAGGCATCTTTTCATGAATGTCAAATTACCAACCACCCACTCACACACACGTTCCTTTCATTACATGGCACATTGATCAAAGGCAACCCTGCTAGTCGGGTTCATGGGTCCAAAAGGACCAGCCACTTGGGCTTCATTACATGGGCCCAATAGGACCAACCACTTAGGGCTATAATACATAGTTTGTTGTAGTGGTAATTGACATTGAGAATAATGAACAGTTTGAATGATAACATAGAAAGATACATGGCATTTGAATAAATTGACACATTTGAAAATAATAAGTTTTGAATGTTAAAACCCTTCCAGGAACCAAGAAAATGTTCCGAAAATAATTATAGTATTTTTCATATAGTACATAAATCGTAGTAGAATTTACTCATTATATATTGAGTTAATATAGAGTTTGAGAAAAGGTAATAAATACTCATATATAGAGTTGAGTTAAATACAGGATACGAACACTCACATACGGAGTTGAACTGAATACCGGGTATGAACACTCACCTTGGTGACTTAGGAATTGACGATGAAGTGGTTCCTACATTAATACAGGTAAAGGAACTAAACATTTAATATCCAATTGTAATCATAGTGTAAAACTGTAATTAAGGCTTTTCTAAGGTATTTCTGTAAATATGCTAAAACTATGTCAAACCTTCACTATAATGTTCCTTACACTATACTAAGCTCAACCTCACTAACTGGACTCAATTAGGAGTCCGTAGTAGTTCCTACTTTAGAATAGAGTTTCCTACATAAATGTGGATTCTACAAATAAGCTGTATTTTAGATAATGTTGGATTGTCTCCAAACTTTTAAATATAAAACCAGACGTTATTTTAAGACTATAGAAATTGACGGCGTATTTTTCTGAGTTATAGATTATTTACTACGAATTTTGGAAGTTAAGATCCTATTTTTTTTAAATAGTTACTATTGAGCCGTAAGGCACATATACAATTTCCATAAGGTTGAGAATTTATTCGTCAAACTATTCTTTATAAAAACATAATATTAATTGCGTATTACGTTACTTTTACTAATTTTATTACCCAAAGGATATAAAGGAATTAGTAGTTATTCGTACTTAGTACCCCAATATTTCTAATTGTAATATCTATTCATCATATCCTAATGATACAAAATAATACTGAAGTATAAGGGATTTCATTTATTTAATTTATAATCTGACAAGGCGTAACTTATTTACTAACACTATTTTTAAAGTAGTCGTAATCGGACCGTAATTCCATTTTCATACTCAAATACCATAATTTAAGTTTGGAACTATTTTTAATGGTCATAAAATGCCACAAGAATATTTTCGTATTTTTCCCGTAGTTTAAGAAATATAATAGTTATGATAAAATAATCAATCTCTATTTAAGTCAATTGATATGTAGAAAATAATATTATTCTATAGTTTTATAATTAACAAAATTATAAAACAGTATATATTATCATAATATCATTATAGAATATATAAATGATTTATAATGAGTTTACAAAATCTCAGAATGACTAAAAATACCCATTTTAAAAGTTTAGGGGTCATTCTGTAAATATACGAAAATATAGGGATTATATAAAAATATCCAAAAACTGTAAATTTACTATTTCAGACTGTAGTTAACAGAATTATAAGTTCTACGCCTGAAACCGTGATCAAATCCGATGTCGGAAGACCTCTATACATTCATTTAAAGTTTTCAGGGGTGTAAATGAAAGTTTCGGAAATAAATTGGGCAGAATGCCCTGTTTGGGCAGATTGTAATTCCAAACTTCTAATGGCCATAACTCACTCATTTCTTAACCTTTTTAAATAAAATCAGTGTCTATCTTGAGTGAAATTTCGTGGAGAATCCAAATCTAAAGTTGGTTTTAGCAAATTCGAATCACAGAATGTGAAATGACCAATTTACCCTTTAAGATGAATCCTAAATAAAACCCAAACGGTACAAGCAAATCAAAAACTGTTTTAAGGGTAGTTTCCTGGGTATTTTGAGAGTCTATTCTTAAAATTTGAGAGCTATAGCTGGTCGGAGTAAGGAGTTATACTAATTCTATTATTTCAAATCAGACCGAGTTATTTTCTAGGGGTTCCTAATTCTATATAATCATACTACTAAAAACGGTAAATAGAAGTTAATTATTACATAAAATAATATGTACGAATTACTTACCAATACTCTGAAATATAAACGCAGCCCAAGCTTGTTTCAATTACTCCTTTAAATATGTGTGTGTGTAGAGTTGGGAGAGAGAGAGACCGAATTGAGAGACAGTAGAGAGTTTTAGAGAGTTGTGAGTTTTGTTGAGGGATTTGGTGTGTATATATAGAGCCCAATTTTGTTAGGTCACACCTAATTTGTTAGGTACCGTACCTAATTTGTTAGGTCACACCTAATTTGTTAGGTACCGTACCTAATTTGTTAGGTTACCTAATTTGTTAGGTCACATAGCACCTAATTTGTTAGGTCACATAGCACCGCACACACACACAGGTAAAATTTATACTGTATAAATTTCTAAACTGGTATTTTTTTCTCTGACCAGAATAATATTTTAATATTTTAATATACGCTTTAAATTTTCGGGTCATTACATTGTGTATGGACACTCCCTGGTATTGGTGTACCAAAGTGTGATGTTACGATATTGCAGCTAAAGTGCCTTTGAAATGCGACTGTGAGAAAATTGGACACTCTCCGGCGCCCATGGTAGCGTTAAAGTGTGTGACGCCAACTTGGACATTCCCTGGCACCCATGGTAGTGCTAAAGTGTGGCATACGAACACTCCCTGGTACCTGAGTCTGGATATTGCGTGAGATTTCTCTGGTATTTGCGAGGCGGATTAGGTACTAAAGTGTGAGGCATTGGATACTCCCTGGTACCCCGTTACTAAAGTGTGGTCATCTTAGTGTTTGAAAGATACTGGTGTGAGAGAGTTGGGTATTTGTGTTGTCGAGAGAAAAGAGTCGGTAAGATGAGAATTGTGGTATTGGTCTTATGTACGGTCACATATTTTTATGAACCAAAGTTTATAATGCGATTCTTACTGTTTTATCAATTGAGTTCATTGCGATGATTAACCCGTTGATTAATGAGATTGAAAAATGGAAAATAGTAAATGAGTATGTTGTACATTCAAGCAGATGTTTTTAATACTCATCAGCTTCTCGAAGCTGATGACGTTGATGTGTCCTGGACATTCGTGTCTAGGCTTTTCAGGTTATAATTAGGAGGGACCGTATGACTATGCTAATTGACAAAGGCTGCTTATGAAGAGAAACTGTTTATCATTATCTTATGTTTTAAGTCATGAACTAGTTTTGTAATAAGGATGACTGTAATAGATGTTAGATTGTAACACCCGTACCCGGAAAAAGGGTTAATTATTAACTTAACATACATTAATTGATATTAATTAATGTATAAGAATGGATTAAGGGAAGGCTTGGACTTGCCCATGGAAAAGTCCCAGTAAGGAGGGACAGGTTTGGAAGTGGGACCCAGTGAAGGACCCGGATAAAATATAAATTAATTTGCATTTAAATTATTACATACATTTTATATGACTACTTGGATATGTTTAGTTGCTTTAATATCAAATGGTTAATATGCTTGATATATATTAATTAGCTCAATAAGGGCATGTTTGCAAAAAGGTGCATAATTAGTAGGTGCGATAGCAATATCATAAAATATTTGGGACCACGTGTGGGACCCATACGGGACTTAGACAAACACTCATTTAAGTTTGGCATAGTTTTAAATAAGTTTAATAACTAACAGGGGTATAAACGCAAAACTAATAAAAGGTTGGGGAGGTCATAATAGAATAGACAACTTTGGATTTACATGGTGGAGACAAGTGTCTCATGACTCACCAAGAGTCATTGTCTCCTTCTTCATCTTTAGAACAAAAGATTTACCGAGAAAGAAAACGAGAGAATTCGACGGAATCGACGCCGACGTTCACGACTCCGATTGACGCACTTAACGACGTTCAATTTCGAAACAGGCTACATATTCGGACTCCTGGAGGTGAGTCTAACGCGTTAGTACTAATCTAATTGGTTTCTGAGACAGTTTTTTCGCGACCCAATTTGGGGATTTAGCTCATAACTTGTAAATTTTGTATAGGATTTATACCTGGATTATACTAGGATCTTAATTCTACTATTAGGAGCGAAAACCCAGAGGTGAGTGACTATAATCCATGGGTTGAATGTATAATTGTGTTTAATGTTACAATTTATGAAGTATTATGTTGATTATGATGTTAATGTGTTGAATTATGACGGTTAAAGCATGATAGTATAAATTGGAATTTATTATGCTTAATTTTGCAAGAATTTCCATGTTGAGATGATTATGTAATTATGTGTTATGTGGGTTGAAGAAAGTCTTATATTGATTCACCGTAGATTTACTCCATAATAAGGAGACGTGGAAAAACCCAACGATGTAAGGGTACTCACCACGCTAACTGTGTAAAGGTGTGTGGGTGGCGACCCAGCTGTGGAAGGGTATGTGAGATGGTGTGAATTAGAGGTACTATATGCACATAAGGGAAAAAGGCAAGAGCGACGACACGGTGAATTAATATTTGGTCTTTTGGAGACTAAATGATATGTTGATTGTGGATTTGCGCATTGGATATGACATACACTCATACATGTGATTAGTTTTACTCACTAAGCGAAAGCTTAAACAAAATATTATTTTCTGTTGTGGTTATTGAATAACCACCGCATGTACGACACGGGAGAAGGAAAGGAAATGATCGATACGACGGGTGGGTGTGGGGGTTATGAGATGTGTGTTAATATGTGCATAAATTTATATGTTTAAGTTTCCTAATGTAACTTATGGTTTGGAGATGTATAGTTAACTCATGCTTTGAAAAACTTGTAATATGTAAGGATCAATTTAGTGTTGGTTGTATCTTGTGGTATGAGTTGTAATATGTTGTCCACAAGTTGTGTATGTATGGAGAGAACTTCATGGATTATGTAACCTTGAAGGCAAACTAGATTTAAGATCTTTTGTTTGACAAGTTATACTCATGTTGGGGAAGATGAGGAGTTTGATGCAAGTTTAGGTTGTTAGTGAAAGATTGGTGTGAGTTGAGTGTTAAACCAACTTCTTAACTGTTTTGAAGTGCTTTTGAAAACTCTCATGGTTTTTGGTTAATGTTTGGGATATTTGGGAACACTTTTAAAATGATTTGGATGTTTCCAAATGGATTGTTTTGACTCAAAAGAAGTTGTGTATATATTTTGAGTGGGTTTTGGTTGTAACTAAGTTGTATGTAATAGCTTAGTAATGTTGACCTCGACTCGTGGAGTCGCTTTCACCTTCACTTTCAATTATGTTGTACATGAGTTCAAAACTAGCTACAATGCTTGAATGGTTCTTGAAGTGATTAGGAGTAAAACCTTTCAACGGTTGTGTGTTTCAATGAGTTTGCGATGCTTTCGAGCACTTTTTGGTGGCTCTAAAATGATTGGGAAGTAGCCCCAAATGCCTTGGGAGTTTGGGGACTTTTAAGGGTGTTAAATGGGAGAAAATATGGTCCAGAGGGTACTTGGACCGGTCGAATTGACCCTCTCGACCGGTCGAATGCCCCTCTGCCCAAAACTGTGATTTCGAAAACATTTTCTGACGGCTTTTACGGAAACGAACATAACTCTTTCTAGAAAATTCGGATTCGTGCGCCGTTTTTTGCATTGGAACCGGGACTCAAAAATCTTTTTTTTGGTGTAAAATTTTGCTATACTTTATTAATAACAATTTTTCCCTTGGGGCTATTTTATCACAGTAAACCCTTTTATGTTGGTTCAAATAATGTTTTTCTTAATAATTAACATGGTTTCTTTCTTATTAGTGTATTTTGGGTGCGTATAGTCCTGTTACACGTGTCCTAATCCACTGGGGGTGGATTGGGGTGTGACATAGATATTATTTTGTTTTCAAGGCGGTCTGTGCCTTTAGGTTAGACCTGGCAATTGGGGCCCGAACACTCAAGCCTACCTGAATAAACCCATATAAAATTGAAGTCGGGCCTAAGAAATGCTGTTGCGGGCTGTGTTCGAGCTTCAAAGTGTTGGCTGCCTTGGGCCCGCAAGCAGCCCGTTTTAGCACAGAAGCTGAACCTTTATTAATCCTTTTAAAAAGGTTAAGGTCAAAGCTGAATGCCCTAAATTTACCACTCCTCCCTCTTGAGTCTCTTCAACACCCGGCCTCCACCTCTCTCTCTCTCTCATCCATTCTCCCTAAGGTTTGTTCTTTCATTCATATACAAGCTATGAGCCCCGTGCAATGCACGGGTGAGCCGAAAACCAAAAACTATTAATAGTATTCACTTTGAAATTAGCATAACTAAATAACTTATATTTTAGTAAAAAAAAATTCACTTTTGACAGAAGTTTGTAGTTTATAGTGTGCAATGAGTCCCACAACAACAGACATGCATTCCATATTTTTTTTTTCATTTGATATAAATAATAAGACTTTAACCATATTATTTCATTAATTTACATATAGAATAAACTTGAAAAAAAAAAAGAAGAAGAAGAAGATTAGATTCATTCCAAAAGAGTTGTAATCTTTTCTCTCTCATTTTTTTTTCTTTTCTTTTTTCTTTTTTTTTGGTGGTAAAAAATGTTGTGGATCAAATTATTAGTTTATCTATCTTTTATTTCTGATCTTCATGACTCTCCCCAAATAAAACGAAAATATTAATCTATACTTTCTTTTTATTGCGACATTATATATAACAAATAAGTGAAAAAAAACTTGAATATATACATATACACACATATATACAATAGTCATAGAATATACTGTCATATATTTATAAATGTATGTTATCAAACACTAATATGTACTCTCATTATCCTTTAATTAAATACATCTTTTCTAGTGTAGTTTTAAATTTTATTGGCTTCTTTCTTTTTTTTTTTAATTTTTTTTTTATTATAGATTTTGTAAACATTATGATATATATCTAGCAAACAAAATAGATGATTTTTGAGCTTCTAAAAATTAAAATAATAGTAATAAGAGCAGTCTAAAAATATATTTGTATTGTCAATGTCAATACGACCAGAAAAAATAATGTACGCAATATAAATGTCAAAAAAATTAAAAACCCAACATTAGTAATTGTGTTGGATTGAGTAATGCCATGCTTCCCAACTTTTACATTTCAAATATGAATCCCAACACATGTGGTAGCGGTACCACTCTAAAGAAATAGTGGGACAATCTAAATATCGTGTTAGGAAGTATAGATATGAACTTGAAAAGCATAGCATTACTCGTTAATAAACTCTAACTAATTCACATTAGATTAAAAAATTCAGATCCTACTTTCGTCTTGCACATCTCGTTAGATAGCATTATAACAAAATATATCAAGAACCATATAGAGAAGGTATAATACCAAAATAAAAAAACACATAATGGAAAATAACCTTAAATCTGCTTGAAATGCTCTTCTTATTTCCTTAATTTGAAGTCAAAAGGCTATCAAACACAAAACAATTAAGCCAAATATAAGAGTTAAATAAGAATTCATGTATATGAATTCGAGAAAATCAAGTAATTGTATTGTGAAGATTCTAACCAAGAAACGAAAAGACTGTGTAGATGAAAAGTGGTCAATAACTGTAAAGTTAGGATATTGGTCAATCTTAGTTAATTCCAATTCAAAGGTATATGATAAATAATATATCAAATTTAATCTACATTAAATTGGTCAAACCTTTTTTTTTGATAGGTCAATTTAATTCTCATTAAATTGGTTCTTTACTTTTGGTCAATCTTTAATTGTAAATATTAACACAAATATATAAAAATAAAAAATAAAAAAATAAAATAAAATAAATTAGCAAAATTCTCATAAATTGCCACTTGGCAAAACCAAAGGCTTTGGCTTTCATATATAGATATTAGATATATATATATATACATGTGTATGTGTATATATGTATACATTAATATATATATATATGTATAAACTTATTTTTCTTTCTTTCTTCTCAGATTTATTCTTCATACATAGTATGTATATGTGTATGAGTATGTATATGTATATGTACATATATATGTATATCTATGTGTTTGTATATATGTATATACTTATGTATACATCTGTGCGTATATATATATGTATGAACTTATGTATTTTGCCTTTTTTTATTTATTTTATATTCTGTCTTTCTTCTCTGTTTTTTTTTTTTTTTTTCATTTGCCAAACAAGGCTATTGGGAAGAAAAACGGGTTTACCAAGACGAACCCGAACCGACCCGGCCAAGTTATATGTGAGCCCGACCCCAACCCCGCCCGTTTTGGACCGGCCCGACCTCAACCCGGCCCGAACCCGCCCATTTGCCAGTCCTACTTTAGGTGATCCCGTGCTGTAATATTTATAAAGTTAGAAAATTTTTGTAAACCTTGATTGTTCTACTCTGATTTATGGTTTATGTTGTTCGGCGTTTGGAATGGATTCGATCCTTCAAACTGTCGCGACCTATGGGTCTATAAAGAAAATTAAACACTTTTCATATTTTTGCTACGTCGGGGCGTGACAAGTACATAAATGCAAGAAAGACTTCAATAATCCAATCCAAGCTTGAAAGTATTCAATCCAAGATCAATCTTCTCTCTCTAGAACTAAATGTAAATTAATGGTGAGTAGGAAGGTGAGTAAATGCAAGGAAAAAGAAGACCTAAGGGAGACAGAAGTTTTACAACTAAGAAAATAACCAAAATAAAAGTCAATCCTAACAAAAATCTATCTCTAACTATTTATACTTCCCACACTTAATGGCAAAATTGTAATAAAAAAAAGGAGGGGATCAAAGCAGGGGCGGATTGATTCGTGGCTAAACGTCGGATCGATCCGATATATATTTGGGGAAGTAGAACCTTCGTTAAAACTCACGGATCGATCCGCGGTGTAAGGCTAGATTGGTTCGACTTCTCGAAAACATTTCTCCTGCTCCTGGGTAGCAGCGGATTGATCTGTCCCTTAAACCCGAATCGATTGATCCGGCTCTGTAGGGATGTAATCCTTGCCCTTTTTGAGTTATGAATCAAGGGAAAATGGTTCCCACTTCTACAAAGGTCGTCAAAGCCTACAAGAGGGAGGTTTTATTAGTAACAAACGAACAATCAAGACGATAACAAATGCACAATTTATTCATTAAATCTCTTGGATTAGTTGATAAGCTGTGTCCAATAAGAGTAAATCATGATGACAATAATGCAATATTGAACGCTAATCACAAGTCAAGTTCAAGCCTGAATTTCAGGCTTGTTTAATAAGCAAGTCAATGTCAATTAAACACACATGAGCTCAAGTTGTATACACCCATACTAACGAGTAAGAAAGACAAGTTATTTTTTTCAAGTATTAAAACATGATAAAATAAAAAAGGGTTAAATGCACAATAAAAAATTATAGGGTAAATTACACAAACCTCCCTTGAGATTTGCCTTAATTACACGGACCTCCCCTCTTGTTTCAAAAATTACACAGACCTCCCTCAAGGTTTGTTATTAGGTAACAAAACGCCCCCTCCCCTAACGATCCGTTAGTTTTTTTTTTACATCAGCCTCCCCTGAAAATTACAATTATCCCCCCTAATATTATAAAATTGTCATACTAAGCTCCCTTTCTCTTATATTTTTGTTCTAAGTATAAAATTCCTCCTCTCTCCTATGTTTTTGGGTCAATTTTTTTAGCATTAATTTATATCATTTACACAAAATACATGTAAATAGGTCCAATTTTTTTTTTCCCCAAACAAACCTCTATCAAGCCCCCTATGTATTAATTTTCTAGATCCGCCCCTGTCCCTATGCTTCAAAAGTGGACACTTAACCCCCTGTGATTGTGGACTAAAATGGAATTATTATGATTTCACTCAAAACTGACAAAAATTCTAAAATTGGTTAAAAATATAAACACTTAACCCATTTTGTGATGTTAATTTTGGGGTTAACGCTCTTTGAGTGAAATCATAACAGTTCTATTTTAGTCCACAATCACAGGGGGTTAAGTGTCCACTTTTGAAACATAGGGACAGGAGCGAATCTAGAAAATTAATACAGGAGGGCTTGATAGAGGTTTGTTCGGGAAAAAAAATTTGAACCTATTTATATATGTTTTGTGTATATTTTGTGTAGATGATTTAAATTAATGTTAAAAAAATTAACCCAAAAACATAGGAGGGAGGAGGGATTTTATAATTAGCACAAAAATATAAGAGAAATGGGGCTTTAGTATGACAATTTTATAATATTAAGGGGACTAATTGTAATTTTCAGGGGAGGCTAATGTAAAAAACTAACGGACCATTAGGGGAGGGGGCGTTTTGTTACCTAATTCAAACCTCGAGGGAGGTCTGTGTAATTTTTGAAACAAAAGGGGAGGTCCGTGTACTTAAGGCAAACCTCAAGGGAGGTTTGTGTAATTTACCCAAAATTATATATGTATATATATATATATATATAAGTATCTAAAATTTTGAACACAACAAAAACTCAAAATAACATAATAACTTGTTTATAATACTCATACGTTAAATCTCATTGTAATCTCAAAAGAGATCCTCAGTTAACAAATCGTTCAATTAATTCCAAATATTTTTTGAAACTATCACAAGTATACACGCTCTATTTTTTTTCTAAAATTCAGTAGGTGCGGCCACCGGCCCCCATAATATTATGGGTCCTCGCTTGGCTGTTAACATGGTAAGAAGGAAGTGAAGTACATGTACTATAGTATAATGAAGATGAGATCCTCGATCCCTAGCACGTGACCCCTAAAAAGCTTGTGAAAAGAAAGGGTGATAGAGAATTTTGTTAATTCTTGTGTTTAATAAAGAGCCTGATATGATGTGGAACTAATGACTCATGCTTGATCGTATGGAACCCTCTTAAACATGGTTCCAATTGAATCACCGGCCATATCAGGTGGGACCTTCATGACACCATTTTCACTTCAAATTGACGGTGGATAATGAGTGTGTGATACTGAATGCTCACATCTACTTGTGAAGGTCCCATATGGCATGGAAACATATCCAACATACAGAATATCTGCTGGAATTAGTGCAGAATCAAGGCCAATTACTGTTTGGAAATGTATAAAATATGATGAGAGATTCTTTTTTATAAAAATCATTATATTGTCTATCCGACAAAAAAGTTTCTTTTAAAAGTGATTTTGTATTGGGTAAGGACTCCTACATAGTATAAGAGTATCTATTAAAGAACATGTAGAACAGATCAAATTTTTATCCTTCCCTAGTAGTTTCTGGAGAAAAAAATAAATAGATCAAGGCAAGAAGCATTTAGAAAAAAAGGATGAATGTTTAAGAAATTTTTGTGTAATGGGCAATCATACAAATTTATATTTTTAGTAAGTTACAATAATGTTAGGTACACAACACCAACCACAACACATGTTTTAAATGCATGTACGTGAGAATTTTTCACACAGGGCTCACACTTTTTTGAAAATCATAAAGTATATGCATTTAAAGTATGATTGTGGTTTGGTTTGTGTTGTATGCCTAGCATTATTCAGTAAGTTATTTAGAAATGCTATGGATTCCAAACTTGTGTTCACATAATGTGTTTGTGGAAACATTTCAAATCACTTCAAAATAAAATTCAGGTGATCTATGCTACCACAACGTAACATTACTACTCCCTTTGTCCATATTGAGAGTATCTTTTGGAAATTCTAACTATTTAAGAAATTTTTTGACTGTGGTAAAAATTTTCAACTTTTCACTCTTTTTTTTTTTTTTCTTTCTTATTAATTTCAAAACTATAGGGTGATAACAAAGAAAAAATGGGAGAGTTTTATATGATACTCCTTTCTTCCCAAATTAAGAGTTTTTAAGAGTTTTTCACTCTAATTTTGGATGTCTCATTTTAGAGTCTATTTTAAAGGACAATGTACTTTAACAACACATTTTTCAAGTTCACCCTTAATTATATAGAACACTTACCCTTTTCATTTGATGTGGCGCTGGAAATTTTAAGCTTAAAAAAAGGACAATAATGGAAAGTTGAAATTTTTCACAACAATCAAAAACTCTTCTTAAAATGTAGGTAGACTCTTAGAGTCCGTTTGGGTTAGTTGAAAAATAAAATTTAAGTGATGAATTGCGTATTTCAAGGAAAATAAAGTGATTGTTTTGTAAAAAAAAAATGTTTGGGTTAGCTTAAGATTTCAGTACTTAAACAAACTAATTGAAAAATTAAGTTGAAAAAGTAGGTTGCTTTTCAAACAATCACTTAATTTCACTTTTAACAACACTTAATTTCACTTTTAAGTTGTTAAAAGACAAAAATGCTTGAAACAAAAGAGTTGAATAATGTAAACATGATGTCCATTTTGGTCATTTTATAGAAACAATCCCCTTTTTTGGCTTGTTTGCCAAACACTCTTGTTTTTTAAGTAATGAATATTTTAGTAAACCCAAACACCTAACAACTTAATATTTCATCACTTCAAATTTTAGCACTTGATGTTTCATTACTTAATATTTCAGCTAACCCAAACGGGCCCTTAATATGGAGAAAATATTCAATGCAACGGGGATAACACATGAGATTTATGCTTATGTGGATGAGATTTTACCTAGAAATAGGGGTGTAAATGGATAAATAAAGGGTTCGAATTTAATTATTATACCACATCAGCAAAATAACTGTTGCAATGAATATTCTCTCCTTAATATGGGACAAAGAAAGTAAAAAGGTAATCTTGAAAAGTGTGAGTGTATTGCCTTTTTAAAAAGATTTTAAAAATGGAACATCCAAAAATAGAACGAGTGACTCTTTCTTTGGGATAGAGGGACTAAAAGTTATTTTGAGAAATATATACTATTGTTAAGCAGTTACATGGCAATTTCCTTCACTACAAAACACCAACTATTACCAGAACTTTTTGGGCAAACTAAAGAGTAATGCTAGTTTTTATAATTTGGTTCTCAAATACTTTAATAGTCATATCAGATATTGTGACAGTGGTTGATAGTATCATATACACTTGCATGTTGGACAACTGACAAAACATTTGAGAACTAAACTTGCGATTCAAATTTTAGATTCATTGCTTTATTCCAAACTAAATGGTACTGTACAGAAGAAGTAAAATTCCATTTTTTTTTTACTTTCTTACTCCACTTTGTATGTGCAAGGGGCGTTGCATCGACGCCCGGGTGCGGTGTTAAATAAGCAAGGGTTCCCAAAGCCCGCAGGTAAAGAAGCTAGTCTACAACTATAGGCTTAGGTTAGCAACTTGGAATATAAGAACCTTGACAGATAAAGCTATGTAACTAGTAGACACTATGATTAGAAGGAAGGTCAATGTAGTATGTGTACAAGAAACAAAGTGGGTTGGAGAGAAAGCTAAGTAGGTAGAAAAGACCGGGTATAAGATATTCTATACGAGGAAAGATAGGCATAGAAATGGTGTCGGAATCGTGGTTGAAGAACCTCAAGGATAAAGTTGTAACAGTCACGAGGAAAGGAGACAGAATATTGCTTATCAAACTGGTAGTAGGAGTGAATGTAATTAATGTGATTAGTGCATACGCGCCTCAAGTAGGATTGGATGATCACACTAAAAGACAATTCTGGGATGAGTTGGACGCTTGAATGCAAGAAATACCGGGAAGAGAGAAGATAATTGTAGGTGGAGATTTTAACGGCCACATAGGCAAATATAGAATTGGATATGAGAGGGTGCATGGGGGGGGTATGGTTTTGGAGTTCAGAATGAGGCAGGGGTGAGTATTCTAGATTTTGCTGTAGCATATGATCTTGTAGTAGCAAACATCTTTTTCAAAAAGAGGGAAGAACACTTGATAACCTTTAAGAGTGGATCTAATAGAAGCCAGATCGATTTGTTCCTTGTGAGAAAGGCAGACCGCTTAGCATGTAAAGGCTGTAAGGTATCCCATGGGAGAGTTTAACATCTCAACATAGACTTACTATTTTAGATATCCATATAAAATGAGAACGCCGTACTAGAAAAGACCCTATAAACCCACGAACTAGGTGATGGAACCTTAAAGGCAAAAAACTAGCCATATTTCAAGACAGAATGTAAACAGAAGCACCTTAGAATTTGGAAGATGGAAGCAATACTATGTGGCAGCGTGCATCACGAGAATATCGAAGGAAGTCCTTGGAGAGTCGAAGAGAAAAGGGTTAGCATCTAAAGATACTTGGTGGTGGAATGAAGAGGTACAAGTTGTAGTCCAAACCAAAAAAGACTGTTTTAAGAAGTGGCAAAATGATAGAAGTGTGGTAAACTTTAAGAGCTATAAATGTGCAAATAATAAGGTTAAAAGGACAATTAGAGTTGCTAAAATGAAAGCCTATGACAACTTCTACACCAAGCTAGATACTAGAGAGGAAAAAAAATATATTTATAAGCTTGCTAAGCCGAGAGAAAGGAAAACAATAGACATTAATCAGGTTAAGAGTATAAAAAGCGATGACTCTAGGGTATTAGTGAACGACGAAGAGATTAAGGAAATGTGGAAGAGTTATTTTGAGAAATTGCTGAATGAAAAACATATGGATAACACAATTGAAGAAGAAACTAGAAATTGCAATGAAACTAGAGAATACATAATCTTTCAGAGAATAAGGAAGTATGAGGTGGAATTTGTTTTGAAGAAGATGAAACCCAACAAGGCCTTAAGGCCATATGGATCCCCAATGAGGTTTGGAAATGCTTGGGAGATGTGGGGGCATCTTGGCTTTCAAAAGTTTTTAATAGGATTTTAATGACTAGAAAAATGCATGACGAGTGGAGGAAGAGCATTCTAGTGCCTATATATAAGAATAAAAGAGATGTACAACAATGCAACAACTATAAAGGTATTAAGTTGATGAGCCATACTATGAAGCTGTGGGAGAGAATGATGGAGCATTGCTTAAGAGGTGCAACATCAGCGTCAGAAAATCAGTTTGGATTTATGCTTGGGAGATCAACTATGGAAGCAATTTATGTACTTAGGAAATTAATGGAAAAGTATAGAGAGAATAAAAAAGATCTACATATGTTTTTTGTTGATTTAGAGAAAGCTTATGATAGGGTGTCTAGAGATTTAACTTGGTGGGTGCTAGATAAGAAGGGAGTAACCAAGGGTTATATTGACGTGGTGAAGGATATGTATGATGAAACGACTACTACAATTAGATCATCGGCCAGAGAAACAAACGAATTCCCAATTACCGTAGGTTTGCACCAAGGGTCGGCCTTGATCCCTTATTTATTCGCCCTAATTATGGATGAATTGACAAGACACATTCAAGATGAAGTCCCATGGTTTATGTTGTTCGCAGATGATATTGTCTTGGTTGATGAGACTAAGAGGGGACTCAACACTAAACTGGAAGCTTGGAGAGAAGCACTGGAAACTAAGGGGCTAAAGATAAGTAGGACGAAAACAGAATATATGGAATGCAGTTTTAGCAACAGGGGAAGTAGAGATGACGAAGCAGTGAATATCGAAGATCAGAAAATTCCAAAGAGGGAACACTTGCGCTATCTAGGATCAATGATTAGTAAAGATGGAGAGATTGGTAATGACGTGATCCATATAATTAAAGTAGGTTGGCTTAAGTGAAGGAGTGCTTCCGGAGTATTATGTGATTGGAGAATACCAACAAAATTGAAAGAAAAATTTTATAGGATAGCTGTTAGGCCAGCTATGCACTACGGGACAGAGTGTTGGGTAACTAAGAAACACACATTAGCAAAGTGGGCATAGCTGAGATGAGGATGCTAAGATGGATGTGTGGTAAGACTAGGAAAGATAGAATTACAAATGAGTACATTCGAGAGACTATAGGAGTGGTACAGATTGAGGATAAGTTGAGGAAGTAGACTTAGATGGTTCAGTCATGTGCAACGAAGACTTGTAGATGCACATGTGCGAAATAGTGATAAGACCGTAGTGGCTGGAATGATTAGAGGGAGATACAGACCTAGACTGACTTGGGAATATGTAGTGCAATAAGATATATATATATATATATATTATTTAAGAGAGCATTTTTGCTCACCCAAAAAATGGTTTATCAATGCTCACCCAAGCATCCCATTGGCTAATGCAGTGAGATCCAGAATTAAATATCATTTGTTTAATCCTAGGTCCCACTGCATTGGCCAATGGGATACTTGGGTGAGCATTGGTGAATCATATTTTGGATGAACAAAAGTATTTTCATAATTTAAATAAGCATATAACTCTTGATCGTGTAGAGTGGAGAAAAATAATTCATTAAACCGATCTCAATCGACTAGGACACAAAGTTTGATTTGGTTTCTTACTCCACTTTGTTAGTACATTCGTTTATTATTACTTTTTTTTCGGTGGGATGTCACTTCTTGCATATGTGCCCTTTGTGATTATTTTTTTATTTTATTTTATTTTTTTTGCATATGTGCCCTTTTGTGCCCTTTTGTGATTTGAGAGCTCTATGCTTTTCTTCCAAATTATATTATTGATAATTATGCTATTATATACCGGCCTAAATTTCATGCTAGCTTTTTGGGATCTTTTTGAATAAATTCCATCTTTTTTTCGCATTTGCATTTGGTTCTAAATAAGTAAATAATATATAACCTCCAGAATAAAGGTTTGTGTTGCCGAAAGAACATAAGCATAGCCGAAATAGCATAATAGCAAAGCTTATTTTTGGTCTGCGGAAGTTTTATTTAATGGATACGTATATTCTAGGGAAAGCAATGGAAATAGTAGAAAAAATAAGATAATAATAATATCAATATTGTCATGGTCATCACTAAAGTTTTAGATCAAAATTTGTATGTATATGTATATCATCAACCAAGCTGATTGGTCAATCAGAATTATTGTAATTCACAACTTCAAGCTTCAATATCTTTCCACTTTTTTAAATGCAATTTTCGCAGCATCATTTGAGTGCATTGAACACTAAAATCAAAGATAAATAATATATGTGTATCTCCTCTGGCTAGATTTTTTTTTATAGAATACTATGTTTTTTGTTAAGCAAATAAAAAAAGGAAATTACTAAATACACCACATTTACTCACAAATATTTCATATTTTTACACTATAGAGTGATGTATTTAGTAGAAAAAGTGGTGTATTTAGCGATTCCTTTATAAATAAATAAAAATAAAAAGATATTGTGTAGAATATGCATAAAATTGTATCTATACTCTTTTTCTTTTCCTTTTAGGTAATGCATAAATTCATTGAATAAACTAACTAAAAAAGTGGCAAGTGTGATATTTTTTTAGGACAATATCAACATGCCAAGTCTCTTTTTTTTTTTTTTTTCAAAAATTAAAATTTCATTAATGAAAGCAAAACCAAACACTGAAAATCAAACAAACAAAAATAAAAAAAATAATAATAAATAATAAAAAAAAAAAACAAAAACAAAGCAAGCAAAAGCAAAACTACCAGTCGAGCGAGCTGTAGCCTAATTGGCATCGCCTCTCTCTTTCCAGTGGAGAGGGAGAGGGTTTGAAAACCCATAGGGGATTCTAGTTGCTTGTCCCCCAGTTATTCTTTAGTTGGAATGACTGGTCCTTGTTGGGCTTTACTGTGAGCCAGTGTGGGGCTTTGGGGTTGGGTTGGGACTAGGGTGTACGTGAGTGTGTGGAATGTGTGTGTATCCAGTCCGGATCTAGGTAAGTATAAAAAAAAAAAAAAAAAAAAAAACTACCAAAGGTACAATAAATAAGGAAGCATAAGTGACCACATAAAACACTATGTCAACTGCACGAGGAATCCACCACTGCGCCACAAAGAGAGATCCGGAACCCAGGGTAACTTCAAACTTGTAGATGATAGGGACCACCCAAAGAAAGAAGATGGTACAAAGCCAAACCCAAACATGTGAAGAAGCTTCACCAAAGGGGGCAACCGAAGTTGCTTGAAAAGCTTCCATGATAGCAAAAGTTATACCATGGAAAGCAGCACAGTTGTAGAAGAGAGCACCAAAATCACCAATTATAACTCAATGAAAACCAAAAAGTCAATCTACTGTTGCAAGACTGGTTTGGGCAACTTCTACCATCTTGAATCCAAGGAAATGTCATGCGAAATAAGGAAAAACAACATTCACAAAGGAAGGGGAAAAGCTTCACAGTGGAAGCGGAGAGGCCAAACATGCCCTTACAAAGAGAGAGAGAGAGAGAGAGAGAGAGAGAGAGAGAGAGAAGGAGAGCGAGCGGACGAGCATATCCTATTGTGAAGTCTATTGTGAAAAGTTTCTCACATGAGAAGGCGGGTTTGAACCGTTGGATAAGCATATCCTAAGAATCTGGAGATGCATTTATTGCTAGATGCTCAACTAATAGTTAAAACATGCTTTCTCATATGAAAAGCTACTAGATGCTCAACTAGGGTTTTTTTTTTTTTTTTAACCTTTCAACTTGATTTTAGTGTTTCTTGCATTTAGTCTTTTAGCCTACAGTTGATTGCAAAGAAACATAAGAAAAAGGAGTGAGAATTCCCAATCTTATGCCTGCTCTTCAAATTTCTGAAATCATGAAAAACTTTGGATCTCAAAATTTTCAGTTTTAATCAGATGATTTAAAAAGCTATTTTGAATTTTCAAGTCAGAATACTCATTATCAAGGGAGGGTGTGTTTGATAACCCAATTAAGTGGTAAAAATGAAAGTTTTCAACACTTAATTTTTTTCACTACGTTTGATAATGTACCACTTAATTGAAAAAGCAGCAAAAAATCCACTAAAAACAAAAGTGAAAATTTTCTTCTGAAAATAATCACTGAATGTGGTCTATTTTAGCTCTTGAAACACTGTTTTCAGTATTGCAAATATAAATCACTTAAAATTTTCAGCACTTAAATTCAGCACTTAATTTTCAATTTTATCAAATGCACCCTTAATTCCATTTCTAATATTTAAAGTGTTATAATAGGTACTTATTTTTGCCAGAGTACTAGATTGAGAATATTTTTCAAAATGAATGCAATTTTGGCCAAAAACGCTATTTTGTTCCATGCTTAAATGTCATTAAAAGTTTAAACAATTTAACACATGATTGTAACTCCCCCCAAAAAATGACTCCCCGTATTCGTGAGTTTTCAATGATTTTTTCATTATCTTTTATAGTCTTTTCTATCGTCCTTCCTATTTTACCAAGTAATCAAACAAAGGAAAATATTTTCATTTTTTTCCCTCACTAAATCTATGAATCATATCAAGCTTAGTATACTACATTATAGTCCTATGTGGTACCTTATAGTCAATAGGAGTGGGTTTTTTGGGTGATGAAATTCATCTACAGTATAACCTTTTTAAATTAATACTCAATAAATTAATAATCTCTTTTAAATAATAAAATTGTCCAATTCCGACTCGGGACAAACAAGCTAAATTAATAATCTCGATAAAATTATAAGATAATACATTTAAATATATCCTTATAGCATTCTATAGGTCCAAAATATTCCATACATTTATCATTAGTTAAAAAGTAACATAATCAATTGACTCTGAGGTTTTCTTAAAGAGTGTAATTTTGCTCACCCCAAAATTACTCACCATTTGTTTATCCTCCTCTTCCATTGGTTAATGCAATGGAGTCATGTACTTTACACCATTAGTTAATTCTCATTTAATACTGGGCCCCACTACATTAGCCAATAAGAGAGGACTGCATTAGCCAATAGGAAAGGACTCGTCTTTAGTTGAAATTTAATATAGTTGAATCTCATCTCTAATTATTCACAATGCGCCCAAAAGTCATGGGGTTATATTCTCGTATTGCAGCAAAAAAATTTGTAATGTCATTGATGCTTTGAGTGCTTCTCTACATGAAACCGGTACCAAAAGTTGTCATTGCTTGATGGCGAAAGCAATTTATAGTTGGCATTGCTTGAACATCTATCTAAATTAATACTAATTATCTAAATTAATACTAATTATTATTTTATCGATAAATTGATCTCTCTAAATTAATTGAATTTAGGTGGTTTATTAATTTATAAAGATTATATTGTACATGCAGAAAAAATTCCATTATTGCGTTTCCCAAAATATAGATCTCACCCAAAAATGCCCACTATATTAACTACAAGTAACTACATGAAAATACTCCCAAACGCACCTAAAAATTTATCTGACTAGTTGATTCCCCTCTCATCTGATTCAGCTTCTCTCCTCTTCTATATAAAGTATAAACCCTTCTTGGCCATATACCATATTGCATTGCCAGCTTCCCCCAACTCCGAACTCTCAACTCTCTCTCTCTCTCTCTCTCTCTCTCTCTCTCTCTCTCTCTCTCCGTCTCTCTCTCTCTCTCTTCCAATGGAAAGAAATCAAATGCGTCGACAGCTTGTACACATGCGGCAGTCCCTCTTTGATCAGGTTTTTCTCCTCTTTTCTTTACACTATAAAAGTAGACATCAATGAATTCACAAAATTTCTCATCTATATTAGTATAAAGGATTAACCTACCTCAAACCTTAGAAAAATGATATACTTTACAAATTTTAAATTTCAAATGCTTGGTCAGTTATATCACATATTGTAATATTGATGGACAATGTTTGGTATGCAAAAAGGCCACAAAGAGATACTCACAAAATGATGTGGCATTCCATGTGACACCCATGTGCCAGTAGAACTCATCACACTTAACTCAACTCATATACACATGATGGGATGCCACATCTTTTGTGAGCATCTCTTTGGGTTGATCAATTAAGTACAGTGGGTCTTATCAAAAATGCTACACTCACATCAAATTTCATACCAAATTCCACACTCAACACATCTTGACCCTTGATTTATGTGGATCCTATGTAGGACACTAGGACCCATGTGATACCCACATATATGGGGCCTACTGGAATCAAAGGTTAGGATCGTTAGATGTGAAATTTGGTGTGAGTGTAGCATTACTCGGATACTACATGGGTTGAGTTAAGTGTGGTGAGTCCTACTGCCACATGAATTTTGTGTCCATAGCACCCAGTATTGATTGGCTGGGGTACCATATGATGCAACCGACAAAACATGCATTTGAGTTTCAAAATTTGAGAAGCATAGCATTACTCGCAAGTCCAAACCTTAATACTCTTAATTAAGGCTTATTGAACAGTAATGGCATTACTCGAACATACGTTCCAGGCTTCCACTAAAGTAGCCACACAAAAAAAAAAAGGTATATACATATAAATACGTGCGTACACCGCTAGAAGGAGGGCTTGAACCTCCGACCTTGTGGTTAACAGCCACACGCTCTAACCAACTGAGCTATTCCAGCGTATTTGTTTCTATTCAAAGTACCCAATCTATATAACACCAAAGTTTAACTTTTTTTCCCAAAGTGTTTACTCTCTCTGTCCCAAATGAAGCAACCTATTTAAGGACTTTTTTTATTATTGTAAAAAAAAAATTTTAATTTTTCATAATTATTTTTCATTTAAGTTCAAAATTACAATGTCATATCAAATGAAAAGTCATTTTACTTTTACGACATTAAATGATAAATTTGGAAAGTGTTTACTGGGAAATAATGTGTGTGTTACTGTGTAGGTTATGTATATGTATGAAAAGTATGCAAATGTTTATGTGTGTATGTGTATATGGAAAATGAGCACATGCATATATATGATTCCACTGCAGGGATTTCTGGATGAGCAGTTCATTCAATTGGAGGAATTGCAGGATGATACAAACCCTAATTTTGTGGAAGAAATTGCTACATTGTTCTATAGGGATTCAGCTCGAATAATCCTTAACATAGAGCAAGCATTGTCAGTGAAAATTCAGTTTTCTACTTAATAGTAATATAATGTGAATATTGATCATAAAAAAGAAGGTGGCCATGGGGTTTAACTAGTGTTGATTAATTAGTAATAAAGTTTTTTTTTTTTTTTGGATTTATTGCAGGGAAAATTACCCTCTTGATTTTACCAAGCTGGACAGTTATATGCACCAATTCAAGGGAAGCAGTTCAAGGTAAATGATTTTATTTTATTTTATTTTTTAATTGATTGTATCAAGAAGTATATTCTTCATCAATTTGGCTTTAATCTCTCTCGCTCTCTCACTCATGTGATTGCAGCATTGGGGCCAAAAAAGTGAAACATGAAAGTACACAGTTCAGGGAATACTGCAGGGCAGGAAATGGAGATGGGTAAACCATCTTCCACTTTTCTTTTTCTTTTTCTTTTTCTTTTTCTTTTTTTCTCTTTTTAGCAAACATTCTAGTTCTACTTTAATTGAGAAAGTTTTTGGGTGTTTGGGGGTATCAATTGGCATATACTAGTCAAACGTGATAACTTGCATCCGGTCGCAATGAGTATTTTGAGTGGCTGGACCCATATGTGTTTGGGTCCCACTATAAAAAAAAACCGTTATAATTGATAGTAGCACGTATGAATACCATGAAATAATTTCCGACCACCCAAAAATTTCTCATCAAAATGAATTATATATTGATGAGTGAGATCGAACATGTATAGGAAGGCCCTTTCAATTAGAAAGAGGAACTTCACATTGATTGGAATGGAATAGCAAGAGTGATGATATACATACATACATATAATTTTTTACTTAGTTATTATAAAAAAAAAAAAAAAAACCCCAACCTATTCCCATGTGTACATTTAATCTTGGGAAACCATTTTTGTTAATAATTTTAATGGTCTAATTTCTGTGGCCTCAAACAGATGCAAGAGGACTTTCCAACAACTGAAGAGAGAGCATGCAATACTCAAAAGGAAGCTTGAAGCTTATTTTCAGGTCCTTTACAATACATTTTCGCTAGTTCAAATTGACTATAGATACGAAAGTTAATTACATATTCAAATACTTTAGTATTTTTGTAGTAAATGTGTTTTTTAATCAGTTTATGCTCTTTGTTTCATTTGGGTAGTTTGCAAGACAAGTTGGGCCTATTGAGATGGCATCCCGACCCAAGTAATGAACCTGTTGAAGTGGGCTAAGTCGGTAGTGAACGTGGCAATATCTGATTGGTGAATTTTGCACCTTATGCAACGTGCAACTCCACCATTCCCCAAATTCCCTTCCCCAGAGAAATAAGAGAGAGAATGGAAAGGGTTTTATCATTTATGTAACTGGTCTCCCCTTGTAAGCTTTAGACATTGTGATCAAATGAATAGTATGGTGCTTTTTTTTAGATCTTTTGCTTTTAAGCATATATTATTTAGAGTAATATTTGGGGCACTAACAAATTTCACTAACACTTACTAACACACTCTATCTCTCTCTTAATGGCACTGTGGGGTCCGCAGTGGACCCTGCAGTACCACTAAGAGAGAGATGGAGTGTGTTAATAAATGTTAGTGGAATTTGTTTGTGCCCCTGGCATTGCCCATATTATTAGGATAGAGTTTAGAGGATTGGTCTTAAACCCAAGTAGTTATCAAATTTCTTGTCCTTGCGTTTGAAAAAAAAAAAAAAACAAACAAACACACACAAACTAATTGACAACATTGATCATGAACTATCCAACCCCAACCCAACAATAATATTGGGCCCAATTCCGGGCATCACCATGGTCAAAACGGCTCACAATCTGAGCTCAATCAATTGCACACCAGTATTACTGTATTATGGCCAGACAGTAAATGGTTCAAAATTGATCATCACAAGTCCTAGCAAAAAAAAAAAGTCCTAGCAAAAAATGTTCATTAAGTTGACTTGAACAACAATTGTGCACCCAACTAGACTTGGCACCCTAGAAGAAATTTAATATATATATATATAGATATATGGTTAATTACACTTTGCACCCTTGTACTTATACTAGCTTTGTCACACAAAGTTTAATAGCTGATTCAATAGATTGTGAAGTTCCTAGTTTGTGTCAATTTACACTGTCAAAATTCATCAGATATATTAATAGATTTCTCATGAATATTAAATGATTTTATGAAATTGTGCAAATTGACACAAAGTAAAACTTCAGTTTAGTTCGACACCATTTTCTTTCTTTGCCTGGTAGATGAGGCTTTGTATCCTTCCTTAGACGGTTGGCCGGATCAAATAATTCACCAGTATACTTTGACGCTTGTGTTCTATGTTTTTCTCATTGCCAAATAAGTTACTCTTATCATTTCAAAGTTTTAGCATATTTGCAGTGTCAGTCCTGACATTTTAGGGCCCGAAGCAAAATTAAAAAATGGGGCCCTCTACAATTAATCGTAAAATGATTTTATTTGTAGAACGTTATTATTTTGAGTAGGGCTCCATTGAAGTGAGGGCCCAAAGTGGTTGCTTAGGTGGCTTGTGCTCAGAACCAACCCTGCATATTTGGGTGATTTGAGGTTCTAATCTTAGGGTGGCTTGTTTGGGTGATTTCTTTGCTGAAAGAAAAGAAAAGAAAAGAAAAGGTTCTAATTTAAGGGTTTCATTTGTGCTTGCTGGGTTTTTTAGGATTTGTGGGTTGTCTTTGGTGAATGTATTATCCTGGGCAGGTCTTTATGGTTTTGGGGGCTGGTAGCTTAGGTGTTTGATAATTGTTCTAGAGAGTTTGGCAGTGTACTGTGTAGTATTACATTGGTTTGGGGCTGTTTGTGGGGATGTTTTTTATCAGGCCTAATGGCTTCCGTTTGTAACTTGACTTTATTATTACTATGATAATAATAATAATAATAATAATAATAATAATAATAATAATACAGTAATAATAATAATAATATTGCCTTGCTGTTCAAAAAAAATAAAGTTTTAGCATATTGGTTCTGTAATATACTCCGTATCAAATTGAAAGGGAAAACATGAAAAAAGGGGGAAAATTTTGAAAAAAAAAAAGTGATTTAACAAGAGCATAGACGCACAACAAGAGAACAGGGAATATTCTTTATTATTTTTACCTTCATTGTCCACAAAACCATGTCTTCAGGATTATAAGGTCTGAACATACAACAATCAGTCCCTGGTTGGGACTGGTTCTTTTAAGACTTCCACACATACACCATCTTCTTCAATTCAAAATTTTGCTACCACGAGAAGCGATTTATATCATCTCTGGCTCTCACCAACTGAACTTTTCTCATCACAAGAAACCTCTTCCAATCTGTCAAGAAATCCTTTTTGAGCAGTGTCTCGGTGCACAGATACATTGAAGCGAATCCCATTAGTAGTTGCTGCTTCAAACCTTGTCCACAGTTCCTTCTTTAAAGTGTTCTCACCAGGACGCTTTCCCATTCTAACTGTTCTTTCAGGCTCCTTCCACACCGGAGTGCTCTCAATCAGTGCTGAAGTGCCACCAAATTCTGTAGAAAAATTATTAAATATAAAAAGCCTGTTTGGTTTTCTTTCAATGTAATACTAGCATTTATACTTTTACATAGCATTTTAGCAAAAAGGAGTGAGGTTCTTGAATGGTTTCGTATTAAAAAATTGTGCTCTCTTAAAAAGGATGCTTAAAATCATGAACTTTGTCATTCCAATAAAAACATAGAAATCGTCATGTAGGAAGAAATATGATCTCTCCTATTTATCTAAATGGATTCATTTGTGACAACAGATTTTACTCAAAAATAGTCTATGAATTACGAATGAGCGTATTAAAGTTCAAATTCCAACCAAACATGCTATAAGTGATTTCAGTTCAACCAGAGTTCAAAATCTCACAAAAAAGACAAGACAAAAAGGAAAAGAAAAGCACCATGATACGTCCTGGGCAGAAAATGACCAACTTGATTATCTTTTCCTGTCACTGAAGGCAAGTTTGTTTGCTGATCGGGGACACAAGCAGTTCTTGGGAACTGGCAATTGGTAGCAGCATTGTTCAACGATTTCTCATCGGGTGGCTCCATTAAAACACAGGTTTTAGGGGGTGAAATACACCATTCCAGAGATTCTTCATCCACCCTTCTTCCATTTCCCAATTTATGGGCTGGTTTTATCCCGAAGAGCTCTGGATACCTAAGAGACAAATGCTCCGAAACTTGACTGCCAGAGGAGGATTCAGAATTTTCAGACCCTCTAAGATTTTTAGTTCCGACAGGAAACGGGGTTGACTTACGTACAATATGATTGTATTTGTGGGAAAACTCGGAAATAGGTTCAAGTAATATGCAAGACTTAGGTGGTGACATTTTCAGTGGAGTCATTACAAGCATGGAGCAGTCCCTTCTCGAAAACTTTGGAGGAGACTCGTGAGTGATTTCTAATTTCTTAACAACAGAATCCAAGTTTTTACAAGGAATTGGCTTTATCATTACATCCTCAAGCAAATTCTCATTTGTATCACCACAAATGGAGAGAAGGGATGATTGATTCAGAATAGCATTACATGTAATTTTTTCAAGTGCAGATTTGGATGATCCCTGAAGTTTGGAAGAGAGTACTTTTCCTCTAGGGAGTGGAGTGAGCAGAAACAATTGCCTACCACTCTCAGTGGGACAGTCATTACGCCAGGAGACAAGCGGAGAAGGAGAGATTAGAGAGTCCAACTTGGTCTCGTCTGGGCTTTCAACAACATCAGTTACATCCTCGTTTAGAGCCAGACCAGTCTTACTAGCCAAAGAATATTCCAACTTGTTCTCTGATCCCTTGGATGGACTCGATAATGCACTCTGTAATCTGGGAACCCATGGCTGCATTTATTGAAACAATTTAGAGAAATAAAATGTGCAAGAAAATGCCACAAGTGTACCATCCTAACGGAATAAATTAGAGCACCAACCTTTAAAGAAGTTTGTGTTTCAGATAAGACACGTGTGAAAGATTCAATTTCCTTCCTCCCATTTTTGCTTGTCACTTTATGTTGGAGAGCTTGCACAACTAGTTCATCAATCTGCAACTCAACACATTTCATCAATGGTGTAGACACAAATTTTGAATTCGAACGTTGAAGAGAGCGTAGTTTCAAGAAGAAGAAGAAGAAGAACAACAACAACAACAACAACAACAACAACAACAAAGAGCATTATTACCAAGACTGGTGAATAACAACTGTTAGAAGTCATTCAATATCAAACATTGGCAAATAACCTGTGATGGAAGGAACTGGTTAGTGCTATTAGAAGGAAAATGTCCTTTGTATGGACAGTCTTCCTCCCAATTTAGCCCTTTATTTTTAGCACCAGATGTTTCTCTTAGGTATCCGTTTGGTTTGCGGATTTAGAAGGAGAATGGTTAGTGCTATTAGAAGGAGAATGTCCTTTGTATGGACAGTCTTCCTCCCAATTTAGCCCTTTATTTTTAAAACCAGATGTTTCTCTTAGGTATCCTTTTGGTTTGCGGATTTACATAAGAAAACGGAAAGGAAAATGAGGAGTAAAACTAGTCCCCTAGTGTTCTCCTCCATGCTTAAAAAGCATTAGAAAATAGCCATTTTCAAAAGATAACAGGAACTCAAGAAGTGATGAAGGGAAGTGTATAATATTTCATCTTAATTTGAACCTATTTTCATTTCCTTCCTATTTCCCTACTGAACTTTTACTTGCTGTTCTAACAAAAACAAAGAAAAGTGTTTTGCTCGGTATTTTCTTTTCCCTTTCCTCCCCCCAAACCATGATCCAAACATAGCCTTAGCCCTTAGGGTTCTTTCTGAAGTTGGTAAATTCAGTGTTTGGCTCCTTAACTAGTGCAAAGCGATTCCCTTATATCCTTGTTGGTCACATAGAATGAATTCAAATTGTGAGCAATCACAATCTGCAATGTGTTCAGACTACAGGCTTTGTTTGGACTCTCATGACTCTCACCTTAAAAAATAGGGCTTGGGCAGATTTGAACTTAGTCAGATAAAAATCTAATAGATAGAGAGACTCTCTCAAGCAGTTTCTCGCATAACCAACCAAAAGAAGCAACCAGAGACCAGTCATACACAACTGTTGCTTCCAATTAATCTGCATTGCTTGTAAAATGAACGGTTGTGCAAATTGAGTTCAAAATCGTAGTACACAAATTACAAAAAGAAAATAGAAAAAAAAAATCATGTCTTTTTGACAACCCTGAGAATAAAATAAAATCACTACACATAAATTTATTTTTTTTTCCTTCTTTTTCCCTGTAGGATTTCAATAGAGAAGAAAACGCGAGCCCTAGAAGCTAATAAAGAGAGCGAAAAAAAAAAAAAAAAAAAAAAAAAAACTAGGGCTTTGCCTCGTGTAATGCCGGAACAAAATTGAGCAATTTGTGAATCAAACATATCTGGTTTTCTAACGTAAGATATGGGTTTCCGTCTCTAGAATCATACCTGATGAATGAGGGCAGATAGATCGGAATGAACGAGGAGGAGGCGATCGAGGGCATCGTCATCTCCAACCCTATCTTCGTTTTCTGAGGAGGGGGGTAGTGGTTTCTTATTCACAGTCACAGATTTAGAATGTTGGACGCCATTGGAGACGTTGCTCAGTGGCTTCCTCGACGATTTCGTTTTGGTTTCCTTCTTCGGCATATTTTCGATCCCTTCTTCCCTAACGGTAACCACACACACACAGTTCACAACTCTCAATCCTCTATTTGTATTTGAATACTCATTCCTTCGGCGGGCTCTCTGTTTAGTATTTTTTACATCTTATACTATTAAATTACATAATAAAAGTCAGTCCAATGGTACATGCCATTTTTATCCTCCCAATTACACCCTCCGTCCCATTTTGTGAGTTCATCTTTAGGAACTCAATTTATTAAGGAGACAAAAAAAAATTACAACTACTTTTCACAATTGCCCCTAATCATTACAACAATTTTTTTTTATTTTGTCTTGGTGTAGATTTCAAGGAGGGATAGTTTTGGAAAGTAAGTAAAAATTATACACCAATTTAGGAAAGTGGACATTATTTTGAGACATCCCAAAATAAAATATAGGACTCTCAAAAAGGGACGGAGGGAGTATATTTTTTTAGCATTGCTACAATGTCAAATGTTATATTTTGATATTTTTACTCAAATGCTATATATCATTTCAAATGTTATATTTTGGCCCAACTACCGTTTGTCTTTCAAAGTAGTCTTTTGTTAAGGGACAAAAGATTCATTTAATAAATATATATGCTTCCCAAATTTTGCATCCCAAATACTTCTCAAATACATATGGGTGGGGAACTTTGTAGTAAAAAAAAAAACCATGCGGCAATTGGACACTTCAATATCCTTCAATCAAAATCAAGTGGTACCACTACCACATGTAATTGGGGAACCATTTGGGATGCAAAATTTGTAACACATAGCAAGAAAAATGGTCAAAATGTATCATTTCAATACTCTTATGCTGATGTGGCACAAATGACATGTGCCATTTGTTGTGCCAAATATGGCATGAAAAGTGGTGATGCCAAAATTTGGCATGACATATGGCATGGGGTTTGAGCAGCCATGTTTGTTGTTTATGCTATAATATGGAATTGGCATGACATATGACATGGGACTGGAGATAGTTTAACCCCTGTAGTTAGACATATTTTCTTTTTATCCCGCTTTGATTCAAAAAAAAATTGTGATTCATGTAAAGTAGTCACCATTGCTCACCTAGATTTTCAGTGGGTGACATGTGTCTCGTTCCAGTAATTATGTTGATAATACAAGGACAAAATGGGAATGAAATGTTGGGATCTTTAATCTACAGAACAGTAGAACCCTAGAATCATATCATGTCATATTATCAAGGTTACAAAATAGTTTAATGAATATTTGTGTCCATTGTAGCAATTGTCCAATCTTAGGAGAACGATGATGACCGGTTATTCCCTTCCTCGGTCAAATCTCTTGAGTTCTTTAATGGGCTCCTTCTCTTGATAGGATGGAGGAGGAAGTATATGATTTGACATATTGGGGACCATAATCTATAATGTCCTTATATACTTCTCTGCTAGGGCTCCCATTATTTCTAACATGGTCAGTATTTGGTATCCACTCATTAAACCCATACCCAGTAGAAGTCCATGGACTTCTTACAATTAGACCATATAATATAAGTCAATTTAATTAATAGTCCTTATAATATAATTGATATTAATATGTTGCCCACTATTAATAGGAATGTAATTTCCTAACAATCTCCCACTTAGGCTACATATGATTCTTGAAACAATTACTCCCTCTGTCCCATATTTAGAGTCGTTGATGCCATTTTTTTATGTCCCATTTTAAGAGTCCTATTTGAAAAGTCAAAGTACTTTAATACACACTTTCCAAATTTGTCCTTTATTATATCCAACTCTTCCCTTTTTTTTTTTTTATGTGACACTATAATTTTGAATTTCAAAAAGGGCAATATTGGAAAGTTTAAAATCTCACCAAAATCAAAGTTGTCCCCTTAATAAGTTGGAATTCCCAAAAGAGACTCTTAATATGGGTCGGGGGGAGTATATAACATGTTCCTCAGATGCGCACATGTATACTATTTATCTTTGAACTTCACTTTAGGTTCAATCTGGTCCATTTCCTATATTAGTATGGGATCAAGGCGGCTTTCGTCACACATCATTGTGACTAGATCTTCAATGGTCACCATACCAACACATTCAATGACATAGATCAAGTATGGACGAGTAGCATGGAAATTACATGCAATGTGATCTCAAACATGCCTATTTTCAACTGGTCCTACTTTAGTCTTTACTGAGATCAATCCGAAACAATGCAAAACGCATATTGTAAAACCTGTACCCGGAGAATGGGTTAATTATCATGTTAATATGCATTAATTAATATAATTAGTGTATAAAACGGATTAAGGGGAGGCTTGGACTCGTCCGTGGAAAAGTGTTCAGAGAAGGACACCATTTGAAAAAGTCCAATGTGAGGAGGGACAGTTAGTGAAGCTTGGACACCTCAATGTTAAATGATTAGATGCATTTATATGATTACATGAATATTTGTTTAAATGCTTCCATATTATATGATGATATATGTGTTAGCAGTTGGTGATAGCTTGGACACCCAAGTAACGGTATAAATGAAAAGATTCATAATTAGTAGGTGCGATATCAACTTCACAAAATATATAGGACCCACGTTGGGACCCATACGGGACTTAGACAAACACTGATTAGATAATTGGATAATTAATGGAATATTTGGGGGATTTCATAATAAGAACTTAAGAAAATTTGGAGATGCAAATGAAAAAAGGAGGAAATTGAGGCTTTGACACCTCAATGTTACTTGCATATGTGTGTATGTGTCAAAGGATTGAGAGATTCTCTCAATTTACAGCAAAATCAAATAAAAGAAAGAGAGAGCTCGGAGAGAGAACAGAGAAAACAACCACCGACGTCGTTTTTTCGCCGTTTCATCGCCGCCGTTCGTCCAATTTGTGAACCGATGCCGTTTTTGGACTCGTGGAGGTGAGACGATTGTTCCTATACCTTTAATTTACGTTTTAGTCGTCGTAGTTTTGGTAGCTCATACTAATCAGTGAGACGTCATCTACCAAGTTCATGTAGGAATCTCTTTGGAGTAGGAATTGAGCTTGAATTTGGTGGAATTTTGCATTCTTAAGCCGATTTTGGGCATAATCTGTGAGAGGTGAGTTTTTTTTTCTAACTAAATAATGATTGGGATTTTATGTGTATAATGCTTCAATGATAATTGGTGTTGAATACTTATGCTTAGAACTCATGAAGATGTTGAATACTTATGCTTAGTAACTAAGGAGTTTGGATCTTAAACTTATGTTTTGGTAGTTATAAGATTAACTTGGAAAACTTGGGTGAATTTCCATGTTTTGGTTATTTTTGCGAAAGTGGTTAGTTTGGACTATTCCGGCAAGTCCGAATAGAGTCGCAGGTGTTTTGAACAAGTTTTCCTTTTGTAAATATGGTGTTGGTTGTAGTTAAGCCAAAATCCACAAGTTCTTGTAAAATACAAGTTGATAAGTGTTATGGATGTCTAAAACTTGTTTTGATTTCAAAAGGAGGTGTTCATGGATTATATTGATCCAAGTGTAGTTGTGTATGTGTTTCACAAGTTTGGTTTATGTTTAAACATGTTAGAAATGGATTTGAAATGGTTTCCTAATGTTCAATGAAGTTTGGTTTGGTTTGGATATGAATTGGACATGTTTTGACAGAGTTTTTAGCAGCAAAAACATGTTCTGTAGAGCCCGGATCGATCCGGCCCTTTTCGTGGGACATACTGCTAAAAAACTACATTACGGATCGATTCGGGTTAAGGGCGGATAAATCTGCCTTGGTTTTTCACAGCACGTCCGCTTTTACGGAACCACGCATAACTCTTTCTAGAAAATTCGAATTCGCACTTCGTATTTTGCGTTGGAACCGGGACTCAAAAACTTATCTTTTGGTATAAAATTTTACAAAATTTTCTTAATGACCATTTTGCCCTTAGGGTTGTTTTGTCTCAGCAAGGTCTTTTCTGCTAGTTTAAATCATGGTTTTCCTTAATAAATAACATGGTTATTACTTACTAATATATTTTGGGTGCATATAGGCTTGTTACACGTGTCCTAATCCACCGGGGGTGGGTTGGTGTGTGACACATATAGAAAATAATTAGATTCAAAGATAAACCATAATCCATCAACTTTATTCTGCAGAAATAAAAATCACACAAATGTCAAATAGAACCTCCAAAGTAAACTCCCACTAAACCAAAGTATCGTTAGATAACCTAACACCCATATGAGCAGTGCGCTCGTGAAAGACCTTGGGAGGGAATCCCTTGGTCAGTGGATCTGCAATCATGGAGTTTGTCCCCATATGTTCTATCAAAATTTGACCACTCCGAACTCTTTCCTTAACAACCAGAAACTTGATGTCAATATGCTTCGACTTTGTAGAGCTTCTGTTGTTGTTGGAATACAGCACCATAGATTTATTGTCACAGTATATCTTTAACAGGCTAATGATTGGATGCCTCATAACAGGCTGTGAACTCCACAGCCATAGTTGAAGAAGCTATGAGTGTCTGCTTAGCACTCTTCCAGGATATAGCTCCTCCAACCAACATGTAAACATAGCCTGACGTGGATCGCTTACTGTCTTAGCATCCAGCAAAATTGGAATCAGAATAACCGATGCTCTCCAAAAAGTATGATCTCCAATACGTGAGCATGTAGTCCTTTGTTCTCTGTAAATACCGCATAACCCCTTTTGACTGCTTTCCAATGATCTAATCATGTGTTACTCAAATATCTAACCAATACTCCCACTATGAACACAATATCTGGACGCATACATACTTGAGCATACATTAGACTTCCTACTGCTGATGTGTCACGCCCCGGGGTAGCAAAATAGGGAAAAATAAATTTCCATTCTGGACCCGAAGATACGTGTCAAGTGAAGTCACATGATTTTCCACACAAAAACTTAAACATTTAAAACATAATCCAATACATCTGGAAAATGAAGGTATAACCTTACTAAGTTCAAATAGTCAGAACCGTTACAATATCAGAATATGGTCCATAAGATCACAACAGGTCTGGAGACAACATATGCCCAAGTACCCGTTACAAAAGTCTATAGCAATAATAGGAACATAAGCTAGACTATGACAGTCTTCAGTCCTCAGCTGGCGTAAGGATCGGCGTCAGCATCAAACTCTCCTCCAGTGTAACCGTCATGTATGGGGTCACCCGCCACATATCCCTCATCAGGGTAGTAGTTATCGTCATAGGCTCCGTCACCTGTATAGTCAAACGTTTGCATACCTAGACGTGAAATGTCCAGGGCATAGCCATCAGCTTACAAGGCCGAGTAATAGGTACTCTGGGTAACATAGTTAAAATAGATTACATCACTAGCATTAAGTATCTTTAACATATGTATCAACTCATAATAGTATATATCATTTCTCAATTGTTCTCATCTCTTAATACATCTCCGATTCCAAAACATAACGCATCTCATTATGCTAACTCATCTATCAACATATCCATGCTTTGTACATAGCATCTCATAGTCTACAAACCTCTGATTCACCGCCATTTACAGAGGTGAAACCTGTCCCTCACCGCAAGTCATGAATCAGTCCGATGTGACTGTCTGAAACACTTTCCAAAACACAATACATCACTCTATCGACAACTCACCTATCAACATATCCATGCTCTGTACATAGCATCTCATAGTCTACAAACCTCTGATTCACCGCCATTTACAGAGGTGAAACCTGTCCCTCACCGCAAGTCATGAATCAGTCCGATGTGACTGTCTGAAACACTTTCCAAAACACAATACATCACTCTATCGACAACTCACCTATCAACATATCCATGCTCTGTACATAGTATCTCATAGTCTACAAACCTCTGATTCACCGCCATTTACAGAGGTGAAACCTGTCCCTCACCGCAAGTCATGAACCAGTCCGATGTTGACTGTCTGGAACAAAACACAATATATCTCACTATGCCACGACTGACACATTCTGTTAACAAAACCTCCGTTTCACCGCTATTTAGAGGGTATACCTTCCCTCCCCGCACGACGTGAACACGGTCCAATTGTTAACCTAACCCACATCACCTAGTCAACAAACCTCTGGTTTACCGCTATTACAGAGGTGAAACCTGTCCCTCACCGCAAGTCATAAACCAGTCCGATGTGACTGTCGGTCATGCTGACTCAAATCCCAATACTAAAACAAACCCACGACTTTCCCATGTGGCTACCTAACATAAATAGAATAACTGACCATCGAAACCCAAACCAAACTTGATTTAACACGTATACGTTCCTCACTTAATAATTACCTCAAAGGTACAATAGCTTAAGCCCTTTACTTCTCATAGTAAACATTAGCAATCATCACGTTATTCTCTTTATTAACGCATTTCAATCATCATAAAAGGTTTGGAATAATAAGATAACATCATTATAAACATGATATAACAACATTGTAAATATCATCATAGCATGAATCAAACATTGTTATCACATAACTGCATTCAAATCAAAACTAGAATGAAATATCAGACATCGTGTATGATTATAGTAAAAATAGGGCATAGGGGTATTTTGGTCATTTTCTAGTTTATAAGTCATGATCTGAAAAAGTTACGTGAGATCAAATAAATAAGTATTCATGTTATAAGTTAAGAGTTTTCGATCCCCGTTAAGAAAATATCTTGATTTCAGTCGATTTAAATGAAAACAGGTCACAAGGGTATTTTGGTCATTTTTCCAGTTTTGTACGTCCACAACCGAATTTATAAAAGTTCCGTGAGATTAAATAACTAAGTATTCATGTTGGAAGTTAAGAGTTTTCGATCCTCACTAAGAATCCATCTCAATTCCAGTCGTATTTGAAAATACCAGTTTATCGTATTTATACCGTATTTGAAAAACCAGAATATCGCATTTATACTATATCATAATACTATATTTATACTGTATTATACTATATTAGAATACACTATTTATACCGTATTATACTATATCAGAATACCGTATTTATTCGTATAATAATTATAAATACGTAATATAATACGTATAAACATCACATAATTAATATGAATCATAATCATAATCATATGTGCATAACAAAGTGTAATATAAATAGCTGAGTGAGTTGGAGACTCACCTAAACTCGCAGAATAATAATGCCGAGAAAACCCGAAGAATCTTCGAATATAAAATTCCGGCTTCAAATAGCGTTCTTGGTGTTCTTGGTGTACTAGGTGTGTTCTTGGTGTTTGTGTGTGCGTTCTTGGTGTTCTTGGTGTACTAGGTGTGTTCTTGGTGTTTTTGGTGTTTGTGTGTGCGTTCTTGGTGTTCTTGGTGTACTAGGTGTGTTCTTGGTGTTCTTGGTGTTTGTGTGTGCGTTCTTGGTGTTCTTGGTGTTTGTGTGTGCGTTCTTGGTGTTCTTGGTGTTTGTGTGTGCGTTCTTGGTGTTTGTGTGTGCGTTCTTGGTGTTCTTGGTGTTTGTGTGTGCGTTCTTGGTGTTCTTGGTGTTTGTGTGTGTGTTCTTGGAGATGTGTAAGCATTAGGATGACTTCTCAACCTCATAAGTCTCAAGATAAAATGTAATGGAATGGTCCCATATATATAGGAACCAAGGAGGGACCTCACCTTGCAATTACCAAGAGTTAAAGGTTCGAAGGATAATTATTTCCTTAGGGCATGTTTGGTTGGAAAATCATAACTGGTCCAAATATACCAGATATTCACAAATCTGCTAAATTTCTGGCTCTAAAAATTCTGAAAATTTATAATCGAGTTCTATAAATACTGAATATTATAATAACAACATAAAAAGACTAATCATCTAGGGAAATAATTATTTAAAAATAGCGGGTATTACATGATGCATAGGGAAACTTTTGCATCTCCTTAGTTTCAAGGTCATTCTTGGGGCACTATCCAAGACTGAACTTGTCTCCTTTAGCTATGGGCGTATCTCCTAATGAACAACCTTTCATGCCGAATTTACTTAAAACTTTTTTGATATAGCTCTTTTGTGATAACCCAAGGATGCCCTAAGAGCGATCTCGCAGTATCTGTATTTGTTTATACCATAAAATATAATTATACTACTATATAATAATAATAATAATAATAATAATATTATTATTATTATTATTATTATTATTATTATTATTATTATTAGCTCTTTTGGCTTGCCATGGAAGCCATTTGGAAGCTTTCTTGTAGGACACTTGTCATCATATGAAAACATCAAATGTTGGTTACTTGAAGATCAATGGTGATGATGAAGATGGAAGTTGTTTGAAGACACTTGTCATCGTAGGAGCATCTCCCACTAATTGGTAGTTGTAAGAATTTGAATTATTAGTTATTGTAGTTGGAGGGAAATGTAATTCAAATTCAAAGTAGTTGTAAGTTTCTTCTATAAATATGTTGTAATGTACTCTTTGTAATGGTCCTTGACCAACAAACATTTCAACATTATGTAATCTTTTTCATTTGGCCACCATGGCTATTACTTTACTTTACATTAGTTTAGTTTTAGTTTAGTATTCCTTCAATGCTTTACTTTCCTTTAATGCAATTCTTAGGAGTAGTCATAGAATAGTTCAATCACTTCGAAGGTATCCTTCGAACTCTCTCTCTCTTCTTCTTCTCCCTCTTTTAGTTTTCTAGTTCATCTCACACAATAAAAAGTCCTTGTTAAGGCATCGAACGTCACCACAATTTGCTTGGTGAGGCGCAGTTTGGATCACACACATTGGCAACTTGCTTGCCTAGCACGCTTGCATACACATAATAATTTTCCAACCAAACATTTTTGGCACGCCCGGTGGGACTCAAGTGTCAAGATGAATTTTGATGGGTTGTATGTTTCACCCTCATCAACACCAATCTTTGGTGATAATGAGTTCGAAGGGTTATATGGACCCTCACTAACACCATTCTTTGGTTATAGAAATTTTGAAGGGTTGTATATACCCCCACCAACACCATATTATGGTGATAAAAAATGGTCCACTGATTTAGTTCCATTATTGGAACAATTAAAAGATCAAGCATTTAGTTTAAAAACTAAAATGTATGAAATGGCTCGAGGGGTGCACTACACCATATGGCAAGATTTCTAACGGACAACTTTTATGCTTTCTAACGGATATATCCGTTAGTAATTACTAACGGATATATCCATTAAAAAAAGGTATATATCCGTTAGTAATGACAATACAATGGCAATTTTGTAAATAAAAAGTTAAAAATGAAAGATGCAGTGATAATTTTATAAATTAAAACTCAAAAGAAAAAAATATGATGGCAATTTTGTAAATGTTTACAATAGAAAATTTTTCCCCAAAATTTTCCCCCTAACATTTCCCCCTAAACATTTAACAGGCTAACAAATAAAAACTATTATGCTTTCTTCTTCTTTAGGAGAATAAGAGAGATGGAAAGGTGAAGAAGAGAGATGGAAAGGACTCCGTCCGCACGACATCTTCCTCTGCTCATTGCCATCTCCGCATGGTCGACGCCGCCGATCATAGGTACTCTCTCTCTCTCTCTCTCTATCTCTCTATCTCTCTCTCTTTCTCTCTCCTTCTTCTTCTTCTTCTTCTTCTCAGTCGCAGAGTTGGTTTTTATCGGACCAGTTGGTTTTTTTTTTCTTCTTATTTTTCTTCTTCTTCTTCTTCTTCGTCCGATCAAAAACCTAGATAGAACCAGTTTTTTTTTTCTTCTCTTCTTCTTCTTCTTCTTCTTCTTCTTCTTCAGTAATCAGTAATCAGTAATTTGAAAATGCCCCAAATTGGAAAACCCTAGCTCATAAATCAATTTCATGTAATTTGAAAGAGGTCCAAATTGGAAAACCCTAGCTCATTACATGTTCTATTGCATGACTTGTATACAAGATATTGGTAAGTAATTGTACCATCTGAAATCTTCGTGTTAGTTATTTGTTCTTATTTTTCCTATTATTTTTAGTGAGTATACTCAACTTGAATTGTCAAGTTCATATTGGATTTGATGGTGTGGTTGGTTTTGTGATGTACAAGCAGGTTCTGGGCCCTTGTTTAACCTTTGTTGACAATCAGTTTTAGATTTGCAAGGTACCAGGCAGAACAAGCAGGTTCTATCTTCCTTTAAGGATAGATGTTTTAACTCAGTAAATTTGTATTATTTGTTTTGGGTAGTTGCAACTTGTAAATTTGATTTCAATAGCTTCTTGTTCATAGATTGCATTGGAAATTCTGGTTTCACCATTGTTGAAGAGCTTAAGATTCAAATTTTGTGAACTTGATGAACATGGTCAATGAGTGTTAAGAATGGTCAATGAGTATTGAATTTTGTAGTTGTAGAGAGGGGTTAAAAATAGCTGCAAAGCTTCTACAATCATTTTATTAGTTGCATATATTTTTTGAGAATCATGAACCAACTTTTGTTCATGAATTCGAGTTTTTCAACATTACTATACAAAGTGTTGAAACTAATGAATTATTTAAGCCAATCATGGCTTTAGTTGGTCAATACCCACTTTGGCTTTGTGGGGCTCATCAAAAATGGGTTATGACCATGTGGATTATTATATGGCAAGATTTTTACAAAGAAAACTGAAATGATTGACCAAATTTCGAAGCAAATTCAGTCACTATGTTAACACTGATGAAAGCTCGAGACAATCAAAGTGAATGTCATGCTATGAATTACATAACTACCATCAATACATATACATGTATTGATGTTAATTAGCATGATTCTTTGACTTCGAAGTATTTGCATATACCCACATGGGAGACTTCGAAGTATTATACCAATAATTGGTACTCTTTGTAATGGTCAGTACTGGTTCCTGAATTGTACTAAAATCATGACAGCAACTTGGTCATCGAATGGATCACAAGCATTTATGGTGGCCCCCAACTTGAGAAGTTTCGAGGCTAGAATTTGGCCCAAATTTTAAGGCCAATATACATACAAGCATTTATACATATCGAACATATATTTAAATTTGGCTCCATTCGGTTAAGGATCAATATTAATTTCGTGGCACTACTGTGTCTTGTTTTTGTGTGACTGGTGATGATTACATGGTTCAAACTCGCTAATCAACACCAAATTATGTTCCAGAGTGGTTCAAAAGGTTTAAATAATGTCATTGTATTGGCTTCGAATAAATTTAAAAGCCATTGTTTTGTATTCAAGGCTAATACATTGGCTTTGAACCAATTTAAAGTCATCATTTTTTGTTCAATGCCATTATATTGGTTTCGAATCAAATTTTTTGTACTCAAAGCAATTATATTGATTTCGAAACAAGTTTAAAGCTGCCATTTTGATGATTCAAAAATAATGATATTGGCTTTGAATCAAGTTAAAGCCATATATTGGTGTGAAGTAGGGGTGCAATTTGGAACGGAAATTCCGATTCCGACCGATTCCAATCCGAAAAATTCCGAATTTGGCTAGTAAAAAAATTTCCGATTCCGAAAAATTCCGATTCCGAAAATTTCTGAAAATTTCGGAACGGAATCGGAATTATTTTTAAAATTCCGAAAATTCTGAAATTCCGTTCCGAAAATTCCGAAAATTTGTTCCGAAAATTCTGAATTATTCCGACTTACATAATTCCGAAATTATTATATACATATTACATACATACTTACTTACTTAGTAACTTACATAGACTTGAAAATAAATTTAAATAATAATATATCACTAGTCAGTAGTAGTCATAAACTCACACTGTCACACACAGTTAGAGATAGGGTTATGGGGGTTTTAGTGTAATTTGTTAAAACTTTTGTACTAAAATCAAAAATTACAAAACTTACATATTATTAGGTTTAGAAAGAGATACACACTGATACACAAAACACAGCCCACTCATTCTCAAGTCTAGGGTTCAAAGTTGCAGCTGCGCCGCGGCTGCTGCTCGTTCATCACTGTCGCTGCTGTGGCGCTACCACTCCTGCCGTCTAACTCCTCTGGTTCGTCTCTCTCACTCTGTCTCTCTCTCTCTCTCTCTCTCTCTCTCTCTCTCTCTCTCTCTTTCTCACTCTTTTCTCTTATCTCTTATCTCTTCTCTCTTCTCTGTTCATAATAATGGAGAACTATGATGTTTAGATTTGTATTATAGACTTTATATCTGATGTTTGGATATGATTCAGCTATGGATCTGCTGAATTTGGAATCAAGTGATTAAATAGATAAAACTCTATGTATTTTTTATTTTTATACATGATTCATTCCCCCTCTTCTGATTTAACCCATAAGATGCAAAGCAATTGCTGGATTGGGAAGATTATACTAGAAATCCCATTAGATAAACATGTTGTGAAACAAATTACACGTAGAACATGGAAGTGTAAGAGTGACTTCTCTGTCTCTAACGTTCAAGTAAACATGTTCATGTTTTGTTTCAAACATAAAGACAACATTTAGGGATACCCATGGAGTTTCAGATTTAAAGACAAAACATTTATGGGTGGCCCTTTAATACTCTATCCATGGAGTTCTGGACAAGTCCTTTCAGATTTACACTTTTCACACTCACCATTTTGGGTTCAAATTCATGGGTTACAACCAGATTATTTAATAGAGGACAATGGACTCAAGATTGGGAAAGATTTAGGGATACCCATTTGTGTAGATAAGAATATGATTGATGCTCCGAAAATTTCCAATTCTGAAAATTTTCGAAAATGATCCGAAAATTTCCGATTCCGAAAATTCCGAAATTTCCGAAAATTCCGAAAATTCAGAATCGGAATGGAAAATTCAAATTCCGAAATTTCGGAATCGGAATCGGAACACATATTGGCATTCCGAAAATTTTGGAATTTTTTCCGATTCCCCTCGTTCCGTTCCGTTCCGTTCCGGCCGAAACACACCCCTAGTGTGAAGCTATTACTTTGGCTTCAAAGCAAATTAAAAATAATTTATTTAATATTCGAATAAAATGTTAAGCCATCATTTTATGATCAAATCCTTTTCATTGGCTTCGAAGCAACTTTGAAGCCATTTTTTTGTGTTTAAATCTTTTTTATTGGCTTCGAAGCAAGTTAAAAGTCATTATTTTTGTATTCAAGGCCATTGCATTGGCTTTGAATCAAGTTTAAAGCCACTCTTTTGTGTTCGAAGCTATTACATTGACTTCGAAGCAAGTTTACAGTCATTTATTTAATGTTCGAAATTATTAGATTGGCTTCGAGGAATTTTAAAGCCATTTACTTTGTGATTGAAGTTGCTATTTTAGCCACAAATGCTATTTTTAAAGCCATTTTTCATGTTCGAAGTTGTTGTATTGGCTTCGAAGTAAGTTACATTATTTTATGGAAATCAAGAAATTGGTTCTTCAAAAATTACGTATGCTTCATTTTCAAAGAACCAGGGGGCTTATGTTTATACCATAAAATATAATTATACTACTATATAATAATAATAATAATAATAATAATAATATTATTATTATTATTATTATTAGCTCTTTTGGCTTGCCATGGAAGCCATTTGGAAGCTTTCTTGTAGGACACTTGTCATCATATGAAAACATCAAATGTTGGTTACTTGAAGATCAATGGTGATAATGAAGATGGAAGTTGCTTGAAGACACTTGTCATCTGTCACACCCCAACCCGCCCCCGCGGGCTAGGACACGTGTAAGAAAGCCAAGGACCAAACAGTTATATTTTTTTTTTGTTCCAAAAATTACATTTGACTGAAATCCCAGGGGTATAATATCCTTTTATTAAATAAATTAATTAAAAAGATTAAAATAAAGTTTTAAAACCGTCAAATGGTACTTGAGCAAGTTTCCTCTATTACAGTACCATTCACCTTGTTTTCATAAACTAAAACATTTTTAACCCCTGCTACACTCATTTAATTAAATATTCCAAAACACATCAAAATCCAACTAAATATATAGATATTACAAACTCATTCTAACATTTATTTCTAAACATATTTAAAAGTATAAACTTTAAATTATTTACAACCTTATTCAAATCCTCACATATAAACATATAAGCAAACTAGACCCAGCCCTGTAGTCTCGATCATTTCTCACTGTGGTATTCATCTGAACCTGCGTGGTCATTAGCCACAAAAAAAATCGAATAAGCTTTCGCTTAGTGAGTACGTGGTGCTAATCATGCAATTGGAGTATTTAATGATTCCTGACACCAATTAAATATTCACAACAATAAATGGTCGCAGGTGTGTCAAGTAATCAACCACCATCGTTCTGGACCCCTGATTCCGGGCCATTCTCACTTTTTCTGTCGCATATAGCGAAATCACTCTCATTCATTTGTGACCGTAGTCAGTTCGTTGTGGTCGTCACCACTATCCCCTTTTCTCTGAGGATTTCAACATCTCTCTGTCCCTTATATATGGGCTAACTAATGGTGATTATCACTTGAGACCCTTTGACTCAAATAAGCACATAAGCAACTCAACATGTAAACATGGCAATTTCATCATTTTTGGACATGTTTTTAAATAATAATTAATCACATGCTTTTCTACTTAATCACAATTAAGCAATTTAAGCATTCACTAATAAATAAATAACATTAAATATCCAATTTTGGGATTAGAACACTCACCTCTACGAATAATCAAATAAGCATAGAAACCGCGAATTTTTCCTAGATCCAGCCCAAATATGAACCTGTAGTTAATCCTACACAATTTTGTTAAACTAAATGTTACCAACCCATTTGGGTCACGAAAAATCTATCAATTAAACTCAAATTAAATTATACCATAAGGTTAGGCTTACCCCCTGTAGACACCCCAATTTTGACCTAACGTCGAATTTAGGAGAGTGTCACCTCCAAGTCCGATGATGATAAGGACCGAAAGATTTGAAGTATTCCAAGCTCTTCAGAAAGTTCTCCAAAACGCGATAAAATTTCACAGAAAGAAGAAAATACCAGGCATTTAGAAGAATTCAGGTATAAGACATGACTTTTGGAAAAAATATTCAAAAATAACTTGCTTTGAAAAGAAGGAAGACCTAAAGAGGGAATCTTAGCTAAAAACGGCACACGGCAGACTGCCGCGGCACTCACTGAGTGCCGCACGGCAGTCAGAGAGTGCCGGTGCGGCATTCACCAAGTGCCGCCAACAATTTCTGACTGCGGTTCACTTTTAAAGTCTGTATTTTGCAGTGCAATACGTATGCGTATGCGAATAAGAACAAAAAACTGATAAAGTAAGACTGACAAAAATGCGGCAATCCATTAATTGCTGCGGCATTTGATGAATGCCGCGCGGCAGTCATGAAGTGCCGCGACGGCAGTCATGAACTGCCGCGGCGGCATTCACGGACTGCCGCGACAATTTCTGGACTGCCGCGCTGGGCAGCAGTCTGTCCAATTTCAGAAAGTACACATTGTACCACCAAATGAGATGTTTACACATGTCTTTTACTCCGAATTCACTGGAAAATGCTTGGTAATTTTGCCTATAAAAGAAGAGGTATCTTCATTGAAAAGGGAGACCAAAAAAAAAAGGGGACCAAGGGAGCAAGAGAAAAAAATATTGGGAGAATTTGAGAAGAGTTTAGGAGAATTCTTGAGAGAAAAATATTTGGGGTAGAAGAGAGAACTACCACTACACCAACATATTTTTGGGAGAGAAAAGAGAGAGTTTAGAGAACTAGAGAGAAGAGCTTGGAAGATCTTCAAAGGAAAGAAACTTTGAGGATAGTTGGAGGTGATCCTCTAACCATAAGTTGTTTTATTTGCATCCTTTCTTTTGAATCCTCAAACTATTTTGTTTTATTTGCTTCATTTCTTTTATTGTTCATACTTCCTTCTTGAGACTCTTGGAGATCCTCAATATCTCTTTTGAAATATCTTGAATATGATCTTTTGAATCCCATGTAAGCTTATGCTTCACATGGAAGTCAAAGTTTGATCATCATTTTATTTTATAAGCAAATAGATGAATCCAAACCCCTACCATGGTTTGGGTCCTCTAAGCTTGAGTTCTCATGGAGTCTCCTTATATTCCTTGAAAACTCATGAGTTTTAGTCATGTCTTCATCTCCAATGACCATCAAGTGGTAGGAGAAAGTATTTTGGGTCTAAACTCATCTCTATGGTTTAGATTCATCATCTTGAGATTCCATGAAGTCTATTCATACTTCATTTGAAATCCACAAATATAAAAGTCTTTAGTCTCCAATGACCATCAAATGGTAGGAGAAGTGGTTTGGTTTAAACCCAACTTCATGATTTAATAGTTGGAGTTACCAAATAAAAGTTGAACTTGGCAAATGAAAACAGTGAGTTCACAAACTGTTTTTGATCAAAGATTTTTAGTTCGAAATCTAACCGTTGAAATCGAATGAAACCAATGGAAAAGTGTCAATAACTCAATATTCTACCACTGTAATTTTTGTTTTAAGTTGGTCTCATTCTAAAATGGTTTGGTCATGAAGTTTGTGATGCAAATGCAATCTGTCTAGAATTTCAGAATGGTTTCAGAACAGTGACACTCTTTTGAAATAAGTAAATCGGATTTCTAATGAAGTGTTTGAGACCCAAAATAATTTTTTCTAAGTAGTTTAATGTGTTAGGAAACCCCCCTAAAAAGAATGAAGCATTTCAGATTATTTTACTATTTTTAAAAAATCAAACAAAATCTCTGGACAGAGAGTTGTACATCTCTGAGTGATGTCTGGTTATTGTCTTTTTTCCGGAGATCCGACCGTTGAAACTTTGATTTTCTTTTTGATTTGGAAACTAGACTCAAAGAGGCATCTTGTGTCCAAAATTCACTGACATCAACCCATGAGAGACGTGCTTTTTATTTTCTTAAAGTTCTGGTCTTCTCTCTGCAGTTTTCTCAGAATTTTATGACACATTTGACCAACTTTATTAATAATTGGTCAAATGGATTTTCTATGACTTAGGGCTTAAACCATGTTTCAATAATGATTAGTTGAGCTTGAATTCAAAGCTTAAGAGTATTTCATAGTTTATTCTTGCCTATGTACATATTCATCCATATGGTTTGGCACTTGTAATTAGGACTTATTTGCTTTGGATTCAATTACATTTGATAGATTTAAGCTAGAAATTCAAGATTATTATTTCTAACTTTACCTCTTGTAAATCATGTGCACTAACCTTTGTTTTGTAGCGTTATTAAGGTATGATTTCTCAAACCCTCTCTAGTTTATTGAATTCTTTGATTTTACTCGATTTTTCGACCTCATGTGCGACACCTTAGAATTAAGATTTGCCTTATGTGTATATATGATTAGAGACTTTTTCTAGGACTTTCTTTTGTGTGTATGCATTGCACGGTTAATATCGCTGCTGGGTCCCGGGTAAGCTCTCTTGTTCCCTATTGCACATCATATTGCTTGTTACCTGACATATGTGGCTTATGAATGATATTTTTGTCATTAGCAATTTTATACCCTTTGGACATGCTTTTGTGATGTATATATATATATATATGTATTAGTTGAGGGCACATTTAAATTAATAATTCGATTAAAAGGATGTTGAGTAGAGGCCTATCGCAAGATAGGATGAGAGAGGGTGTTTTAGTCCGACGGGCTCCTTCCTCTCTCATTCCATAATCCCCGGACCTAGTTAATCTTTGGTTTCGCAAAAGATCAGTTTCCTTTCAAATGGTTTCTTAATTTTCCTTTTAAAAAATTAAGTGGCGACTCATTTGTTTTTTTGAATTTGATTTTGAGAAAGAGATTTTAAAAGAAAAGCTGTGGGTAAGGAAAACTGCGGTATCCACACCCCCCCACTTATCTAAATATGACTTTGTATCGCGATTTGGGCAACATGTGACGAAGTTATGGCGTTAGAAAGGTAAAATCCTCCTTTTCTCTTTCTCCCTCTCGGTACTGTTCTCTCTGTTTCTTCTCTTTTCCTTTCCTTTCTTTTTCTTTTCTTTTCTTTTTTTTTTAAATGAATTATCTTAACACACACATATAATATATATAATATATGTTTTTCCGCCGCCGCCTACACTTACACACACTTTCACGGAATTTTTTTTTTTAATGATGAGTCACAAGGGGAGGTGTCATCCCCAAAGACTCCTAACCCAACTTCTCATAATTCTATTTACACCCCCACAACTTCTATACCATTACTATAAAACTCCTAAATGTACGTTATAATAATTACCCATTATCTAAGTAGGTCTATATTTATGTCACGTATGGCCCCAAACTTGGTTCTAAATATCATATAAAAGCACTAATTAACCTACTAATTATGTCACGTCTCCAATTACGCCCTCACAAGGGTACCCAAACTGATCTCATAAATAAACATGAACAATAATAGAATATTATAACACTTAACATTTCATCAATTAAATAATCTTATGGCATCAACATGTATTACACTGTACACATTTACATTTAAATGTCTACCATTTAATCACATAAATACAACTAAATGCAATTTATTGAATTTGGACCTTCCATGGATCCCATTTCACATCTGTCTAACTGTGCCCTTTATCAAGCACTTATCACATCGGGGTAACTGGAACTTACCCAAATAATCGCATGAAATTAATTATACAAATTAATGCATGTAAAATAAATAATACTACCTTTTTTCGGGTACGGGTCTTACATCATCGTAGGAGCATCTCCCACTAATTGGTAGTTGTAGGAATTTCAATTATTAGTTATTGTAGTTGGAGGGAAATGTAATTCAAATTCAAAGTAGTTGTAAGTTTCTTCTATAAATATGTTGTAATGTACTCTTTGTAATAGTCCTTGACCAACAAACATTTCAACATTATGTAATCTTTTTCATTTGGCCATCATGGCTATTACTTTACTTTACATTAGTTTAGTTTTAGTTTAGTATTCCTTCAATGCTTTACTTTCCTTTAATGCAATTCTTATGAGTAGTCATAGAATAGTTCAATCACTTCGAAGGTATCCTTCTTCTTCTTCTCCCTCTTTTAGTTTTCTAGTTCATCTCACACGATAAAAAGTCCTTGTTAAGGCATCGAACATCACCACAATTTGCTTGGTGAGGCGCAGTTTGGATCACACACATTGGCAACTTGCTTGCCTGGCACGCTCGCATACACATAATAATTTTCCAACCAAACAGTATTCCTAATACAAAAGAGGCATCCCCAAGATCTTTCATGTCAAAATTCTTAGTGAGAAAGCTCTTGGTTTCGTGCAATAAGCCTATATCGTTGCAGGCTAGCAGAATGTCATCGACATATAAAATCATAAAGATATACTTACTCCCATTGAACTTGTGATATACACATTCATCAACCACATTCGCCTCAAAGCCATACGAGGTGATTACTTGATGAAACTTGTGATACCATTGACGTGAAGCCTGCTTGAGACCATAGATGGATTTCTGTAATTTGTATACCATATACTTTGGATCTCCAGATACAAAGTTTTTTGGATGTACCATATAAATCGTCTCATCAATGTTTCTATTGAGAAACAATGTCTTAACATCCATCTGATGTATCTCTAAATCAAAATGAGCCACGAGTGCCATTATTGTCCTGAAATAGTCTTTTGATGTAGCCAGAGAGAAAGTCTCTTTATAATCTATGCCTTCCCTCTTGGTTTTAAATATCCATTTGCAACCAATGGACTTTGTTCCTTCAGGCAATTCGACAAGATCCCAAACATCATTGTCTTTCATGGATTTCAACTCATCATTCATGGCATCAATCCACTTTTGAGGCTAGAACTTTGTTTGGCTTGGTGAAAGTTAATTGGATCATTTTCCACTATCCCTATGTCAAACTCTTGTTCTTGGAGAAATACAATGTAATTATCCAGAATCGCATTCTCCTTTCTCTAGGTGATCTTCTTAATGGCTCTCCTCATGAGGTTGTTGAGTTTGTACTTCAGGTATATTTTTTTCATTTTGCACGGGGAGCTCTTGTACATTGTCTTGTATATCTAGATTTGTATCTTGAACAATGTCAGGAATAGGAACCTGAACATTGTCAATAGCAATATGATAAGGAATAAATTTCTCTTCAAAGACAATTTTCTCTAACCTTATCTCCCTCCCCCCCCCACAAACTCAACTTCTTCAAGAAATCTCGCATTTTCCATCTCAAAAAAATGTCCTAGTAGTAGGATCATAAAACTTAAAGCCCCGAGAGCGTTCAGCGTATCAAAGTACCAACTAACTATTCTTGAGTCTAGTTTCTTTTCATGTGGCCTATAAGGTCGTGCCTCAGCTGAACAACCCCAAATGTGTAAATTCCTACTGCTAGGCTTCTTTCTAGTCCATAATTCGTAAGGGGTTTTGGCTACTACTTTACTTGGAACCCTATTAAGGATATATGCTGCAGTCTTTAGAGCTTCTCCCCAGAGTGATTCTGGTAAAGAAGAATAACTAATCATACTTCTTACCATGTCCTTAAGCGTTCTATTTTGTCTCTCAGCAATACCATTCATGTTAGGTTTGCCTGGCATTGTGTGTTGCGAGACAATACCGCATTCCTCTATGAATTAGCAAAGGGTCTTGGACGTTGTTCTCCCGATCCATCATATCTACCATAGTATTCACCACCACGGTCAGATTCGACAGCCTTAATTTTCTTGCCAAGCGAAAGATCAACTTATGCTTTAAATGACTTGAAAACATCTAGGGACTGTGACTTCTTATGTACTAAATATAGGTACCCATATCTTGAGTAGTCGTCTATGAACGTAATGAAATATTGTTGTCCATTCCAAGAAGCTGTAGGGAATGGACCACATATGTCAGTGTGAATGAGATCTAAGACGTCTGTACACCTGTTGGCACCTAATTTTCTTATGTTTATCTGTTTCCCCTTAATGCACTCAATGCAGACTTGAAAGTCTGCCAAATCTAAGGGGCCAAGAATCCCGTCACGCACAAGTCTTTCAATTCTACGTTTAGAGATATAGCATAACCACTTGTGCCATAAGGTGGCGGAATTTTCATTTAATTTTCACTTTGTCCCACGTGAATTAATATGCAAAATTTCATTAAAGGAAGTAATAGTGCCAAGCATATAAAGATTATCAATCAAAGAACCGGTAGCAATTAGCTTTGAATCTTGACATAGACTAACTTTATTATTTCCAAAAGAACAAGCATAACCAGATTTGTCCAAAGTATAAATAGAAACTAAATTCCATCTAAAAGACGATGCAACAAAAGTCTCGATCAAATCCAAATTAACACTAGTATTTAATAGTAATTTAAAGTTTCTTATAGCTTCCACTGGAACTTTCTTGTCGTCGCCCACAAAGATGAATCTTTCAGCATCAGTTGGTGGCCGGCTCCAAGGGCAACCCTACATAGACATACTACCAGAATCTAACCACCAAGTATCTTTAGGTACAAAACCTAAATTATCTTCAGAACAAACCAAAGCGAGAAGCTTACCCTTCTTTGCACGCTAAGCGGCGTATTTGGGACAGTCTCTCTTCATGTGACTTCTTTTCTTGCAGAAATAGCAAAGTAATTACTCATTTTGCTTCTTTTGTTTCTTCTGCTGAGGTATCACATCTGCAGCATATCCTTAGCTCTCTTTTTATTATTATTATTATGAGAGATTGATGCTAAGTGAGCACTTTCAGTCTTGTCTCGTTGAATTCTTTCATCTTCTTGCACACAGTGAGATATGGGCTCATTAAAAGTCCATTTGTCCCTTTGGGTGTTATAACTCACTTTAAATTAGTTGAATTGTGCTAGAAGAGATATGAGAACCAAGTGCACGAGCAAGTTCTCAAATAGCTCTAACTTTAGTGCCTTGAGTATCCCATCGAGATTAGACATTTCCATAATGTACTCCCTGTAGACACCCCATTTTGTCGGCTATCAGATTTAGGAGACCCACAGCTTGTTGGTTCACAATGATCGAAAAAGACTCGAAAAGGACTCCTGGAAGTTAATCTATCTCTTAAAATGCTCAGAATGACCAAAATACCCCCTGAAAGCCACAAAACTCCCAGATTTGGACCGAAAGTTCTGAAAACATGATACGTCATAAAAATAATACTAAAAATGAGTTTTGAAGCAAAATCAAATGAAATCGTCAGCTCCCAGAGACCTCTGGAAGTCCGGAAAGTTCCTAGAAAGTCCCCGTTGACCGGTTTGACCCAAGTTTGACCAGGTTTGACCAAGGTTTGACCGAAAACGTCCAAATTTGACAAAAAGTTTTAAGATCATTCTAGATCATGTGAAAAATACTAAAATGAGTTTTAAAAGAAAATCGTACGAAAACGTCAGCTCCTGGGAGCTCCCAGAGGTTCCCAAAACTTCTTGGAGATCTAAGGTTTGACCGATTTGACCTAAAAGTTGACTTTGAAACCGGAGCGCCGTGTCATTTTTCAAACATTTTTTATGGATACTAGAGGTCAATAGCTTTCCAACGGTATATCGCACATAATTTCTGAATTCAAAACGAATTTACTATGAATTTTCGAAGGCAAAAAATGCGATCAAATCGGCTTTTATCGCGAATACCGCAAAACTTTTCAAAGAGATCTATCTTCGAACTATTTTTTTTTAATATAAATTAGACTCCATTACCTTTCCAACGGTATATCACAACCTCAGTTTAGAGTTTGTATGCATTTTTTGTGAATTTCGGACGAAATAGGGCCTTTTTGCGAATACCAAAACCTCTGGGGGCCTAAACAACATTATCTGGACGCAGGAGGAGCAGTGCTGCCGCGGCACTGGCCTATTGCCACCACGGCACAGGCCCAGTGCTGCCGTGGCACTCTTTCCCAGAACAGTCCATTTTTGTAAATTATTTTGGGGGTCCATTTTGATTAATTAGAAACCAAAATGATGTAATTCCTTGTTCACAGACATTTGGAGCCAATGGGAGCACTCTTTAAATCCCAAAACCACCCCAAATTGGCCTATATAAACCCCCCTTGACTTCTCATTTAGGGGGTGGCAAATGAAAGCTTAGAAAAGTTTTAGAGAGAAAGTTGTAGAGATAAGGTTAGAATAGAGAGAAAAGAAGCTTCCTCTTTTGATTTTCAACTAGAAAGTGAGTTCTAAACTTTGTTTTCTACTTCATTACTCCTATTTACTTCACATTCAATACACCCAACCACAATTTTAGTGAGTATTTGTGAGATAGGAAGCTACTTCCATGTCCTAGGTCACCATATATGAGTGAAACACCAAACTACAAGTCCAAAATCACATTGATTATCATCTATTGATTGTTATTATATGTTTGTTTATATAAATGTTCATCTCTTCTTACCTCATTTCTTTTTTATTTTTCTTTGTCTACTTACTAGTCCATCATCATCTAAATGATGACATGAAGTTTGAGGTGAGTGAATACTTATGGATAGTAGCTCTTGACCTCAAAAACATGATGATTTCAACTTCAATACATTCCTATGTATTCTTGAAGTTGTCTTCAAAATGAAAACAATGCTCTCCAACAATCTTGGAGGTTCTTGATATGAGTTCAATATTGATATTTCAACTGGTCATAATCTCCATTTCAGTTCTGAAAGTAAACTCTCAAAACCTCTATTTCAAAACCCCTCTTAAACCCCTCATTTTGATTTCAAAGAATAAAACCATAGTTCTTCCCAAAACCTTCAAAATAATAGGAGCAGAAATCCTCATTTTGAACAATCTGAGTTCAAAGATTTCTCCAGGACTCAATACTCAAAGTTTTAACATGAGACCACTTGGAAAGCCTTCTTAACTCATTAGAAAACACCTATGATTTTTGGTTTGACTTGGAAACACTTGAAATGGACCCCAAACATTCTTTCCAGACATTCTGTTTTTGCTGTCATAGCAGCTTGGTTGACTTTCAACTTGTTTTACAGAAAACTTTTCCAAAAGGAGTGATCCCAACTTATTTTTTCCTTTAACTGCAGTGTCTTAGGAAACTTTCTGTATAATATGGGCCTCTAGATGTTTTGTTTTCATTTTCTAAGATTTTTTGAAATTTCAATCGACAGTACGGATTCTGTTTCTGAGTGACCTCTATTGATATGTGTTCTAGACACAATAAGGATGATCTTCATAAAAAATCATGCATTGAAAATATTTCTAACCCCACTTTTTAATTTTCACAAGATCAAGTCAATGTTCTGTCCACTATTCACAGCAAGTATACTTTTACTTCCATCCCTTGATTTGATGCTTATATGTACTTTTAAATTAGTTCATATCCTAGGAAGTAGTTCATACCATATTTGTACATATCCCATGATGATTTTGCCCATGCATTTATTCATCTTCTAGACTTCTAAGTCACTTTAGAAAACCCATGTACACAAACACACTACAACCTTTGCACATTCTAAGACCATGTATTACATCCATGCAAGATTTGGAGTTTTTGTGACTCCTAATCTAAGGAGATTATAATGATGAACTTGATCACACGTTCATGCTCCCGCTCGATTTAATCTTCCTTCTCATCCGTCCGAGGATTGAGAGATCTCCTTTTTCTCAAAGATTAACGTGCATCATACTAGCTTGCTAAGCATATTTCGTTTTCTTTTTATTTGTTTCAAGAACAATTCATGTCCCTTTTAGATTAGGAAAACTTGATTACTTGATATAAGATTAGACCATTTTTCCTAGGTTTGTTTGTGTGATCTTTCACTTTTGCATTGTGTGATATTTGGCTTAGATCTTATGAATGACATCTTATCTTTCGATCTTCCATTTCAAGATTCTTATGTGATGTAATATACCTATCATAAATATTAATTTTTGAACCAAACATAGTACAAGATGATTATTTGGATGCTAATGAGGCCCATCGAGAGACGGGGCGAGTTGAGGGTGTTTTAGTCGTGACAAAGGCTCATTCCTCTCTCGTACCAAAACCCCAAGCCAAGTTCTTTGGTTATGAAGGACCGGCGTGAGTCAAATTGGGTTTCTTGGTTCCCTAAAGACCAAGTGGCGACTCTGTATCTATTTTCAACATACCTTCCTTTTTTTTCTTTGATCCAAATCAATTTCAAACAAAAACAAAAAGAGTGGATGACCGATTCCACATGTTCACAATCTGGCGACTCTGTTGGGGATTTTTATTTTAAAACAAAATAATACAGAGGTTTAACTCATAAGAAGCATCCTTAAAATCATATTCTTACTATGTCTGGTTCACTGCATTGCACTTCTTCATTTTCCCCTTCAACTGTATCTGAAACGCGGCGCTGACATTGTTCAGGTCTTGCTGTGCCAGGGCACAAGTCACCGTTGATACTGTACCTTCCAAGGTATATCAAAAAGAGTAACAACTTCCGTACAGTCTCCCTGACGGTATATTGGAACTCTCGTCAATGGTCCCTCTTTGACTAAACCCAACCTTTGCATATAGATTCCTGTAGAACATTTCATAGGACTGTTTATTTATCTTTTCGAGATAGGACAATGTGATATAACTGCTGTATGCCTTGGTGGGATTACCTGCGCGGTGTAGACGCTTATGTGGCATAGAACATAACCTCTTTCTTATGATTTCCAAGGCAATCACTCACATGTGATTACATTGAGTTGACCTGCCTAGGCACCATGATAAGGATTTCTGCTCCATAATCACAGGGATATACACCGCAAAACCTTGTTTGTTGGTCCTAAGACTCGGTTCGGTTACAGCTCATGGTCTGCAAAGTGTGTAGAAGCATCAGTACTGGCATGTGATTTCTAGTGAGCTGGTTCAAAATTTCAAATATATATTTATAAATATATATAGTAGTATGTTTCTCTCGGTCGATTTTGTTTAATATATGCATAAACCGAAACAGAATCGAAAACCAAAAATTACAAAAAATAAAAATCGAAACCGACCACCTTAGTACAAGACCGACCAAAATCGACCAAAATCAACCGGTTCGGTCGATCTGATCGGTTCAGACGGTTTTTTTTACACCCCTATACGTGAGAAATGCCCATTTTATTATCGCTAGAAAGTTGAATATCGGCACGTGCACATTATGTGAAATTAGATTTAAAGAATTAAATACTTGATTCGGAAATTAAGAAATGACGTGATTAGCTTTTAAATAGTGGTCGATGGTTCTATATATACAAACCAGGGATCTTCTATGATACAGTTTAGAATGTATTATACATTTCATTTAGGTTCAAAAAAGTTATAAATATGTATCAAAATATTGTAACTTTGAAAAGCACTATAATTTTTCAAAGCACACAGCTTTTAAGTTACAACGTTTTGTAATCTCCACGAAAAATAAAAAATAATAAATTACACTATTTTGGGACCTAATTACACTATTTTATGACCAAACTGTAATAGTTCAGGAACCTTTCTCTTCTTATTAACTAGGGTTAATTACATTTTACCCCCTTATGGTTAGGCCCATTTTCACTTCAAACACCCCCCCCCCCCAATGTGGTTCAAAAGTGGACACTTAACAACCCCCTTGTGGTTTTAAACTAAAGTGAAACTACTAAAATTTCTCTCAAAATAACCTCATATAGGGATTTAATGTTAAAATCAACCCCACATAGAAAGTTTAAGTGTCAAAATTAACTGTACATAGGCAATTAACCCCAAAATTAGTCCCACATAGGGATTAAGTGTTAAAATTGAGCACCACATAGGTGGGCTAAATGACAACATTATCTTCACATAGAGAGTTAACCCCAAAATTAACCTCGCAAATGGGGCTAAGTGTTAATACGTTTGGCCAATTTCAGAGTTTTCATTAGTTTTGAGAGAATTCTTAACAGTTTCACTCTAGTTTGAAACCACAGGGGAGTTAAGTGTCCACTTTTGACCCACAGGGGGTAAAGTGAAAATAAGCCAAACCACATGGGTAAAATGTTTTAACCCTATTAACTAATTGTAAAGACCAAATAGACCCAAAAAAATGTTTTCCTTATCACTGGACATCCAACCACTGCAGTGGTTCACTGTTTTACGATCAGATCAGGTCGGACCTATGAATGTGTATTGGGGTGGATTGAAAATGCAATAGCGGCGGGCTGCTAGCAAGGGAATGAGACAATAGTGGGCTCTGCCGGGCTGTAGTGTCCCCTAATATCTGAGATATTTTTTTCCTGTGTAATATTTTAGATTAATTGTAGTTTAGCCTACCCTAATATTTGACAGAATGCCTTATCATTTCTATTTATCTTTTCAACCCAAACCAATATTGTTCAATCCAAACAAAACACATTATATTAGTTCAATGACAATCTAGCACACCCCAAATATTTTGCCCAACTCTTTTTCTTAGGTCAACCCCTCTCAATATTTATTTTTTTTAAAAAAAAAATATATTGTATATTAGCCCAAATGTAAACTTGTCATGCCCGTTCCAGAAAATCACGATTTTAAAATGCATAAATGAAATTTTGTGAATTATCACTGTTAGTTGATAATTGAGAATGAGGTTGACTGGAGGTCAACGGTAAGGTGTCAATCGAAGACACGGTAATAAGAAATCATATGGCATCAACACGATTTAAATGACATTTATGTGGTTAAATGTTTTGAGATATCTGGTATTTTCATGAATAGTAAATTTACCTGTGTAGAGTAAATTCTGGTAGTTTTGATATCGCTATAGAGGTTTTTGAACACTGTGGTGAGAACGTGAGTGGCACGTTATATAAAAGGTAGGTTATGTAGAGATTTTACGGAATTTAGTTTTCGGATATAATTTTGAACCCAAACGAGACTTAGTTGAAAACTTCTGAAATTTATAATTTTCACTCGTAAAGTCATAAAATGGACGTGTGCCACGTTTCGGGAGATAATTAGAAGTTTTGAGAACTCGCGAGGTGGTAAACGCGAATTTCGAGGAGTTTGCCTATAAATAGGTAGGGTTGAGAATTTCATTTGCAAAACTTTGTAAAATATCGTTCGAGAGGAGAGAGAAAAGGAGATTTGATTCCTCGAGCTTTGCGACGACGATCGGCAACCTTTCGTCCATCAAATTTTCTCCAGATTCTAGATTTGAACTCGTGGAGGTAAGATCTACATTTTGATACCACTTAGGCCATGTTTGGCAAACTTTTGTAAAAATCTAATTTCTAGACTTTTGGGGAAAACCCAGTAAAACTAGTAAGAATCACCTCAAATTTGAGATCCGACGTTTAATCGGCCCATTAATCGATCCTTCAAAGTTTGGAGGAAATCGCATGAGGTATGAAGTTCTAACTTGTGAAATATAGAGAAATACATGTTTTATATTTCGACGACGAAATTGTGATCCAGGCAAAATTCATGTGTTAATCTTAGACCCGTTAATTATGCACACGCTTAAATGTGAAAAGCATGTCTAAATTTATGCGAGCACGTTGAGTTGTCTATGTGGGTCAAAGGGGGGTCTTATACAAATTCATGCTAGAGTAAGCTTCTCGATGTTTGAGAATTATAGTAGCGACAACTACTGTGCATGGTTTTAGGCTTGGACTTGTCAGGGCACTTGAGGATGTAATGGTTGTTGGCTTGGACTAGCCATTGACATCGCGGTTTAAGGCTTGGACTTACCGCTACCGGATGAAGGCGTATTTTTCTCCCTAGAGACTATTGATATGATTTATGAGATTAAAGCATGTTTTGTCATATATTACATATATTAGAACTTGTGCACTCAACATATAGCTGAGCAGTGGAGATTTACTCCATTGCAGGTAAAAAGAAAGATAAGAAGAAGCGTGAGGAGTGAGGCCGTTGAGGAACGTCGGGGAATCACCTTGTTCATATCTTTTGTTCTCTTTTCCTTAAACTTGTACTAAGGCCTTAAAATTCGTAACATGTTTAGTGTGGAATCTTGGGAGAGATTGTAGTATTGTAATAGCTAGTAAACTTTTGTAGTTATGTTTTAAATCGTTGGTTTACTCCTGTGTTTGTGTTGGTTTAGAATCGGAGGACCTAAGTTTGAATTCTGCAGAATATTTAGTGTGCCGATGCGAATCAGTCGACTGGTTTTTGATTCAGTCGACTGGCTCACTGTGTTGAATAGAGCACTACTTGATACGTTTGGGGATCAGTCGACTGGGTTGAGAAAACAGTCGACTGGATGGGGCCCCAGAACGTGACTTTCTGCTTGAATAGAGTATCAGTCGACCGGACAACTTCAGTGGACTGATAAATTTAGGCACCAGTCGACTGGGTCCCTGACACAGTCGACTGGACCGGGCTGTTGATCTTTTAACTTCATTGCTTTAGGTCTTCAGTCGACTGGACTCCCGATACAGTCGACTGGAACCCTGTATTTTAAAATGAATTCTTTGGATGCTTTCCAATTGGCCAAAACTTTTTATAAGTCTGATTTTAAGGATTCTACTTATGTTTTCCACTGCTATTTACTTTAATGAACTGGATAAGCCTTGATGGTGTGCCATGTGTCCTGTTTCCGCACGTTAGTGGGATGGGTCGTGACAAAACTAGTCCACCTAAAATATTTATTTTATTAATATTCCTTAGTACTCAATTTAGGCTAACCGAAATTGTTTTACTATCCCTCAAATTTTACAAATTATGAGAAGCAATCAATTATGGAATTAAAAAAGAAAAAAAAAAGAAAAAAAAAAAGAAAAAAGAAGAAGAATATGATATTAACAAAGTTCAACATAAAATATAGATAAATAGACCCAAAAAATTCGCATGCGCTTCCCCCGAACGGCCGTATATGTTCATCATTGTATACAAATTCATCCAGTCCTATCCCCCTGACATAAAAACCCTGGCTCCGCCCTTGGCCACCGGGGATACCAGGAGCAGCAATCTCCCCTCCTTTTTTTTTTTTTTGGATTATACTTGTACGTATTTTTGAGATTTTGTATCAGAAATGTTAGAGTTTTGCTAAGTGACGTATTCTAACCACTTTACGAGTCGAGATGTTTGTGCTTGTAATCCTCTCATTTGGCCTCTTTGAAGTTTTCGCTCCTACGTGCATTGTATCATTTTTTTTTCGATAACAGTGTTTGATGGTTGATTGTATTTTATAAAGTTTAGACTGATGGTGAAACAATTCCAGTTGAACTACAGTAAGACCTGAGAGAAAAATGTGTTGCAAAAGTTATTTATGAAAGAAAAGTGTTAGGCCAAAATATTTAGAGTGGATTGGATTAAAATTGGAACAATATATAACATACAACTTTTGTCCTCTTCAAATTTTGGGATGGACTAAACTAAACGAGGAAAAAAAAGAGCGTTAGAACAACTGTATATAGTGGACTAAACTACAATTAGACTTAAAAAATTTCCCAAATTTGGGGTAGCTATTGCCGAACTCTACCTAGTCCTTAATTACGATGATCCCATGTTAGTTTTCCTTCTTTTTTCCACAAGTAAAATGCACCTTAAATTTGTCCAATCAAAAAAATAATAATAAGGGTGATGTTATTGCCACTTCATCATTGAATCAAGGCACTCCATGGTACCACTCTTAAAGCATGCGGTACTATGCATGTCATGCATTGCATACATGGTACTACATGCTCTGAGAGTGGTACCATGGAGTGCATTGGTTCAATGTTGGAGCGGTAATAACAATTCCAAAAAAAAAATTGTTGGATTTTCAACAAATGTTGCAGCGAGCTCACTTGATTTTCATTGAAGAATATTGAAAAGGTCCTACCACCATTATTGAAGCAAGAAATGCTACTCAAATCTCTTATCCCAAATGGTCCCAAACACATGTGGCAATGGGAACTTGATTTTGATTGGTGGATATTGAGGTGGCCCTACTGTTTCGAAGATGGTCCACTAGATTTTTATTGGAGGATATTGAATAGTTCTACTAGTTGCTCACCCATTTTTGGTCCACCGTTGATCACCCAGACTTTCACTGGGTGACACATGTCACATTCCAGTAATTACGTTGATAGTACAGGGACAAAATGAGAATAAAATAGGACACATGTCACCCAGTGAAGCTTGGGTGAGCAAAAATGCTCTCGTTCTACTATTATTGAAGGTGGTTCAAGTGACACATATATCGGTAACCACGTTTGAATACAAAATAATTTTTTTGGTCATAGTTTGGATTAGTGGTGTCAAACGAGCCGGGTTGGCCTAGAACCGGTCCGCCCAGTAAGCCTGATTCATGCCTTTTCGGTCCAGGCTGGACACCCCCTAGGCGTCCACGGCCTGACCCGTCGCGAAGCCCAAAGTTGGCCCAGTCCTCAATTAAGCACGGTCGAACTAACAACTATTTTGGCACTTTTTCCCACTTTTGCACATTTAGCGGGTATAAAACGGTTAGTTTTAGGGATTAAATAAAATATTTTTTTTTAATGACTACTTTTTATCAAAATTTTCCCACTTTTTTTTATCCCTCAAACCCGGTCCGATCTTAGTGAGACCAATCCATCAAGCCGAGCCGAGCCGAGCCGAACCGACCCTCTCTTCCCGACCAACTTTTTAGTTGAGCTGAGCCCGTTTTACACCTCTAGTTCGGATAAAAAAAATTTGATAACATAACATTACTCATTTTAATTCTAACTTTACTCAATTTGTAATTTCTCCAATTGGCGCATAAGTAAAAGTCATCTACTCCATGAACTTGGTCGTATATATGTCTACAGAGGCTGTCACATCTCATGTTGCCACAGCAACGTGTGGCATCATGAGCAACCTTGGGCTAAAAACAAAAATAATAGGGATATACACTAAATTAAATGATACATTAAATAACGTACTAGCTTTAATATATGAACTCTATGCTGTATAAGTGATACACAAAAAAGTGTAAAAAATTTAAGCAGCACAGGATGCATTTAAAAACAACACAAATACATACATTTAAAAGTAATATGTCATTTAGTGTATATCCCTTTGATCGTTGGGGCTAAAAATCCTCAAGGAGCCGCAAGAGTATAATACCAATAATTTGGGAGAGAAAGAGAGAGAGAGAGAGAGAGAGAGAGAGAGATAGAGAGAGCCGCAAGAGTATAGTACCACTCTCAAAGCATGCGGTACTATGCATGTCATGTATTACATACATGGTACTACATGATCTGAGAGTGGTACCATGGAGTGCCTTGGTTCAATGTTGGAACGGTAATAACAATTCCAAAAAAAAATTGTTGGATTTTTGGTTTTCAACAAATGTTGCAGCGAGCTCACTTGATTTTCATTGAAAAATATTGAAATGGTCCTACCACCATTACTGAAGCAAGTAATGATACTCAAATCTCTTATCCCAAATGGTCCCAAACACATGTGGTAGTAGGAACTTGATTTTGATTGGTGGATATTGATGTAGTCCTACTATTTCGAAGATGGTCCACTAGATTTTTATTGGAGGATATTGAATAGTTCTACTAGTTGCTCACCTATTTTTGATCCACCGTTGCTCACCCAGACTTTCACTGGGTGACACATGTCACATTCCAGTAATTACGTTGATAGTATAGGGGCAAAATGAGAATGAAATAGGACACATGTCACCCAATAAAGCTTGTGTAAGCAATGATGGACCAAAAATAGGTGAGCAAAAATGTTCTCGTTCTACTATTATTGAAGTTGGTTCAAGTGACACATATATTTGTAACTACGTTTGAATACAAAATAATTTTTTTGGTCATAGTTTGGATTAGAGGTGTCAAACGAGCCGGGTTGGCCTAGAACCGGTCTAATTCAGTAAGCCTGATTCATGCCTTTTAGGTCTAGGCCGGACACCCCCCTAGGCGTCCACAGCCCGACCCGCCGCGAAGCCCGAAGTTGGCTCACTCCTCAAGCACGGTCGAACTAACAACTATTTTTGGCACTTTGTCACCTTGGCTATAAAACGGCTAGTTTTAGGGGTAAAAATATATATATTTATTTTTTAAATGACTACTTTTTACCAAGTTTTTCCCACTTTTATTATCCCTCAAGCCCGGTCCAATCCTAGTGGGACCAATCCACCGAGCCAAGCCAGACACACCCTCTCTTCCCGAGCTTGGTCTGACCAACTTTTCGGTTGAGCTCGGCTCATTTGACACCTCTAAATTTGATAACATAATGTTACTCAATTTAATTCTTTTTTTTTTTTTGATGGAAAAGTGGGAATTTCATTGCCAAAGAAATTAACGATTCACAGCCTCGTGGGAAGCGAGAGACTGGATACAATCCGGGAGAACATCAAAGAAAAAAACATGCGAACGGTGTGTACTTGCATAGCGAGCGAGTTCGTGAGCCACCTTATTGCCAGTTCTATGAACATGTTTGACTTCTAAAAAACCCAACCGAGAGAGAGAATTCTTTGCCTCATCAATAATGTGACCACAAGGAGCAAGACATGGATCAACCGCTTTTAGTAACAGCATGACATTCAAGCAATCCATTTCAAGTACATCCCCACACAACCCAACTTCCTCGATTGCAACACAAGCCCGAAGGACGGCCATAGCTTCACAGTCCAAAGGATCAAGAGCACCTGAGATGAACATAGAAACACCAAAGATAACATGGCCCTCATGGTTTCGGACCACCGCTCCAACACCATAACCATGCAATTCCTCAAAACATGCCCCATCCACATTTACTTTAAACATACCTTGATTTGGAGCTTGCCAAGTAACTGGCCTCCTAGGAGGGATACGAGGTAACTCAGGCTCACGGCAAGCCAAGATCTCATTCCAGAAACGATCCACAAATCCACAAACTCCTAGTACTGTATTACCACCCCCATCAAAAACTCGCATGTTTCGGTCAATCCAAATTGCCCAGGCTGTGAGTAAGAAAAGTGCAGCTCTATCAATTGTTTCTGTTCCCATCACATGATCCAGCCAATCTTCAAAACGCTTTTTGGAGCCTGTCATGGAGTAACCACTAGCAAAGTGATGACTCCACACTTCCTTCGCGAACGGGCAGCCACAAAACACATGATTCGAAGTTTCACATTCACCACACCGGATACATCGGTCTAAGATAGGCATAGATTTTTGCATCAAATTAACGTTACATGAAATGAAATTATGAAATATGGACCAACCAAAGCATCGAATCTTGAGGGGAATGAAGGAAAAACCGGTTCAAAGTCAAAGTTTAAACGCGCAGCGGAAATAGGTCAAGTTATAAAACTTAATGGTAGCCCAGGATCTACTACTCGTCAATTCCATAGATGCGTGCAAGGGGGTGCAAGATTTATACCTTAGTGTCTTGAACCCAATTCTGAACTTCAACTTCCAGCAGCCTCCACTAGATGATCTTCACCCTTATGACTCCTGCGGATGCCTGCCGGAAAGACTAGGGTTGGTGGGAACCCTAATAGAGAGGATAGGAAGGTTTGGGAAGACTATTGTAGTTTCTGCAGCTTCTGCGTATAAGAACGTCGATCAACTTTTTCCAGAACGCAGCTGCCCTATTTATAGAATTCCAGAACTGACCTAAACTTCGACCGATCGAAGTGACTTCGATCGATCGAACCATTCTTGATCGATCGAACCTGCCATGACTTCAATCGATCGAACATACTTCAATCGATCGAACCTGTCTTGACAGCTTCCTCAAGTGTCTTTCCAAGCATCCTGGCGGAGCTAAGAGTGGGACCTCCTAGGTTCTTTATTGTTGGCTCAGACCAGTTTGTTAATTACCATGACCAAACTCTTTGATCAGCAAACTAACTAACTGGTCAGTTAACGTTTACTCCACTATAAAACGATAACTGAACTCCAATGCAAAAGAACATATCCGAAGCGATAACTAGACTTGTATTGTGTACTAATGTTCCTCTACCGTCAGCATTCGCAATCATATTCAGGTAGTCGGATAACTGTTACTGTCAACCTGAATCATGATTACTTCTTGTATTCCTTGAGTCACATTCACCTCTCATGATTACCAAACATGTTGATAACTCTTATCAACAAGACTGCAGTACTCAATAATCAACTTGGTGACATTCTCAAGGGAATGCTTACTCTGAAACAGAGGGTAGATTCTATCTTGACAATATATGTTCACAACCCTGTGAACATGACATACCCAAGATACCCAGGTGTTGATCTTCGATAGACCTCACTGATTGGTAAGTCAAAGCACTCATATCCACAGTCTGTGTTCATAATCATCTCAAGATTGAGAACACGTACCTTATACAAGTTATGAGTTCCTATTGACTGTTTGACAGTCTTGAGTGTCAATAGGAAAACTCAGGTCCGTCAATGCACTATAAGCACTAGCATATTAACTAAGAGTTACACTCTAGTGATTGAGATTCATCACTCCATCCAATGGTAGTTAATGTTGCTACAGTGTATACCTGATGAGATATCCAGTCTCATCATCCACTGCGACAAGCTTTAAGTTATCAAAGAATAGTAATTCGTATCTCACTTGTATGCATCTCATACACACACGAATTACCTACTATGATACTTAAGGATAAACAATCATCTCATAAAAGAAACATACACAATGAAATGTAAAGCTGATATCCATATATTATAATGCTAATGTCTTATACATAAAGTAATGGTTTGAGGGCACAAACCCAACAAACTCCCACTTGCACTCACAACCATACAGGATTACATCTGAGACCTAGACTATCTAGATGACGATCAAAGACCTTCTGTGGCAAGGCCTTTGTAAACGGATCAGCAAGATTATCAGCGGTGGCAATCTTGGTGACAGTCACATCTCCACGTTGAACAATATCTCGGATAAGATGATATTTCCGCTCTACGTGCTTTCCCTTTCCGTGGTTCCTTGGCTCCTTGGACTGAGCCACTGCCCCACTATTATCACAATAAAGCGTAATAGGTGACAGCGACGCTGGTACCACCTCAAGCTCCATAAGGAACTTCTTGAGCCAAACAGCTTCCTTTGCGGCTTCACAAGCAGCCACATACTCAGCTTCTGTAGTTGAGTCTGCAATGAAATTTTGCTTAATGCTCCTCCAACTGACAGCACCACCTCCCAAGGTAAAGAGATGACCGGACGTCGACTTTCTCGAATCTTTATCTGACATAAAGTCCGAGTCAGTGTATCCTACTGGAATTAACTCACTACCACCGTACATAAGCATATAATCTTTAGTTCTTCTCAAGTACTTAAGAATGTGCTTGACGGCGGTCCAGTGTTCTGGACCTGGATTCGACTGATATCTACTAACCATGCCAACGGCAAAGCAGATATCTGGTCTAGTGCATAACATCGCATACATAAGACTTCCCACTGCCGAAGCATAGGGAATTCCTGTCATGCGATTCCTCTCATCCTGTGTCTTTGGACACTGGTCCTTGGAGAACGCTAAATCATGCCTGAAAGGTAACAAACCTTTCTTCGAATTATCCATTGAAAACCTAGTTAGCACTTTATCGATATAACCAGCTTGAGATAATCCCATTATCTTTCGCTTACGATCCCGAAAGAGCTTTATCCCAAGAATACAGCTCGCCTCTCCTAGATCCTTCATATCGAAAGTACTAGCTAGCCAAACCTTGATTGTTGACAACGCCACTATATCATTCCCAATGAGTAGAATGTCGTCAACGTAAAGCACAAGAAAAGCCACCACTTTCCCTTCACACTTCTTGTATACACAAGGTTCATCCAGATTCTGCATGAAACCAAACGACTTGACCGCTTGGTCGAATCGGATGTTCCAACTTCTGGATGCTTGCTTAAGCCCATAAATGGACTTTTGCAACTTGCATACCAAGTTACCTTTCCGACCAGCTATGAACCCTTCTGGTTGTTGCATATAGATGTCCTCCTCAAGATTGCCATTCAAGAATGCAGTCTTGACGTCCATCTGCCAGATCTCATAATCTAGGCATGCAGCAATGGATAAGAGTATTCTGATGGACTTGAGCATGGCTACAGGCGAGAAGGTTTCCTCATAGTCAATGCCCTCCCTTTGAGTATAACCTTTAGCTACAAGCCTTGCCTTAAAGGTCTCAACCTTTCCATCAGATCCTCTTTTCCTCTTGTAGACCCACTTACAACCAATGGGTTTAATATTGGCTGGAAGTTCTACAAGATCCCAGACCTGATTGGAATCCATAGATTCCAATTCAGCCTTCATAGCTTTAACCCAATGAGCTGAATCAACATCAGCCATTGCCTCTTCATATGTGGCAGGATCATATTCAGATTCTATGGAGACAGCTTCAAAAACTTCTCCTAAGAACATGTATCTATCAGGCTGGCTGATAATCCTCCCACTACGATGAGGTACCGGTGCGGAATTAGGTGAAGAAGTGGTATTTTCTTGATTTAAATTGTTATTAACTACGGGTTGGACTGAGGGCTCTCCTTCTATCTCTCTCAGATCTATCCTTCCCTTAGGTTTATGGTTCATGATATAATCATCCTCCAAGAAAACAGCATTCGTACTGACGAATACCTTCTGTTCTCTTGGATCATAAAAATACCATCCATAAGTACCCTTTGAATACCCCACAAAGTAACATACTTCCGATCTAGAATCCAATTTGCTCATCTTTCCTTTCAGCACATGTGCCGGACACCCCCATATCCGGAGATGTTGCAAAGAAGGCTTGCGCCCAATCCATATCTCTCGTGGTGTCCTTGGAACAGATTTGCTTGGTACTAGATTTAGTATGTAAGCAGCGGTTTCCAAAGCATAACCCCAAAGGAATAAAGGTAACTCAGAATAACTCATCATTGACCTAGTCATGTCTAAAAGAGTCCGATTCCTTCTCTCCGCTACACCGTTCTGCTGAGGCGTACCAGGTGCAGTCAATTGTGACAGAATTCCATTCTGTACGAGGTGATCAATAAATTCATTAGAGAGGTACTCGCCACCTCGATCAGATCGAATGGTCTTGATATGTGTGCCCAATTGCTTCTCCACTTCAGCCCTAAACTCTTTGAATTTTTCAAAGGCTTCTGACTTGTGCTGCATTAGGTACACATATCCATACCTAGAGTGGTCATCAGTAAATGTTATGAAATACTCATAACCACCCCTTGCTCTAATATTCATTGGTCCACACACATCAGTATGAACTAATTCGAACAATGCATTGGTCCTATTGCTCTTTGTAGGAAAGGGCCTTTTGGTCATCTTACCCTCTAAACAAGACTCGCAGACTTCTATTGGTTCGAGAACCAAATCGCCTAAGACCCCTTCTTTGACTAGTCTTCCAATCCTATTCAGATTGATATGGCCAAGCCTCATATGCCAAAGCCTTGTTGGATTAGTGGAAGGTCTCTTTCTTTTAGATGGTACAGATACCACTGAGTTATTAAGTTCCATGCAAGAGTCTTTAGAAACGTTGGGAGTAATCAAATACAAACCATTTGATTTAACACCAGAACATATAAAAGAACTATTTCTTTTAATCACAACTTCAGTTCCAAAAAGAAAAGAATAACCATTATTCGATAAATTAGAAACTGAAATTAAATTACGTCTCATTGAAGGGACGTAAAGTACATCTGATAAAATCAAAACTTTCTTGTCTAGAAATTCTAAAACTATGACTCCTATAGCAACCGCAGAAACGGTTGCGATAGAACCTAGAGTAAGTACGATTTTCCCATCACTGCACTTCCTGGTTGATCTAAACCCTTGCAATGAATTACAGATATGGTTAGTCGCCCCAGAATCAATGCAACAAGTGTTTGAAGTATCCGTAATAAAACTTACTTCAATCATATGTGATTCAATCATACCTTGAACTCTTGTAGCTAAGAATTCTGGACAGTTCCTCTTCCAGTGGCCCTTGTCGCCGCATTAGAAACACTTTCCTTTGCCTTGGCCACCCACCTTCCCTTTGCCCTTACCTTTTCCCTTAGATTTTGCAATCTTAGGGACCGGTCCAATCCTTGCACCTCCAGTGCCAGCCTTCTTCTTCCCTTTCTTTCCTTTCGGTATAGATCGGGAAGAGGAAGCGCTTTTCTTAACGTTCAAAACGTTGACCCCAGGTTTGATCACCCCTTCCGCTGCCAAAAGCGAACTCATCAATTCGCTCATTGAAAAATTCATTTGATTCATATTATAGTTAAGTTTAAATTGAGCGAATGAAGGCGACAACGAATTGAGGATCATATCAACTTGGGTCTGTGCATCGATGTTGGCACCAAGGGTCTCCAGCTCATTTAAATAACCAATCATTTTTAAAACATGTTCTTTGACTGGAGTCCCTTTCGACATCTTTGCACTCATTATCTTCTGCATGGCTACCTGTCTGGCAGGCCTGCCATGCTCCCCAAACATCTTTTTCAGGGATGTGATAATGTCACTGGCAGAATCGTTCAATTGGAATTGGTGTTGCAACACACCAGCCATTGAGGCCAGAATGTAGCAACGAGCCATTCCATTCGACTTCTTCCATTTGTCGAACTCGCGTCTGGCAGCTGCCGAAGCATTTGCCGCGGGTTCTTTGGGGCATGGGGTGGTGAGGACATATATGTGATCCTCCGCAGTTAACACGATGTCAAGGTTACGTTTCCATTCAGTGTAGTTGTTTCCAGTTAATTTGTTTTGAGTGAGTATGGTGGCAAGTGGACTAAATGCAGATCCAGACATTATGATTACTGAAAATCAAACAAAATAATTATGGATATCAGAATTTGACAGTTTAAAGTAAAAGAATCCTTTTAAAACTTTTATTTTAAAACAAAGTCGCCGGAATATCAAAACGAAAGAATAAAGCCTCCGTGTGGTGGTCAATGTTCGATCTTTCGATTTATCATGACTTATCCGCTATGCAACTCTTGCAAAACAAGTTATGACTCCCGAACCTATTTGATCTCTAAGTTTCTGAATAATGCCCCGTGTGGGATCCCTTATCCATAGCTTAGCTAGTGTGTACCATTAACTAGGATCCAATCACAACCGTCTCAAGTAGCGCCTCCGTGTGGTGGTCACCCTCTAACACGTCTGATTGATCCTATCCAAAGGAAGTTCACATCTAGTAGCCAATGAGTAATGCACCCTCCGTATGGAATGATCACCCCTGGCGAGGTGACACAGAATGCACCACTCATCTTACAGTGAACCATTAATGGAAGATCGTGGGTGTAATTAATAAGACCCTCTCCCACTAGATTTAGTAAAAAGGTTTTTGCTTTTGAAAAATCTGTTTCTACACACTACCCATAAACATCTAATGTTTACTAATGTGTTGAAAAAACGGTTTTTGAATTTTATTTTAGAAAACTTGTTTTACGTGCATGCAACAATGTATTATACGCCAATCACAAACCAAGTACATAAAATAAAAAACTAAAATGAAATATAGACATTCAAACGATGCCTCTATCTCCCATGGCTCTATCTCCATAGAACCTGCTCTTGGTTTGGTCGCCTCCACCTCCATCTTCATGGACAACGGCTCCTTGCTCCATCTTCATGGATTTTTCTAATTCTATTACATTGGTCCTATGCTTTTTACGAAGCTTACAATTTTTCTAGAAATAGAAATAGCAACAAATAAAATAAAAAAAAGGCTAGGGAAACCGGTGCGACTTTCCTTTTCATAGGATTGAAGTCGCAGCGCCCTTTACATATGCCTTAAAACCAAACCAAAATTAAAACAACACACCAATCTCAAAACATTCAAACACAAAAATAAATGCTCTTGGTGCCATGGGAGATAGCGACTAACTTTTGCTGCAAAAGGATTAGTCGAACACACATCTATGCATATATATAACAAATATATAACTATTGGAACCCCTAATTGATTCACACAGTATATAAACTCTTTACATACTGAATTAGAACTCAAAACAACATCTATCTTCTCTGTCATAGTTCGATCGATCGAAGACCGTTCGATCGCTCGAACCTTCGATCGATTGAACACTGTTCAATCGCTTGAACATTCTGTTTCACAGAATGATTTAAAAAATTTTACAGAAATAATTTAAAATTAAAGTATAATTTAAAAAACCTTTAAACTATGAACAGAACACCTAGACAGAGAATCTGTCTCGATCGGTCGAACACTCTTCGATCGATCGAACACCAGTAGGTTTCGATCGATCGAAACTATTTCAATCGCTTGAGAACAGAGGATGTTCGATCGATCGAAACAACTTAGATCGATCGAAAACACCTTTCATCCTATGCAATCATAGATTTGTATTCTGCTGCGATAACACTGCAGAAACAGATCTGTGATGATACAGTTTCGAAAACAGTTCTAAAATCAACATGCAAATCAAAACTAGTGTTCCAAAACGCATCTATAGATCCAAACGAGCCTGGCTCTGATACCAATTGAAGGAAAAACCGATTCAAAGTCAAAGTTTAAACACGTAGCGGAAATAGGTCAAGTTATAAAACTTAATGGTAGCCCAGGATCTACTACTCGTCAATTCCATAGATGCGTGCAAGGGGGTGCAAGATTTATACCTTAGTGTCTTGAACCCAATTCTGAACTTCAACTTCCAGCAGCCTCCACTAGATGATCTTCACCCTTATGACTCCTGCGGATGCCTGCCGGAAAGACTAGGGTTGGTGGGAACCCTAATAGAGAGGATATGAAGGTTTGGGAAGACTATTGTAGTTTCTGCAGCTTCTGCGTATAAGAACGTCGATCAACTTTTTCCAGAACGCAGCTGCCCTATTTATAGAATTCCAGAACCAACCTAAACTTCGACCGATCGAAGTGACTTCGATCGATCGAACCATTCCCGATCGATCGAACCTGCCATGACTTCAATCGATCGAACATACTTCAATCGATCGAACCTGTCTTGACAGCTTCCTCAAGTGTCTTTCCAAGCATCCTGGCGGAGCTAAGAGTGGGACCTCCTAGGTTCTTTATTGTTGGCTCAGACCAGTTTGTTAATTACCATGACCAAACTCTTTGATCAGCAAACTAACTAACTGGTCAGTTAACGTTTACTCCACTATAAAACGATAACTGAACTCCAATGCAAAAGAACATATCCGAAGCGATAACTAGACTTGTATTGTGTACTAATGTTCCTCTACCGTCAGCATTCGCAATCATATTCAGGTAGTCGGATAACTGTTACTGTCAACCTGAATCATGATTACTTCTTGTATTCCTTGAGTCCCATTCACCTCTCATGATTACCAAACATGTTGATAACTCTTATCAACAAGACTGCAGTACTCAATAATCAACTTGGTGACATTCTCAAGGGAATGCTTACTCTGAAACAGAGGGTAGATTCTATCTTGACAATATATGTTCACAACCCTGTGAACATGACATACCCAAGATACCCAGGTGTTGATCTTCGATAGACCTCACTGATTGGTAAGTCAAAGCACTCATATCCACAGTCTGTGTTCATAATCATCTCAAGATTGAGAACACGTACCTTATACAAGTTATGAGTTCCTATTGACTGTTTGACAGTCTTGAGTGTCAATAGGAAAACTCAGGTCCGTCAATGCACTATAAGCACTAGCATATTAACTAAGAGTTACACTCTAGTGATTGAGATTCATCACTCCATCCAATGGTAGTTAATGTTGCTACAGTGTATACCTGATGAGATATCCAGTCTCATCATCCACTGCGACAAGCTTTAAGTTATCAAAGAATAGTAATTCGTATCTCACTTGTATGCATCTCATACACACACGAATTACCTACTATGATACTTAAGGATAAACAATCATCTCATAAAAGAAACATACACAATGAAATGTAAAGCTGATATCCATATATTATAATGCTAATGTCTTATACATAAAGTAATGGTTTGAGGGCACAAACCCAACAGGGAATTGGTAAAGCCCAAAGTTTTTTCCAATAGAAATCCCTACAATGTCCAGAACTCGAGCCTCGCCCTTGTGTAACCGCCTTAATTTGTCTTGCAACATGATAAGCTGAGCGCACCGTGAAAATGTCTTTTTTGTCCCAATGCCAAATCAACGTGTCATGAGTGGCCCTCGGATGAACAGGAATACTTAAAATGGATAACACCTCGTGTGGCATGAAGTTTTCCCGAAGTAACTCCTCTCTCCAAACCCCTACTTGATCATCAATAAGCAAAGAGACATTGCTCCTTCTTAATTCATCCGAAAGTGGGAAAACCGGCTTGAACGAAGATGGGATTGGAATCCATGGATCCAAACCCACTCTCACACATTTTCCATCTCCAATTCGCCATCTAACACCACTCCTAAACAAATCCATGGCCCCCCAAATTGACCTCCAGGTGAAGGACGGGTAAGAACCCAAACTAGCATTCATCAAAGTGTCATTCACAAAATATCTGGATTTATAAACACGATAGATAAGAGAATTTGGTGTCTGCGAGAGGCGCCATAGTTGTTTAACAAGAAGCGCTTTATTAAAACACTCCAAATCTCTAAATCCCATCCCTCCTTCAGATTTTTTCCGACACAACAAATCCCACGACCCCCAATGAATTTTCCTTTTCTCTCCTGAGCTGCCCCAAAGAATCGGGCCAGTTGACAAGCAATAGTGTTACACAATGAAGCTGGAAGCTTGAAGCATGACATAGCAAACATTGGAATCGCCAAGGTCACAGCTTTAATAAGAACCTCCCTACCCCCTTTAGAAAGTAGTCTCTCCTTCCACCCTTTAACTTTAGTAGCCACCCTATCTCGAATACACGCAAAAATTTGATTTTTGGAGTGCCCCACAAGGGATGGGAGACCCAGGTATTTTTTGTGGACTGTGAAAGAGCTGACTCCCAAGATTGCTTTAATATTCTCCGAAACAGACTCCGGGGTATTAGGGCTAAGGAAAACACTAGATTTTTCGACATTTACTTTCTGACCTAAAAATTCCTCATAGCGACGTAGAATACTCATCAAATGATTGCATTCGGTCTCCTTGGCCCTGCAGAAGAGAAGGCTGTTATCTGCAAAAAATAAATGAGTGATGCTTGGACTATTTCTTGCCACCCTGACTCCTCCAAGATTGCCCCTGGCACTTTCAAGATTTAAAACAGCAGATAGGACATCAGCGCAAAGGATAAAAATATAAGGAGACAGAGGGTCGCCTTGTCTAATCCCTCTCGTCGGTAGAAAGCAACTAGTGAGTTCCCCATTAATCAAAATATTAAAAGAGACTGAACTAATACACTTCATAACAAGATTAATCCACCGCTCACAGAATCCAAGTCTAACCAAGGTACCTTCAATAAACATCCACTCAAGACGGTCATAAGCTTTACTCATATCAAGTTTGAAGGCCATCTGATAATTCTTGCCCTTTGCCTTAGATTTTAAATAATGCATGACTTCAAAAGCAAAAAGAACATTATCCGATATTAATCTTCCGGGTACAAAGGCACTTTGGTTTGGAGACACAATCCCAGGAAGAATAATTTTCAGTCTATTGGCAATCACTTTTGAGATAATTTTGTAAATAACATTACATAAAGAAATAGGACGGAACTCACGATTAGGATCTCGAACTTTTGGAATAAGTGCAATATGTGTGAGGTTAATCCCATCTGGTAAGTGTCCATGCGCAAAAAAAATTTCCACCAACTTAACGACATCATTACCCACAATATGCCAATACTGCTGATAAAAGAGAGCACGCATACCATCTGGCCCCGGAGACTTCGTGGGGCCCATCTAAAACAGAGCACCCCTAACTTCTTCCATGGTAACTGGTTGCAATAGTCTTAGATTATCTCTCTCAGGGACCCGAGGATCAATCGAGCTAAGAAAGTCATCCATATCAGTAGGATGCGAAGAAGTGAAAATGTCCTCAAAATACTCTACTGCCGTGTTATGGATATGGTCTTTTGTTGAATCCCATACCCCATTCATATCAAACAATCCCTCAATAAAATTTCTTTTTTTCCGCTGCGAGGCTTTTTGATGAAAAAAAGCTGTATTCCGATCTCCCTCTTTTAACCAAGATTGTCTCGACCTTTGCTTCCACATTATTTCTTCCCTTTCAAGAAGGATGTTAATATCACTAGAGATGGCTCTCTCAGCATCTAAATCTTTCGCACCAATAGAATTTCCTTTTAACCGCTTCAACTCTTCTTTCTTAGCTTTAAGTTGACGATGGACATTCCCAAAGGTGATTCGGTTCCAATGGCCCAAACCTTCACCACATTGTTTAATCTTCTCTAACAAATCACTCTCATTGGGACGGTCATTCCACGCATTGAAGATAACATTTTCACATTGATCATGATTAACCCACATAGCCTCAAACCGAAACCGACGCATTCTGCTACACTGAAATGACCTCCGACCAAGTAAGCGAATAATAATGGGGATATGATCAGAAACTGGGGCAGCAAGATGATGAACACAAGCATATGGAAAACGGCTTCTCCATCTAGTAGAGGACACAAAACGATCCAACCGCTCCTAAATAAAGGACCCAGAGTCCCAATTTCTTTGCCAAGTAAACTTGTTCCCACGGTATTGAAGGTCTTGAAGCTCACAAAAATCTAAAGCCTCACGGAACATCTGTTGTAATCTATAATCTCTAATATTTCCTCCCTCTTTCTCCCAGGAGAAAAGAATCTCGTTAAAGTCTCCTCCTACCAACCATGGAAGGTCCAAAGTTGGTTTCAGTGACTTTAATTCCAAGTGTACTGCCGTTTCGATGAGTCTGGATGTCCGTAGAAGCCAATAAAACGCCACCACTGATCACTATGACCCTCCTCAACCACAACATCAATATGGTAAGAAGACATACTCTGTAGTGAAACAATAGTAGAGTCGTCCCATAACAAAGCAACACCACCCCCTCTACCCGGACCACCAACTGACACGCAATTCTTCAATCCAATTTGTCTGCTAATACTTTGTAAACGAGCACCAACCAAACGAGTCTCCGATAGAAAGACCATCTTGGGAACTTCATCCTTCACCAACTGGTGAAGTGCCCGAATTGCACGAGGATTCCCAAGCCCTCGGCAGTTCCAGCATAAGAGATTCATTGGGGTAGGCGGGGCTGAAATTCAGCCTCTGCCTCTGGTATGAAAGATGGATCAAACTCAGTTGCACCAAATCTTCTGTTTCTTGCTTCCTTCTCCAACACCTTCGACTTCATCATCCAAACACAAAGCTCTCTTTGCCAATTGGTGTTTCTTTCCAGTACCTTTATTTGTGGTATCCAACTTGGACCCTGTACGTGCCCGCCGCTTCCACGAAGCCCTACTCCTCTCAGTACTTGTCGGACTATGGTCTAGTACCATATGGGTATCAGTCCTATCAACCAACAAAACATTGTTCAATTCTGTTGCCTCAGAATCAAAATTGCTGGTCATAGGGGCTTTTAATGGGCTTTGGACTTCACCAAGACTCACTTCTTGGTGTTGTGATTGTTTCCTTGGTGTGCTTGAGGCGTTATTTGATAAGGGTAATTCGACTATTTGAAGCTGCTCACCATTTCTCTCGGCCGAAGTATCATCAGGTGGATCACCAGTCGGAGATGATGGTGAATTTGTACGTTTCTCCTTTGGCAAACGTGTATCAGACCGCTTGGGGTTCAAGGCCCTCAGCCATACCCCATACTGGTTTTGTGGTTGAGTGTGCCGCAAGTCCTCATGAAAGCCGTGTTCACATTCCTTTTCTGAGTGCCCAACTCGCCCACACTTGAAACAAAAATTGGGAAGTCGTTCATATTTGAAACGAACCCAAATCGATTGATCTTTAAACTTTAGTATGGCACCGCGATGTAGCGGTTTGGATATATCAATTTTGACACGAATACGGAGATATTCACCCCATCCGAACCCTAAAACATTAGTGTCGACCGATAAAACCTCGCCTACTCGTGCACCCAATTTTAGTCCCACCTCTTTCGTCATACTACCAATAGGGAGATCATGGATTTGCAACCAAATGGCCATATGATGAAAGATAACCCTATTGGTAGCCACAGTTACATCAAGCTCTTTAAGACACAAAAAGTGATTATCAAAAGTCCAAGGCTCCATTCTCATGATTCTCACCTTGTCCTCAACATTATTAAATTCAAACAGAAATCGGTTGTTACCCATCTCCTTTATAGTACAACCTTTTCCTTTCCATAGAGAGATAAAACTCTTCTTCAAAGTCTCAGCATTGATCGGCCTTGCTGTGCACAACAATCCCAACAGGCAAAGCTCCTCCTTTGTACGAACCTTGGAGAACACATCATCATCTAGGACAAAACCCTCACGCTCCTCTGTTGTAAGATTTAGATTGGAAAACAATCTATCAAGATTTGGATCCATAGAGAATAGAAGGAGGAAAGATTTGGTAGATAAAGAGGAAAGAAAATCAAAGAAACACCATTGAGATTCAGACCTCAAGGTGACAGACCATGGGCTGCGCCCAGACTTGCTCTTCGAGACCCTAGGGCAACAAGAGACCACTCAATTTAATTCTAACTTTACTCAATTTGTAATTTCTCCAAAGCAAAAGTCATCTACTCCATTAACTTGGACGTATATATGTCTAGAGAGGCTGTCACATCTCACGCAGCCACAGTAACATGTGGCATTTGCTGGAGCAACCTTGGGCTAAAAACAAAAATTATAAGATACACACCAAATTAAATGATATACTAAACGATACATTAGTTTTAAATGTATGTACTATATGTTCTATAAATAATGCATAGAAGAGTGTGAAAAATTCAAACAATATAGGATGCATTTAAAGACAGCATAATGTACACACATTTAAAACTGGTGTATCCTTTAATGAGGATGTATCCCCGTAATTTTTTTTTTTTTGTCCCCGTAATTTTTTTTTTTGCTAAGATTTTGTCCCCGTAATTGTTTGGGCTAAAAATCCGCAAGGAGCCGCAAGAGCATTAGTTTTAAATGTATGTACTATATGCTCTATAAATAATGCACAGAAGAGTGTGAAAAATTCAAACAACATAGGATGCATTTAAAGACAGCATAATGTACACACATTTAAAACTGGTGTATCCTTTAGTGTGGATGTATCCCCGTAATTTTTTTTTTGTCCCCGTAATTGTTTGGGCTAAAAATCCGCAAGGAGCCGCAAGAGCATAATACCAATAATTTGGGAGAGAGAGAGAGAGGAGAGAAAAAGAGATGAGCTCAATTCAGTCAATTGTCACCACCAACATGCCAGAGACCTTAATCCTCGAAATCCCAATACCTCAGCAGAAAAGCTACAGAAAAGAAGTTATATTCCCAGCAGTCCTATCTCCAAACCCCAACAACATTAGCATCTCTCTGTTCAAAGAGTCAATCATAGCCCACAAGCCATGGTTCGACTCACTTCTCCACAAATCTGGGGCTATTCTCTTCAGAGGCTTCCCTGTAGCCACAGCTTCCGACTTCAACGACGTCGTCGAGGCTTTCGGCTTCGATGAGCTGCCTTATGTTGGCGGCATCGCCCCTCGGACCAACGTTGTTGGTAGGGTTTTCACTTCCAATGAGTCTCCTCCTGATCGGAAGATCCCTTTTCATCATGAAATGGCTCAGGTCAGGTTTCTTACAATTTCTCTATTTTATTATTATTATTATTATTATTATTATTATTTTTAAAATTTTCCATTTCTATTACCCAATTCGCCAATTCGTATTTTTTTTGCTAATTAATTCTACAATCTAGTTGAATATTTGTAGAATTAGTTTTTTCTTGTTTTGGTTGAATTTCATTGTGGGTTAAACTTAATTTGTCTTTGTTGTATGTTAATGAATAGTAATGATCTTGCCATAGATTTGGTTGAGTTTATACAATTAGAGATCACAAATACACTTGAGTCCATTTAATTTGACTTGTTAATGTCTAATGGTGACCATTTGTCATTAAATATATAAACTCTGCATATATTGCTTAACATTCCGGTGTGAAATGTTTTAGGCTCATATTCATTTGCGGTCTGTGGATTTAACTGAGAAAAAAGAGAAAAAGGAAAACAAGAATTAAAACTAGTTTCCTTGTGTTTTTCCTTGTTTTTCCTTTATACTTAACTTTAACATGAAATATTGCATAATTTTCAAAAGCACATTTGTAACTTAAGACAAATGTTGTTTGAGCCCATAAATTCCTTGTTTTATTCAGTTCAACTGGTTCAGACTTCTCGATAGCCATAAGTTGTTTGAGCCCCTAGTTCATTTTCGTTGATTGGTAATGGTATGTGCTATTATTAGAGCCCGTTTGAGATTGGCTTTTCCTGGCCCAACAGTTGCGTGTAAGTGATTATTTAGAAATTTTTGTGACCTTTTGGATTTTTTTTTTTCCGCAGCTTTTTAAAAATCTGGTTCCTCTTTAAAGCTAAAAACAGCTTTTTTATTTATTAAAAAAAGCTCCAATTTGTAGCTTTCTAAAAAATCTCTTATTCCAAAAATTGATTATTTAAAATAATCCAAACAGGGTCTTCGTGATTCAGTTTTGTTTTCTGCTAATTTGGAGACACAAAAGTTCATGTATTTGAAGTTTTACTAGCAATTTTGACCCAAAAAAAAGAGAAGGTTTTACTAGCAATGGATGCCTAGGACATGTAAGACTCGCTTTACTTTGGTATCAGGTTCCCGAGTTTCCGTCCAAGTTGTTTTTCTTTTGTGAAGTAGTACCGGGAAGTGGCGGAGAAACTCCGATTGTTCTGAGTCATGTCATATATGAGAAGATGAAAGAGAGGTACCCAGAGTTTGTTGAGCAATTGGAAGAACACGGATTGATATATACCAGAGTATTGGGTGAAGAGGATGATCCTTCATCTCCGATTGGACGTGGATGGAAGTCGACATTCTTGACAAAAGACAAGAGCGTGGCTGAGGAAAGGTTTGTGTTTTGATTTTGATGTTTATTAACGTTGAAAATAATTGATATCATCAAATTACTGGAGCTTAAAAGATATGGCCTGTGCTCAATTCATCATGATTACCGTGTGAGATTTGGAGAAAATTACTTACAAAGCACCGAAAGACTTAATTCTTACCCATCAATATTCTTGGCCCTGAAATGCATTTACGCTGATCAAGTTTTAATGTCAAAATATTTTGCAAGCATCTGGTATTTAACATTACAGTTGGTGTCCAAGATTAAAAAAAGTTGTAGGCTAGTAAGCTTTTATGAGCCTCCCAAAAACCAAAGACTGACTCAAATGATGCTCTTCTTCCACTTCAATGTCCTAGGTTCCGTTTGTTTTGCAAAATCAAAATATGACAATTATATATATTCGTGATCGATGATAAAAGTGAGGTTTGTCACTCTTAGGAAATAAGTTCCTTTTTTTTCTCCCCCTTTTAAGAAAAAGTTTCCTCAAACGGATATTGACAGGACAATTGATGCACTCTCCTAATGAGAAACAACTGCTAGCTAAAGTTCAAAGATCTTATTTTGGGGCAACGGTTTACTAGTTGAATCTAAGTTCTAACCATATGCAAGAAGAAATAAAACACAGAGTTCATGTACTTCATCCAAATCTAAAAGCTTAATCTCCCTTGTCGTCTAGTTGTGTCTCAACATTGGTTATCAAAATTTGTTTCAAGAACTTTTAAATGAATGATCAACCCTCCTCTATTCCTTCCATTAACCAAAACCAACTTCCCCTTTTGGTTATATGCACCTATCTTGTGGAAATGGTATCACATATCTTGTCACCAAAAAGAACAGCAAAACATCTCAAGTTTTTTGAAAGACTCTCTTAGAATTATGTGATTTGTATATCGATCTAGTCCACTTAATTTCATTTTTTTCTCTCTTTTTTTTTTCTTTTTTTTTTTTTTTGTTGTGTTGTTAAGTTAAAAATACGCAATACTTTTTATGTTTATATTATGTATAATGTATATCGCTCACCAAGATCTCTACAGGGCTGCTAAGCTAGGCATGAAATTGGAGTGGACCGATGATGGAGTGAAAACAGTAATGGGTCCAATCCCGGCTATCAAATTTGACCGTACGAGGCAACGCAAGACTTGGTTCAATAGCATGGTGGCTGCTTATACCGGTTGGAAAGACTCACGAAATGATCCTGTGAAGGCGGTCACTTTCGGGGATGGCAAGCCATTGCCGTCTCATATCATCTACGACTGTTTGAAAATCCTCGATGAAGAGAGCGTCGCCATTCCTTGGCAGAAAGGTGATGTTTTATTGATAGATAACTTGGCCGTTCTTCATTCACGACGACCGTTCGAGCCTCCTCGACGCGTACTTGCTTCACTGTGCAAGTAATTACATGAGCAGCTGTCTTGCTGTTCAATGGTTCTAGTTATACAAAATAAGTTGTTGGTTTTGGCACTTGCTAAGGCACCTACTAGGCTACTAGTACTAGTTGGGTTTTGTATAATGTGTACGGTACTTTAATAAACATGTAAAGCAATGCTGATTTTTTTTTATTTATATGCTGCTTATTATCACATTGTAGGAATGCAACAGAGAGATCTACACAGCTAATTGCACATAGTGGCTTTTGTGTTTTTACTTTTATGGGTGCATTTGGATTGGTTATGGATCAGCAGAAACCCTATACAGTATTCATTACAACTTGAATCTTCTCCATACATCACGTCTGCCCAAGCGTGAGTTTGAAAAGTGATTCCAAACAAATCCTAAACTTCATAATTTTCTTCTATTCTCCTCTCTATCACACACGCGCTGTGTGCACACGTGTTGGGGATGAGTGAGAAGGCTCATAGCAAAATTCAGACGACTGTCCAAAGTTTGTTGTGGCTGTTCCAAAATCTGTACGAAGAACTCAAAATAATAATAATAATAATAATAATAATAATAAACCAAGGGGGAAAGCCCTTCTTGCTTCTTGATTGGTAAGATGTAGTACCCCCAATACCCAACATTTGCTCAAAAGATATATATATATATATATACACGAAAATTCTCCAGAGAGGGCGCTCTCTCTTTATTAAAGAGGGGCCTCTGTTTTGACCGTCGAATCGTGTTTAAAAACTAGATCTGACGGTCAAAACAGAGGTCCTCTTTTTAATAAAGAGAGGAATTCCTCTTTTCAGCCTGACTGTATATATGTATATATATATATATTTTGTAATATTAGACACAAGATTTACATATCGTAAGGGATTTCATCCTCTCTTCACGTGGTTGTCATTTCAAGTCTCAAGGGATGAAGGTGTATGAGTTTAGTAGATCACTACTTCTTCCCCTCGTGTAATGCATAATAAATAAAAATTAAAAAAAAAAAAAAAAAACTTGGAGTGAACCAAATTACAATTGCATTAACATAGCACACATATTTAATTTTATTTTAAAAAAAATTGGGCTACAGGTCGGATGGGAAATGAGGAAGGATCACATAAAAGAAAAGAAAAAAAAGAAACAAAAATCTTGGTACCACTTTGTTGCTGCAAACTAGAGCAACTGTACCCATCAGGGGCGGATCAAGAAAATTAGTTCAAGGGGGGCTTGATGTATGGGAGTTCCTCTCGATATGATTTATGAGATTAAAGCATGTTTTGTCATATATTACATATACTCGAACTTGTGCACTCAACATATAGCTGAGCAGTGGAGATTTACTCCATTGCAGGTAAGAAGAAAGATAAGAAGAGGCGTGAGGAGTGAGGCCGTTGAGGAATGCCGGGGAATCACCTTGTTTATATCTTTTGTTCTCTTTTCCTTAAACTTGTACCAAGACCTTAAAATTCGTAACATGCTTAGTGTGGAATCTTAGGAGAGATTGTAGTATTGTAATAGCTAGTAAACTTTTGTAGTTATGTTTTAAATCGTTGGTTTACTCCTGTGTTTGTGTTGGTTAAGAATCGGAGGACCTAAGCTTGAATTCTGCAGAATATTTAGTGTGTTGATGCGAATCAGTCGACTGGTTTTTGATTCAGTCGACTGGATCACTGTGTTGAACTGAACACTACTTGATACGTTTGGGGATCAGTCGACTGGGTTGAGAAAACAGTCGACTGAATGGGGCCCTAGAACGTGACTTTCTGCTTGAATAGAGTATCAGTCGACCGGACAACTTCAGTGGACTGATAAATTTAGGCACCAGTCGACTGGGTCCCCGACACAGTCAACTGGACCGGGATGTTGATCTTTTAACTTCATTGCTTTAGGTCTTCAGTCGACTGGACTCCCGATACAGTCGACTGGACCCCTATATTTTAAAATGAATTCTTTGGATGCTTTCCAATTGGCCAAAACTTTTTATAACTCTGATTTAAAGGATTCTACTTATGTTTTCCACTGCTATTTACTTTAATGAACTGGATAAGCCTTGATGGTGTGCCATGTGTCCTGTTTCCGCAGGTTAGCGGGATGGGTCGTGACAAAACTAGTCCACCTAAAATATTTATTTTATTAATATTCCTTAGTACTTCTCAATTTAGGCTAACCGAAATTGTTTTACTATCCCTCAAATTTTACAAATTATGAGAAACAATCAATAATGGAATTAAAAAAGAAAAATAAATGAAAAAAGAAAAAAGAAAAAAGAAGAAGAATATGATATTAACAAAGTTCAACATAAAATATAGATAAATAGACTCAAAAAATTCACATGCGCTTCCCCCGAACTGCATCATTGTATACAAATTCATCCAGTCCTATCCCCCTTACATAAAAACCCTGGCTCCGCCCTTGGCCACCGGGGATACCAGGAGCAACAATCCCCCCTCCATTTTTTTCTTTTTTTTTTGGAATCTACTTGCACGTATTTTTGAGATTTTGTATCAGAAATGTTAGAGTTTTGCTAAGTGACGTATTCTAACCACTTTACGAGTCGAGATGATTGTGCTTGTAATCCTCTCATTTGGCCTCTTTGAAGTTTTCGCTCCTATGTGCATTGTATCATTTTTTTCAATAACAGTGTTTGATGGTTGATTGTATTTTATAAAGTTTAGACTGATGGTGAAACAATTCCAGTTGAACTACAGTAAGACCTGAGAGAAAAATGTGTTGCAAAAGTTATTTATGAAAGAAAAGTGTTAGGCCAAAATATTTAGAGTGGATTTGATTAAAATTGGAACAATATATAACATACAACTTTTATCCTCTTCAAATTTTGGGATGGACTAAACTAAGAAACGAGGAAAAAAAAGCGTTAGAACAACTGTATATAGTGGACTAAACTACAATTAGACTTAAAAAATTTCCCAAATTTGGGGTAGCTACTGCCGAACTCTACCTAGTCCTTAATTACGATGATCCCATGTTAGTTTTCCTTCTTTTTTCCACAAGTAAAATGCACCTTAAATTTGTCCAATCAAAAAAATAATAATAAGGGTGACGTTATTGCCACTTCATCATTGAATCAAGGCACTCCATGGTACCACTCTTAAAGCATACGATACTATGCATGTCATGCATTGCATACATGGTACTACATGCTCTGAGAGTGGTACCATGGAGTGCCTTGGTTCAATGTTGGAGCGGTAATAACAATTCCAAAAAAAAAAAAAAAAATTGTTGGATTTTTGGTTTTCAACAAATGTTGCAGCGAGCTCACTTGATTTTCATTGAAGAATATTGAAAATGTCCTACCACCATTATTGAAGCAAGTAATGCTACTCAAATCTCTTATCCCAAATGGTCCCAAACACATGTGGCAGTGGGAACTTGATTTTGATTGGTGGATATTGTGGTGGCCATACTGTTTCGAAGATGGTCCACTATATTTTTATTGGAGGATATTGAATAGTTCTACTTGTTGCTCACCCATTTTTGGTCCACCGTTGCTCACCCAGACTTTCACTGGGTGACACATGTCACATTCCAGTAATTACGTTGATAGTACATGGGCAAAATGAGAATGAAATAGGACACATGTCACCCAGTGAAGCTTGGGTGAGCAAAAATACTCTCGTTCTACTATTATTGAAGGTGGTTCAAGTGACACATATATTGGTAACCACGTTTGAATACAAAATAATTTTTTTGGTCATAGTTTGGATTAGTGGTGTCAAACGAGCCGGGTTGGCCTAGAACCGGTCTGCCCAGTAAGCCTGATTCATGCCTTTTCGGTCAAGGCTGAACACCCCCCTAGGCGTCCACGGCCTGACCCGTCGCGAAGCCCAAAGTTGGCCCAGTCCTCAATTAAGCACGGTCGAACTAACAACTATTTTGGCACTTTTTCCCACTTTTGCACATTTAACGGGTATAAAACAGTTAGTTTAAGGAGTAAAAAAATATATTTTTTTTAATGACTACTTTTTACCAAAATATTCCCACTTTTTTTTTATTCCTCAAACCCGGTCCGATCCTAGTGAGACCTATCCATCGAGCCGAGCCGAACACACCCTCACTTCCCGACCAACTTTTCAGTTGAGTTGAGCCCGTTTTACACCTCTAGTTCAGATAAAAATTTTTTGATAACATAACATTACTCATTTTAATTCTAACTTTACTCAATTTGTAATTTCTCCAATTGGCGCATAAGCAAAAGTCATCTACTCCATGAACTTGGACGTATATATGTCTAGAGAGGCTGTCACATCTCACGCAGCCACAGTAACATGTGGCATCATGAGCAACCTTGGGCTAAAAATAAAAATGATAGGAATATACACTAAATCAAATGATACATTAAATAACGTATTAGCCTTAATGTATGAACTATGTGTTATATAAGTGATGCACAGAAAAATGTAAAAATTTAAACAGTACAAGATACATTTAAAAACAACACAAATACATACATTTAAAAATAATATTCATTTAATGTCTATCCTTTCATCGTTGGGGCTAAAAATCCTCAAGGAGCCGCAAGAGTATAATACCAATAATTTGGGAGAGAGAGAGAGAGAGAGAGAAAAAAAAAGATGAGCTCAATTGTCACCCCCAACATGCCAGAAACCTTCATCCTCGAAATACCAATACCTCAGCAGAAAAGCTACAGAAAAGAAGTTACATTCCCAACAGTCGTATCTCCAAACCCCAACAACATTAGCATCTCTCTGTTCAAAGAGTCAATCATAGCCCACAAGCCATGGCTCGACTCACTTCTCCACAAATCTGGGGCTATTCTCTTCAGAGGCTTCCCTGTAGCCACAGCTTCCGACTTCAACGACGTCGTCGAGGCTTTCGGCTTCGATGAGCTGCCTTATGTTGGCGGCGCCGCCCCTCGGACCAACGTTGTTGGTAGGGTTTTCACTTCCAATGAGTCTCCTCCTGATCAGAAGATCCCTTTTCATCATGAAATGGCTCAGGTCAGGTTTCTTACAATTTCTCTCTCTTTTTTTTTTTTTTTTTGCCTTTTCTATTACCCAATTCGCCAATTCGTATTTGTTTTGCTAATTAATTCTACAATCTAGTTGAATATTTGTAGAATTAGTTTTTTCTTGTTTTGGTTGAATTTCATTGTGGGTTAAACTTAATTTGTCTTTGTTGTATGTTAATGAATAGTAATGATCTTGCCATAGATTTGGTTGAGTTTATACAATTAGAGATCACAAATACACTTGAGTCCATTTAATTTGACTTGTTAATGTCTAATGGTGACCATTTGTCATTAAATATATAAACTCTGCATTTATTGCTTAACATTCCGGTGTGAAATGTTTTAGGCTCATATTCATTTGCGGTCTGTGGATTTAACTGAGAAAAAAGAGAAAAAGGAAAACAAGAAGTAAAACTAGTTTCCTTGTGTTTTTCCTTGTTTTTCCTTTGTACTTAACTTTAACATGAAAGATTGCATAATTTTCAAAAGCACATTTGTAACTTAAGAAAAATGTTGTTTGAGCCCATAAATTCCTTGTTTTATTCAGTTCAACTGGTTCAGACTTCTCGATAGCCATAAGTTGTTTGAGCCCCTAGTTCATTTTCGTTGATTGGTAATGGTACGTGCTATTATTAGAGCCCGTTTGAGATTGGCTTTTCCTGGCCCAACAGTTGCGTGTAAGTGATTATTTAGAAATTTTTGTGACCTTTGGGATTTTTTTTCCGCAGTTTTTTAAAAATCTGGTTCCTCTTTAAAGCTAAAAACAGCTTTTTTATTTATTAAAAAAAGCTCCAATTTGTAGCTTTCTAAAAAATCTCTTATTCCAAAAATTGATTATTTAAAATAATCCAAACAGGGTCTTCGTGATTCAGTTTTGTTTTCTGCTAATTTGGAGACACAAAAGTTCATGTATTTGAAGTTTTACTAGCAATTTTGACCCAAAAAAAAGAGAAGGTTTTACTAGCAATGGATGCCTAGGACATGTAAGACTCGCTTTACTTTGGTATCAGGTTCCCGAGTTTCCGTCCAAGTTGTTTTTCTTTTGTGAAGTGGTACCGGGAAGTGGCGGAGAAACTCCGATTGTTCTGAGTCATGTCATATATGAGAAGATGAAAGAGAGGTACCCAGAGTTTGTTGAGCAATTGGAAGAACACGGATTGATATATACCAGAGTATTGGGTGAAGAGGATGATCCTTCATCTCCGATTGGACGTGGATGGAAGTCGACATTCTTGACAAAAGACAAGAGCGTGGCTGAGGAAAGGTTTGTGTTTTGATTTTGATGTTTATTAACGTTGAAAATAATTGATATCATCAAATTACTGGAGCTTAAAAGATATAGCCTGTGCTCAATTCATCATGATTACCGTGTGAGATTTGGAGAAAATTACTTACAAAGCACCGAAAGACTTAATTCTTACCCATCAATATTCTTGGCCCTGAAATGCATTTACGCTGATCAAGTTTTAATGTCAAAATATTTTGCAAGCATCTGGTATTTAACATTACAGTTGGTGTCCAAGATTAAAAAAAGTTGTAGGCTAGTAAGCTTTTATGAGCCTCCCAAAAACCAAAGACTGACTCAAATGATGCTCTTCTTCCACTTCAATGTCCTAGGTTCCGTTTGTTTTGCAAAATCAAAATATGACAATTATATATATTCGTGATCGATGATAAAAGTGAGGTTTGTCACTCTTAGGAAATAAGTTCCTTTTTTTTCTCCCCCTTTTAAGAAAAAGTTTCCTCAAACGGATATTGACAGGACAATTGATGCACTCTCCTAATGAGAAACAACTGCTAGTTAAAGTTCAAAGATCTTATTTTGGGGCAACGGTTTACTAGTTGAATCTAAGTTCTAACCATATGCAAGAAGAAATAAAACACAGAGTTCATGTACTTCATCCAAATCTAAAAGCTTAATCTCCCTTGTCGTCTAGTTGTGTCTCAACATTGGTTATCAAAATTTGTTTCAAGAACTTTTAAATGAATGATCAACCCTCCTCTATTCCTTCCATTAACCAAAACCAACTTCCCCTTTTGGTTATATGCACCTATCTTGTGGAAATGGTATTACATATCTTGTCACCAAAAAGAACAGCAAAACATCTCAAGTTTTTTGAAAGACTCTCTTAGAATTATGTGATTTGTATATCGATCTAGTCCACTTAATTTCATTTTTTTCTCTCTTTTTTTTTTCTTTTTTTTTTTTTTTGTTGTGTTGTTAAGTTAAAAATACGCAATACTTTTTATGTTTATATTATGTATAATGTATATCGCTCACCAAGATCTCTACAGGGCTGCTAAGCTAGGCATGAAATTGGAGTGGACCGATGATGGAGTGAAAACAGTAATGGGTCCAATCCCGGCTATCAAATTTGACCGTACGAGGCAACGCAAGACTTGGTTCAATAGCATGGTGGCTGCTTATACCGGTTGGAAAGACTCACGAAATGATCCTGTGAAGGCGGTCACTTTCGGGGATGGCAAGCCATTGCCGTCTCATATCATCTACGACTGTTTGAAAATCCTCGATGAAGAGAGCGTCGCCATTCCTTGGCAGAAAGGTGATGTTTTATTGATAGATAACTTGGCCGTTCTTCATTCACGACGACCGTTCGAGCCTCCTCGACGCGTACTTGCTTCACTGTGCAAGTAATTACATGAGCAGCTGTCTTGCTGTTCAATGGTTCTAGTTATACAAAATAAGTTGTTGGTTTTGGCACTTGCTAAGGCACCTACTAGGCTACTAGTACTAGTTGGGTTTTGTATAATGTGTACGGTACTTTAATAAACATGTAAAGCAATGCTGATTTTTTTTTATTTATATGCTGCTTATTATCACATTGTAGGAATGCAACAGAGAGATCTACACAGCTAATTGCACATAGTGGCTTTTGTGTTTTTACTTTTATGGGTGCATTTGGATTGGTTATGGATCAGCAGAAACCCTATACAGTATTCATTACAACTTGAATCTTCTCCATACATCACGTCTGCCCAAGCGTGAGTTTGAAAAGTGATTCCAAACAAATCCTAAACTTCATAATTTTCTTCTATTCTCCTCTCTATCACACACGCGCTGTGTGCACACGTGTTGGGGATGAGTGAGAAGGCTCATAGCAAAATTCAGACGACTGTCCAAAGTTTGTTGTGGCTGTTCCAAAATCTGTACGAAGAACTCAAAATAATAATAATAATAATAATAATAATAATAATAAACCAAGGGGGAAAGCCCTTCTTGCTTCTTGATTGGTAAGATGTAGTACCCCCAATACCCAACATTTGCTCAAAAGATATATATATATATATACACGAAAATTCTCCAGAGAGGGCGCTCTCTCTTTATTAAAGAGGGGCCTCTGTTTTGACCGTCGAATCGTGTTTAAAAACTAGATCTGACGGTCAAAACAGAGGTCCTCTTTTTAATAAAGAGAGGAATTCCTCTTTACAGCCTGACTGTATATATGTATATATATATACATTTAGGTTCTAAAGAGGGCGTCCTGTCGGATCGTATTTTCATTAATGGCAATTTTGTCATTTCACAGTTTTTAAATACAATTCGACGGCCAAAACAAAGGCCCTCTCTTTAATAAAGAGAGGTGGCTCTCTTTAGAAAATCTTTGCATATATATATATATATATATATTTTTTGTGTAATATTAGACACAAGATTTACATATCGTAAGGGATTTCATCCTCTCTTCACGTGGTTGTCATTTCAAGTCTCATGGGATGAAGGTGTATGAGTTTAGTAGATCACTACTTCTTCCCCTCGTGTAATGCATAATAAATAAAAATTAAAAAAAAAACTTGGAGTGAACCAAATTACAATTGCATTAACATAGTACACATATTTAATTTTATTTTAAAAAAAAATGGTCTACAGTTCGGAATCCGGATGGGGAATGAGGAAGGATCACATAAAAGAAAAGAAAAAAAAGAAACAAAAATCTTGGTACCACTATGTTGCGACAAACTAGAGCAACTCTACCCATCCAGCTCAAATGCAATATTAGTCAAAATAGTTAGTCTAATCTTCAAAAACAACTCCTAACATAATCTTCTAGTTCTCTATTCAAATCCCAAATGTCAGATTTTATACGGTATCAATTGACATAAATGGTTGAGAATTATAGGTTGAGTGACTACTAAAATAAAGTGAAGTGTTTAATTTGACTCACTAGCCAAAATAGAGAAATAAAAAAAAAAATTAATAAAATTTCTTCTAAATTTCGCCTTGTATTAAAGGATTTTTCTTTTTCAGAATCTGTGAAAGAGGGAAGCGACTAGCGAGCCGTCAAATTGGAATCGGTCGAGGGCAACCACTCGGAGAGACTACGATTGAGCTGCCGGAAAAAAACAAGGTCCAGTGCAATCGCCGGTGGCGCGTAGACCGGGGTTAGGCTTACTTATAACAGAGAAATATTACGCTTTATAGTCTTTGATTGTCAGTTGACGTGGCTATAAGATGAGGTGGTTCAATCTAAGCCGTTAACGAGGTCTCACCAATCGAATCCTCACAGTAGCCAAAAACGGTATTATTCTTTTTCTCTTTTTTAGTTTGCTGTTTGCCCCCCAAAGCCCTAAAACACTCCTTCTTGTTCACTGTAGCTACAGCAGCATCAGCCACCTGTACGTAATCAGCCCTTACCGAGATTCAATTATGCAACACATAGTGTAATTTTGCAGAATTTCACAGAATTTTAAGGAAGAAGAGAAGATGAACAAGAGAGGGAATTTTAGAGAGATGATAGAAAGAAGAAAGAAACATAGAGAGAAACAGAGATAGTATTCATTTTCCTTATTCTCGGTGTATGTTTGATAACTCAATTAAGTGTTGAAAATGAAAAGATTCAACACTTAGGCTTAGCTTAGCCCCCACGTGGCTTTTTAAAAGGAGCTTATGAAATTTATTATTAAGTTGTTTAATAATTTTATACAAATGACACACTACTCTTCAAAAAGATATCACGAAACCAAAAAGCAACCTTTTCCTTTTAAAAACACCATTCTAGAGCTTTTAAAAGCTCTCCCAAAAAAGTCATAAGTTCAATTTTTGCAAAACTCATAAACTAGTTACCAAATGAATTAACATGAAATTGTGCTTTTAAAAAAAGAGAAACACCAAAATGGGGGCCAAACTAAGCCTTAATCTTTTTCAGTACGTTTGATAACGTACCACTTAATTGAAAAAGCATCCAAAAAACTACTGAAAACTTTAAGCGAAAATTTCTACTAAAATTTTCAGTATTACAAATTCAATCACTTAAAATTTTCAGTACTTAATTTCCAGCATTTAATTTTCAATTTTATCAAACGCACCCTAACATAACCACAAAACAGAGCTGCACAAGCATTTATACATAAGTCCTATTCGAATGTAACCCACCGACTTAATCAAACGACACCGTCCTACTCAAGTGAATCTACGGTCTAGATTGATTGATCAACTCGTGCATCTAACGGCTAGGATAAAATGGCAATGGTCACTAGCTCAGGCAGGGTCGGTCCCGAGTATTTAGAGTCCGGGACAAACTACTAAAAGGGAGATCCTTATACGGGGTTTCGGGGGCAGCATATCTGAGACGATTTTTTTTGGAGTCTATTTGTACATAATTGACAATTTTTTAGGTTTACTTATACATAATTGACAAATTTTTTTGGGTCAATTTATAACGAGTCTATTTGTGAAACTTAAACATTGTAAGGTGTCTTTCAAAATTCTAGAGGGGGGCATATTTCTAAAACTCAAAAAAAAAAAATTATACTAAAAATGTAATTTTTAAAATTCTAGAGACCTTTTGCGTTTGAGTTTTATATATATCTATATCTATATATATATGTGTGTGATTGATGGCACTAAATTAGACCTTACAGAAGATATAAATATAAAATATTAAAAAATTTCAAGATAAAAATATAATTATAAAAAATTCATAAAGACGCTCAAACTTTTGTAAACATTAGTGACCCGAATGGTCCTCCCTTTTGATCATGATGCTCAAGTCATGACACCACCATAGTGTATTGACTGTTTGACTGTTTCGTATTGGACTTTTGTTTTTTATGTTGACGTCGATATTACTTGTTTGTTTGTTGATTATAATTGGGTTTTAGCTGCACAGTGTTGGGATTTTAACGCAGCGGATTGAAACGAGCACACAATGGAAAAATAATAATAAGAGAAAAAGAAAGAAAAGCACATGAGAGAATTTTACATGGTTCGGCAAAAATCTGCCTACGTCCACACCCAAAAAGTCAATCATTTACTATTGAAAATTTATTGATACAAGAAACCTTTAAATCACATAACCCAATGCCCTTATACTCTCACACTCAATTCACAAAGAAAAAACATCTCACAATATATTTCCTCTCTCTACCTGAGTGTATCCCCCAACATATACATACCACGTATATATTAATACACACTGCCGAGAATTCTTTGGTCATCGAGATTAAGTCCAATGTTATCACAGCTCTTACATGCACATCCGGCCAAGTGTTTGATAAAGAACCAATTAATCTTGCTTAGCAAATCTTTAGTTGTAGCTTATCTAACAAGAAACCATTTGAGTTCAAACTATTCATACTATGCATGTAATCCACGCCATGTTATCACAGCTCTTACATGCACATCCGGCCAAGTGTTTGGATAAAGAACCAATTAATCTTGCATAGCAAATCTTTAGTTGTAGTTTATCCAACAAGAAACCATTTTTGTTCAAACTCTTCATACCATGCATGTAATCCACGGCCAAGCAATTAGCTTATCGTGGTGTGGACCCAATAATCTCCTCCTTCATACTAGGAGAGAGAACAAAAACATCCCATCTTGAATAATCCGTCAAGATGCCCAAACCATTGGCCTAAAAAATTCTAATTACACACACCGAATCAACATAGTCCCAACATGATTCACCACGACCAATGAACATGTGTAACTGTCTTCCGTTAATTTTACCCATTAATGTCGGAGTGGAGTCTCGATCCAACCCTTCACCACCATATTTTTTCCCCTACTCCTTGGAAACCAGTCACCCGTGTCTTCGCCTCCATCGCAAAGAAACACGCATAGGCTACCCTTTTTCCTGTACACTCCGTTTCCAAACATCAATCGAGTTTTTCTTCATTGTACTTCCAACCAGACGATACAATCCACCACACTTTTTCCCCTTCATAAGGACCATGCAGTCATGTGTGATTTTCATGGCTCCACCTATAGTTGAATACTTGCAACCCATGGAATCCATCTGACTAATCGAGATTAGATTTCTTCGCATATTTGAGACACATCTCACACTAGACAAAGTACGAATTGCTCCATCATGCATTTTGATCATCACAGTTCCAACACCCATAATTTTACATGGAGACCCGTCACTCAATGATATATTTCTATAATTATTTTCTTGGAACGTATCAAAATAATCCTTCCTAGAGCATACATGGTTGGTACAACTAGAATCCAAAATCCAATCATCACGAGAACAAGTATGTATAGCTTCAAAAACTGTGAGGACATCTCCATCATCTCCCAATAGAACCAAAGAAATTTCACCATCCTTCCTACCGTCGTCCTTCCTTGTACGTTGAGGATGATGTGACCCAATTCTTTGCATAAGTAGCATTGAGCTTCTCTCTGTCTAGAACTAGATTTGAACCTGCTGCTACCTTCAATCTATCATTCGTCCTTCCTCAATTCCCACCTGCTACATCCAAAGTAGCTTCATGTCTACTTCGCTAGTTATTTTTTAACATGTCTACTTCGCTAGTTATTTTTTTCTAAGTGTCATGGAACACTAGTGAGGCCTCCACCTACTCTAAAACCATTGTATCTTTACCGTACAACAACGCAGTCACGAGGTAGTCATACGAATCTAGAAGAGAGGTAAGAAGTAGGAGAGCTTTGTCTTCTTCCTAAATCTTGACGTCAACTTTCCGCAGTTGATCCAAATACTCGTTGAACAAACTCGTGTGTTCCATGAGATCCCCGCCTTCTTCCATCTTCAGCCGGTACAATTGTCACTTCAAATGCAATTTGTTAGTCAAACTCTTGGCCATAAAGAGTTTTTCTAACTTTTTCCACAAGCCTAACACATAATCTTTATCCATAACATTATTGATAATGTCATCAGCAATATAGAGTTGGATCGTACTAACATACCGCAACTCCAACTCCACCCCTCCGACTCATCAACGTTCATGGCTTCCAGCTTTCCATCTTTTCCCTCCAAAGCCTTGTATAAGCCTTGTTGCACAAGAATGTCTTTTACTCTTCTTTACCAGAGAGTAAAACTGCCATTTCTATTAAATCGTTCCACCGTAAATTGTGAGTTGATCATCGCCTTCATGGTAAATTGACTGGCACAACATGGCTCTGATACCACTTTGTTGGGAATTTAACGCAGCAGAATAAAATGAGCACACAATGGAATGAAAATAATAAGGAAAAAAGAAAGAAAAGCAAAGAAGAGAATTCTACGTGGTTCGACAAAAACCTGTCTACGTCTGCACCCAAGAGGTCAATCGTTTACTATTGAGAATTTATTGGTATAAGAAACCTTGGATTAAATCATGTAGAATAAATATGCACACAAGCATAGGGTCGGGTTCAAGGCATACCTTGAGCGGAATACCCGATTCGGATAGTCTACGGCGTTGTTACGAGCCTGACGACTTCACCCACGAACTGGTGCGATCTTCGAGCCTCCGTGTACTCTATTGTACTTCGCATAGGTTGTGAAGATTACTACTAGAGCGGCCCTCGTTAGTATCACGTGCTAAATCCCATAGCTCCATAGTGATGGCCTAGAGAGAGAAAACATGAGAGAGAGAGAGAGGCTGGTTACTTCTCTTAGGGTGCGTAAGAGGCAACCCTAGTTGTGTGTGCAATATACATATATATATATAGACACACACCCTAGGTCTCTAATGCCAAGGCTTATTAGACTCGGTCCAATATATGTGGGTGTACCAATGACCCGCAATTCTTACATCTCCCACTCACCCACATAGGGCTTGTTACTAAAATAATTTCTCAAAACAAAACTTCTCATCTCTTCATACAGGGAAATAGAACGTTCAACCTTACGAAAAGAAACTACAGTGACATGAGTGTAATGCCAAATCATCACCATAACCAGCAAGACACGTCACTCGGAAGCTTCTCATGTATGCCTTAGACGGTTCAACCACACCGGACACAACATTCTCAATCCCTCGGTAAAAAGAAGAGCTGCACCACCTCAATGTAATATACTCATGACATATCAGTAACAAAATACGATTATCGCAGGCCTGCAAATGAGTCACAAAACATGGTGTGTTATTGAATGGTCTTCCCTAAGCCCACATGTCAATCCGACTAAATTGACCGCTTGCCCAGACACACCCCAGAGAACTGAATTATCTCTTCGTCCTAGGATAGCATGCTAAAGTAGCTGTCATCGAGCGTCCTCTTCATGACATAGTCTCAAGTCGTGAAGACAACCAGTTTGTAGGATAACCAATGTCTTGAATATGTACGTGGCTCACACAGCAATGAAGAGGAATCCATTCACTACTCCACAGTCGATCACAAAAGTACATACAATATGAAATGTATGCTATGACGTTCTTTTATAAAAATGGGCATGTCACTATGTGTTTGGAAATACAAGTAACGCCATACGAATCTTAGTCTAGACGTTACACAAAACGTCTAACTTGAGTTTTCCAGCACAATCCCCCCTCTTGGCGCCCGTCTGAAAACTCACATTCGGTTATAAACAGGCTACATAGAGTCGTGGGATCTCTCTATGTTTAACCAAATATAAAGGTCTCATCGTAGCTTAATCTAATGCGACATATAGAAATAATAAGGGTTTATATCTAGCTCGATGTTCTTACACTGTGTAGATATAAGTGTTCAAACTCGCTTTCTAAGCGCTATGGACACACATGTCCTAACTAGCTACCTAAGCGCCAAAAACACAAATGTCTCATCTGGCTAGGGGTGGGCATTCGGTCGGTTCGGTTCGGTTTGGCACTATTCGGTTCGGTTTGGAACTTTGTCAACTGTTAACTGACTGAAATTTAATTCGGTTGGTTCGGTTCGGTTAACTGAATTACAAATTTGGTTCGGTTTGGTTATTCGGTTAACCGAAATGTAAAAAATCCAATTTTTATTTTTATTTTTTTTCTTTTTTCACAACTTTTTTATGTTTTTTTTTCCTTTCTCTTTCATATTACAAAGAAAGCATACTTTTCTTTGTTTTTAATTGTAAAAATACTTATATTTTATTATATATAGTTATGTATAAGTATATTAATAATATAGAAAATGAAAATAAAAAATAAAATTTCGGTTTTTCGGTTCGGTTCGGTTTGCCTATGGGCAACTGATAACCGAACTGAAATTTTTAATTCGGTTCGGTTTTTAACCGAACTGAAATTTTTAACTGAAATAACCGAACTGAAATTGAAAATTCGGTTCGGTTGGTTCGGTTTGTTCGGTTAACCGAACTGTTTGCCCACCCCTACATCTGGCTCGCCATCTAAGCGCTATGGACACACGTCCTAGTTTGCTATCTCGGCACCAAGGTGATCACCCGTGTGAGTAGGTCAATTCAAACCCGGTGACATATTAGAAATGTGTATTCTTTCCATTCATATAACAAATATGTATATACATATATATATATATATATATGTAAACCAACTAGTTTATAAAAACTCAAACAATAATGTCAATAACACAATAAAATGTCTAAGCACATTAAATCCCCAGGTGGAGATGTGCATCAAGACAACTTCCCTTCGCGTAAACTATCTCAAAATGTGACAAAAACCAATGTATACGCGCTTGAATGACTTTTGAGATCTTTTGCATATGCTTAGGCTTATGTACTATCACCGTAGATGAGCACAACCTCATCGTTATGACGTGAAGAGCCTAGCCACTGCAAAAACTCTTCAACCAAAATAGCTTCTCGAACAGTTGCAGAGCACACCATATATTATGCTTCCATCGTAGACAACATAAGGCAAGGTCCACAGTCCTACAAATATATCGCAAGATGTTATTCACTACTCTCTAGTGACAGGACCATGGTTGCTACGACAACGACTAATTAGACCAACTACATAGCAGACATCTGATCGAGTACACAACATAGCATACTTCAGATTCCCTATCGTGGATGTATTTGGCAAACTGGACATTTGTTTCCTCTTCTCTTTATTCTTAAGACATTGATCTAAGGTCCAAGTGAGTCCCTTTAAAAATAGGGATGTCAATGGGTTTTCAGCTTTTCATGTGAAAACGTTCAAGAACCTACATCTTGTAAGTCCTTCGAGACAAACAGAGGAGCTTCTAAGAACAATATCTCACAATCTAAACTCCCAACACATAGTTAGCATCACCCATGTTCTCAATCTCAAATTGAGAGGATAACCACTCTTAAGTGGCGACAATAGAACTCATCTCATTCCCAGCTAGAAGGACGTCATCAACATACAAAGAATTAGAACACTTTTCTTCGACCATTTAATGTACACACATTGTACCACTGCCTAGTCGATCGCTAGCTTGAGATAATAAATGGAACGTTTGAGACAGCATACTTTTGCGCTCATTCCTTTTGGTCACAAAATCAATGGGATGATCCATATTTATCTCCTCGTCTTGTTCTCCTTTGAGAAAAACAGTTTAAACATCCAACTGAAAAAGTTCTAAAACTAAATGTGCGACAATTTCTAGGATAAGGCGAATGGAGTCAGATCTCACCCTTTGGGAGAACATGTTTCCATGGTCTATACTCTCTCTAGGTACAAACTATCGCCACAAGGCGCGTCCAATACTTGTCAATTGAACCATCTATCTTGTGTTAGATTTTGAAAACACACTTGTCTCCAATAGTCTTACGCTCAGGCGGAATGTCAACTAACTCTCAGACCTTATTCGCGTCCGTAGAGCTCATCTCATTTGTCATTGTAACTATCCACTTAGCTTCAGAAAATGAAGAAAAATGCTTCATAAAAAGCACGCTTCAGCAAACGAAAAAAATTGCTTCATCAAAAGCCAGCTTCAACAGACGAAAAAAATTGCTTCATCAAAAGAAGCAGGCTCATCCTCATCCACTTGTGCACACATTTGCATAAAAATGTCCCCCTCAATTTAAAAAATGATGGCAAGGAAATTTTTCGTCATCACTTACGGTATACTACTTGAGAATCTTGAGTGCCTAGTGGTGTGCACTCCCACTCGGCTGGCCGAAGACTAGTACCATTTTCAGTGATTACTAGATGTGGAATCTCAATCTCCCTACCCTCGCTTAAAGATGGTATGTTGTCTTCAATATCTATGGAGGTCAAGATATCTCTTAGCATTACTAACTTGGGAAAGTCATTCTCAATATCATATGACACCATTTCTGTCATTTCTATACCTGGTAGTCCATAATATATAACATAGCCTTTCGAGCTATTAGAATATCTTATAAAGATACACTTTCTAGCTCTTGGGCGTAGTTTCTCACACTTATGCGAGGTATAGTGAACATTACCTTTTGAGCCCCACGGGTGCAAAATGCTCCAAAATGAATTTTTCACCTTTCCATAGTGATTCGTGTCCAATATTGCATTCTTAACTTCATGATTTTAACCTTATTGGACACAAATTATCACTTTTATTGGGAGATTTAATAGATAAATTATACTTTTGTTGTTCTTGTTGTTGTGCACTTTTTGTTAATAAAATCTCTTTCTTGTAGGTTTTGGCGACTTGTTCAAAGTGGGAACTAACCCTGTTGGTTCTTATCTTGTAAGAAGAGGAGGAAATCCATCCCAGCAAAGGAGGATCGATCCGCGTGTTTTAAAAGATGTCACCATCAGAATAAAAAAGAGCGGATCGATCCGGCCCTTTGAGCGGATCGATCCGCGATTTTGGAGGGACATTCTGCGATAAGGATCCGTAAATGGATCGATCCGGCCTTTAGAAGGGATCGATCCGCGACTTCCCAAGCAGATTCCAACAGCCCAGATGAAAGGCAGATCGATCCGCCAATTATGAAGGGATCGATCCGCTCCTGCAATTTTTCCCTCTTTTGTATTTACAAGTTTGCCATTGTGTAGGTTTTGTATAAATAGATAGAGATAGGATTTTTGTAGGGGATTATCTTGTATTGTTTTCTCCCAACATTCTTCTTCTTCTTCTCTCATTTTTGGAAACCCACTTGGGTTCCCTTCCATTTCTTCTTCATTTGTATAAACTTGAAGCTTGGATTGAAGTTTTAATGGCTAGGTATATTTTCTATCTCTTCTCTTTTGATGATATTGCTATGTTTTTCATTATTAGTTAGATTTACTTAGGTTGTGGATCATGAACTCTTGGATTTAGTGTTGTAGCCTTTCTAGGGTTCATTTGTGTAGGATTCAAAACTAGGAGCTTCATCTTCTTTGTATTGCATTTTTGATTGTCATAACTTAGACATTGAATCCTACCCTATGTATTTCATATGGAATATTATGTAACCTTGTGTTTTGCACTCCATGTGTTTGATAAATGTTGTGTGTGGGATTTGTAACTTGGGGTCTTCATCTTTGATGTCAAGCATCTTTGATTGTTCAAACTCTTGGGTTTTAAATACTATCTTTTGAAGGCTTCATAGGTGATTTGTCCACCAAGTAGATTAGTTAGTGTAGGGTGGACAAATCACTCGGATTAGAAGCCATAGAGGCTTCATCTTGTATGTCATGCATCCTTGATAGTCAAACGTTAGCTTCAAATCCGTTGCTACGAGCCCGGCGACTTCACCGACGAATTGCTACGATTTTCAAGCCTCTATGTACTCTCTTGTACTTCGCATAGGTCATGAAGATCACTGCTAGAGCGGTCCTCATTAGTATCATGCACTAAATCCCATAGGTCCATGGTGATGGCCTAGAGAGAGAAAACGTGAGAGAGAGAGAGAGGCCGGTTGTTTCTCTTAGGGTATGTAAGAGGCCCTAGTTATGTGTGCAATATATATAGGCATAAACTCTAGGTCTCCAAGGCCAAGTCCCATTGGACCCAGTCCAATGTATATGGGTGTACCAATGACCCACAATTTCTTATAAATCACATAACCCAAACATCTAACCCTTGTACTCTCACATTGATCAATACACAAAGAAAAAAACCTCTCATAATATTTTTCCTCTCTCTCTACCCGAGTGTGTATCCCCCTACATATACATTGCACATATATATTGATAGTAGACACTGTTAAGAATTCGTGGTCATGGAGAATAAGTCCAATGTTATCACACATCCTACATGCACATCCGGCTAAGTGTTTGGATAAACAACCAATTAATTTTGCTTAGCAAATCTTTAGTAGTAGCTTATCCAACAAGAAACCATTTGAGTTCAAACTCTTCATACCATGCATGTAATCCAAGGCCAAGTAATTAGCTTATCATGGTGTGGACCCAACACCCAGTGATTAGTTGAAGTGGGATTTAATCTTTCTACATTCTTGATTGTTTTCAAATGCAAAGTCAATTCTACATATCATTTCGACAATCAAGCAAACTACTTTTTGTTACGACCAAGAGCCAATACTCCTGAGGCAGGATGGCCAAGATGGATGAGGTGAGGTCGGGTGTGGGGGCTTGTCTCACATCGCCTGGGGTGAAGTTCCTGGACTAGTTTATAAGGATTAATCGCCCCTCTATATGCAACAAGGCCTTTTAAAACCGTGAGGGAGCTAAACATGAAAGAACTTCACAGTTAAGTGTGCTGCTGCCAGAGCAGTACCAGGGGTAGGTGACCCCCTGGGAAGTTCTTTGTGTTTAGGCCTAAAGCGGACAATATTGTTGCTAGATGGGGAGGTGGGTCCCTACAAATGGTATCAGAGCGGAAACCCAGCCGGAAGTGTGGGGCAGGCCCCACACGAGGACGTGTGGCCCTTAAGGAGGGTGGATTGTGACGACCAAGAGCCAATACTCCTGAGGCAGGATGGCCAAGATGGATGAGGTGAGGTCGGGTGTGGGGGCTTGTCTCACATCGCCTGGGGTGAAGTTCCTGGACTAGTTTATAAGGATTAATCGCCCCTCTATATGCAACAAGGCCTTTTAAAACCGTGAGGGAGCTAAACATGAAAGAACTTCACAGTTAAGTGTGCTGCTGCCAAAGCAGTACCAGGGATGGGTGACCCCCTGGGAAGTTCTTTGTGTTTAGGCCTAAAGCGGACAATATTGTTGCTAGATGGGGAGGTGGGTCCCTACACTTTTGAAATAATAAGGGTATCTTTGGTTAGGTTTTTCACTTTTCTTCTTCTTCTTCTTCTTCTTCTTCTTTTTTTTTTAAAAAAAAAAACAAATTTTGAACTTGGTTTTTTGGGTGATAAATATGACAAGTGGAAATCATGTTTGTAACTCCATTTTTTTTAGCTGAACTCCACAAATCATTTTACGTATTAATTCATTGTCCCTTGCAGTACTCTCAACCCTCGAGCTAAAAGCTTGCTAGTGTTTTCAATCACACATATATACTAGGGTAGCTCATGTGCAAGGCACGTGGTGACCCGTTACCCGTTACAAAAGAAGATACAGGTTGATAAAACGTAGTAGCAACATGCCCTTTTGTAGACACCCCAATTTTGACCGAACTATTAAACTTGGAGGGATTTACCTCTAGAAGTCAATGATGAATAACGTCCCGACGATTTTCTTCAAGTTCATCGCTTCGACTTCTGAAAAGCTTCAAGTTCCCAAACCTTGCTCCTAATACCCCTAGATTTGGCCAATCACTGACCATTTGTCTCGAGTTCACTGGATCATGGGTTACTTTCTAAAAAAAGTAGACTAGATTAAATAAGAATAATAATAATGATATTTTCTAAAGATAACATTATTTCCCATATTTTTAGATTCAAAAAGAAAAAAGAAAAATATTCTATTTGGTGACTCATATGATTAATTTGGATTTAAAATGAAAAATGTGTCTACACACACACACACACACACACATATATATATATATATATATATAAGAAAAGGAAAATAATAAAAGAAAGTATCTCATGTGATTTGGAGAGTTAGAGATTCCTTGGCATATTCCTAATCCAAGCAAATATCCAAAGAGCCCTTTCTTGGGCACTAATCTCACATGTGCTTTGAAGATGCTCTAGAATGTTCCTTTATTCCACCCAGCTAAAGTTTCTTGGAATTACATAAAAGTGCCATGGAGAGATAGAGATGCCATATAATATTCCTTGGCGTATTCATAACTCATTAAAATTCCTAAATAACCCTTATCTTAGCCACTAAAGAAATCAAAGTCTACATAAACTCATCTCTCTCATTTTTGGAAGGGGGGACACTTGAATTATATAGAGAAATATATTGGGAGAGTTTTAGAGGAGAAAAATATAGAGAGAGAAACTCTACCAAATCTCATACCCAATCCCCACCAAACTCTACCCAATTCATACAATCCATCAAATCGCCATTGAAGGAGCTTGAAGCTTGAGGAAGAAGAAGAGGAAAAGCTTGAGGAATTCAACCTTTCTACAAATTTTGAGAAGGTCTAGAGATAAAACCTTCAAATCTATCTTTCATAGATAATAATTCAATCACAATTCATAGTTTTGACTAGGATCTTTATACATTTTCAAAAAGTCTCTTCCCACCTCATTTCATCACACACCACTAAAATTGTGATTGAATTTCCATTTGTTTTCATTGATTTGTATCTAAGTAGCCAAGGATTTGAGGCAAAACAAATTTCTAAAAAAAAAAATTTGAGTTAGATCATCAATTAAATTTTGATTTAATCTCTTCTTTGTTTGTATTATACTCATGGGATTTGTGAGATCTTCAATATCTCATTTAATTCCTATGAGTTTGATCCTTTAATTCTCTATAATCTTATTATTTATATGGGAAATAAGGTAGATCATAGTTACATCCATATATGATTAGTGAATCCAAGTCTTGGCTCATGATTTGGGCACTCTAATTTGAAATCTCATGGAATTCTCTCCATATTCCGAGGTTTATATGGATTTGGTCATATTTAGTCTCCAAGGATCATTAATTTGAGAGGAGATTTGAATAAAATAAGTCGATATTCCTCAAGGATCATCAACTGGAGAGAGGAATTGACTTGTCAATTTTCATGGCGTGAATATCAATATTGGTGCAGTGAATTCATTAACCAGCTGCGATCAAAGATTTTTAATTAAATCATGGTCCATTGGAATTGAATGAGACCAATTGGAATTTATCCCCAACTCATATGTGTACCATTGCAATTTTTATTTTATTGAGATTTCGTTGTTAGGATGGTTTGATCTTAGGATTTGTAAACTAGCTACTCTTTGTCCAAAATTTTAGAAGAACTGACCAGTATTGTTTTGAATAGATCAGAGCCTTAACTGTGTTATTTAAGCTTAAAATAATTTTTTCCATGAAGTTAAATTATGTGTTAATAAGATTCCCTAAAAAGATCAAAGTGATTCTGATTCATTTACTATTTTTAGAAAATCACACAAAAACTCTGGACAGAGAGTTGTTAAATTCTGGGTGGTGTCTGGTCTTTCCCAATTCCCAGAGATTGGACCGTTTGATCTTTGATTTTCTTTTTGGGTTAGAAACTAGACTCATAGAGGAACATCACATTCAAAATTGATTAAGATCCAACTGTGAGAAGTATGCTTTTCCTATTTTTGAAAGTCTAGTCTGCTCTCTGTAAATTCTGAAACTCAGTTACAGTTTTGATAAACTTTATAAATGATGATCCAAATGTCTTTTATATGACCTAAGACTTAAAACCATGTTTTAAATAATGATTAATTGAACTTAAATCCAGAGGCTAAATGATCAAAATCAATGAATAATTTATAGCTCATTCTTGTTTATGTTCATGCATTCATCCATGTATGTTGATACTTGTAATTAGGACTTATTTTGGGGTAAGTTGCATTCAATTGAACCTAGTTGTGAGTTCCTTGTAATAATGTTGGGGATTATACCATCTCTATATGGACATTACATTGGCTCGTAATTGAAACTTGTATATCTATAGAGACGTTGTGTTTCCAACTAATTAGAAGGAATTCATGATTCTGTCAATTCTTTCATGACTTGATAGATTTAAGCTAGAAGTTTAGGAAGGTTATTTAGGATTTGATATTATATTTTGTTCAAAGCATGTGGACTAACCCTTTGTTTTGTAGCACTATTGAGGTATGATTTCTTGACTCCTCTCGAGTTTATTTATTTATTAATTTTATTGATTTTCGACTTCATGTGCGACACCTTAGAATTTGGATTTACTTTATGTGTATATGTGAATTAGAGACACTCTTTAGATTTTTATTTATTTGCATTACACGTTTCCATTTCGCGACTGGATCCCGGGTAAGTTTCTTTTTTCTCTATTGCATATCATCTTGCTTGCTATTTGAATTACATGGTTTTATATGCCTTTTATCGTTAGCAATCTTGCACCACTTTCGACATGCTTTTGTAATGTATATATATGTGTATTAGTTGAGGGCATGCTTAGATTAATAATTCGATTAAAAATGATGTTGAGTAGAGGCTTATCATGAGATGGGATGAGAGGGGCTGTTTTAGTCCACCGGGCTCCTTCCCCTCTCATTCCATAATCCCCCGACTTAGAAATATCTGGTTTCCAAAAGATCAGTTTACTTTTAAAATGGTTTCTTAATTTTTCCTTTAAAAAATTAAGCGGTGACTCGTATTTGAATATTGAATTTTGAAAAAGTTTTAAAAAGCGTGGTTAGCCTGCGATATCCACACCTTTCCTGCATTGTTACATCTATAAGCTTTGCCAAATCATGTACAAACAAGTACAGTAGTGCCCGTACACAAAACAAGTAATACGGTAAAAGGATATTTCAAAAAGCCCCATTATTTTTTGTGAGTCCCACACATAAAAAATAAAATAAAAATTTAGAAGCTCAGTCCATATGACATATGTAGTAAAAGAGTAAAACGGTCTTTCAATAATCGGTTCCTTTATTTTGCGGGTCCCAATGTGTATGTCTCACCCAAAATAAAAATCTAGAAGCCCAGTCCCCAAAACACCCCCCAAATGAAGCCAAAACAAAGAACAAATGAAAAAAGGTAAAAGGGTCTTTCAATAAGTCTTATTTTTTGTGGGTCCTGTCCTAAATAAAAATGTGATAGCTCAGTCCCTAAAACGCCCCCCAAATAAAGCCAAAACAAAGAACAAATGGAAAAGGGTAAAACAATCTTTCACTAACTAGTCCCATTACTTGTGGGTCCCAATGTGTGGGTCACACTGAAAATAAAAATTTAGAAGCTCAATCCCTAAAACACCCCCAAATAAAGCTAAAACAAAGAACAAATGAAAAATGGCAAAACGGTCTTTTAGCAAGGAATCCTTTATATCCCTATTATTAAGAGTCTTTTTCAAGGAATTCTACATTTTTAATAGAATATCTTTTAGATTAATGTGATATTTTACAACTTTTCATTATTGCCCTTTATAAATTTTAAAATTCTACTGTCACATCAATGGAAATTGTTGTAGAGTTTTATAGTAAATTGTAACATTAGAAAGTGTAGTTAACGTAGATTGAGTTTTAAAACTTGGTTCTAGCACATGTCAAAGTGGTATCACATTCAATGATAGTAGAACCATGTTTCATTGAAGTTGTAAAATTTTGACAAATATTATTGCTATGGTTTCCACATTTGTACCTGAAACTAATATAGAGAAATCATTGATACTACCATTCGTATAGTATGGCCAGTTTTTGTTTCTTCGGGAACAACTTTTATTATTTGGGGAACAACATTTTGTTATCTTGGGTATAAAATTTTGGTAACAAATTCAGGCAATATTTTATGTAACCATTTTTGGTATCTAATGTAACAAAATGTTGTTCCCAGTATAAAATTCTAGAAACAAATTTTGGTACCACCTCCATCCCATTTTATATGTTCCTTTTGGGAGTTCAACGTTTTAAGGGACATAATGATTGTCATTCACATGACATGAAATTAATGAAAAAGATTGAAAATGTCCGTACTTGTTTTTTCCTTTTAGTTTTTGTTTGGTAATTTCAAAATTAGTAAGGGTTATTGTGGAAAGTAACTAAAATTTTAGCATAGAATAATATAAGTAGACAATAGTTTTGGGATGTGTAGACACCCCATTTTGTCGGCTATCAGATTTAGGAGACCCATAGCTTGGTGGTTCACAATGATCGTAAAAGACTCTAAAGGACTCTTGGAAGTCAGCTCCATCTCTCAGAATTCTCAGAATGACCAAAATGCCCCTAAAAGCCCGAAAACTCCCAGATTTGGTTCCAAAGTTTTGGAAACATGCTACGTCGTAAGAGAAATGATAAAATGAGTTTTTAAGAAAAACCGGATGAAATCGTCAGCTCCCAGAAGTCCCGGAAGTTCCCGGAAAATCCCCGTTGACCGGTTTGACCAATGTTTGACCAAGTTTGACCGAAATCGTTCGAATTCACCGGAGTCATTCTAAATCATGAGAAAAGTATTAAAACGAGTTCCAGAAGAAAATCGAGCAAAAATGTCAGCTCCCGGGAGCTTCCGGAGGTTCCCAGAACTTCCCGGGAATCCCAGGTTTGACCAGTTTGACCAGAATTTGACTTTGGGACCGGGGCACCGTAACAATTTTCAAATATTTTTGATGGATACTAGAGGTCAATAGCTTTCCAACGGTATATCGCACATAATTCCCGGATTTAAAACGAGTCTATTACGAATTTCCGAAGGTGAAAAAGGCAATCAAATCAGCTTTTATCGCGAATACCGCAAAACTTTTCAAATTGACCTATCCCCGAACTATTTTTTATGTAAAGTAGACTCCATTACCTTTCCAACGGTATATCACAACCTCAATTTGGAGTTCGTACGCATTTTCTGTGAATTTCGGACGAAATAGGGACTTTTCACGAATACCGAAACTTCAGGGGGCCTAAACAGCATTATCTGGACGAAGGAGGAGCAGTGCCGCCGCGGCACTGGCCCACTTCCGCCGCGGTACTGGCCCAGTGCCGCCGCGGCACTCCCCTCCAGAACAGTATATTTTTGTAATTAATTTTGGGGTCCCATTTTGATTAATTAAAAACCAAAACGACATAGTTTCATGATTTCAGATGTTTGGAGCCAATGGGAGTACTTTCTAAACCCCAAAACCACCCCAAGTTGGCCGATTTAAACCTCCCATTGCTCTTCATTTTGGGGGGGGTCAAATGTAAGCTTTGAAAAAGTTTGGGAGAGAAAGTTGTAGAGATAAGGTTAGGATAGAGAAAAAGAGCTTTCTTCTTTGATTTCCAAAACAAAAGTAAGTTCTAAACTTTGTTTTTACTTCATTACTCCTATTTACTTCAACATTCAATACACCCAACCACCATTTTAGTGAGCATTTAAGAGAGAGGAAGCTTCTTCCATATCCAATGTCATCATATATGAGTGAAACACCATTCTACAAGTTCAAAACATCATGAATATCATCTATTGATCATTATCTACTTGCTTGTTTATTCATTGTTTATCTCTTCTTACTTCATTTCTTTTTTATTTTCTTTATTTACTTACTAGTTCATCATCATCTAAATGATGACATGAAGTTTGGGGTGAGTGAATCCTTATGGATAGTAGCTCTTGACCTCAAAAACATGTTTAATAGATGATGATCATAACTTCAATACCTCCAAGGTATTCTTGAAGTGTATTGAAGTTAGGTTCAAATAAAAATAAATCTCTCCAACAATCTTGGAGGTTCTTAATGATGAGTTTGATGTTGGTATTCTAAGTGGCTATAATCCTTATTGAGTATTGAAAATATGCTTTCAAAACATCTATTTCAAAACCCCTCTCAATCCCTCTCATTTGGTTTCAAGAAACAAAACCTTGTTTTCTCCAAAATCTTCAAAACAATGAGTCAAAACAGTGAGTGAGCTGAGTTCAAATATTTCTCTAGAACTCAATACTCAACATATGGATGCAAGGCCACTTGGAAAGTCTTCCTAACTCATTGGAGAACACCCATGATTTTTGGTTTGACTTGGAAGTACTTGGAAATGGTCCATTTGGACCCAAACATTCCTTCCAGACATTCTGTTTTTGCTTTCACAGCAGCTAGGTCCACTTCCAACCTCTTTTTCAGAAACATTTTCCAAAAGGGGTGGTCCTAACTTATTTTCCCTTAAACTTCAATGTCTTAGGAAACTGTCTGTATAAAATGGGGCTCTAGATCATTCGTTTTCATTTTCTAAGATTTTTCAACATTTCAGTCAACAGTACGGACTCTGTTTCTGAGTGACCTCTGTTGTTTATATGATTTCTCTCAATCTGTGATAGTTATTAAAGATTGGCTTTTTGGGTTTTATTCTAGACACAATAAGGAACATCTCCATAAAAAATCATGCATTGAAAACATTCCTAACCCATCTTTTCAATTTTCCAAAGATCTTGTTACTGTTCTGTCCACTATTCACAGCAAGCACATCTTAACTTTCATTCTTTGATTTGATGCTTACATGCCTTCCAAATTAGTTCATATATTAGGAAATAGTTCATACTACATTAGTACATATCCCATGTTGATTTCATCCATTCATTAATACACATTCTAGGCTTCCATGAACACAAAGCACACTACAACCTTGGCACATTCTAGATACATACATTGCATCCATGCAAAGATTTGGGGTTTTTGTAACTCTTAATCTAAGAAGATTATAAGGAATGACCATGATCACACGTTCATGCTTCCCCTCGATCTAATCACCCTTTCTCATCCGTCCCGGGGATTGAGAAATCTTCTTTTCTCAAAATTAACATGCATCATTCCAGCTTGCTAAGCATATTTTGATTTTCTTTGTTTATTTGTTTCAAGAACAATTCATGTCCCCTTTTAGATTAGGAAACTTAATTACTTCATACATGATTAGACGATTTTTCCTAGGTTTGTTTGTGTGATCTTTCACTTTACATTGCATGATATTTGACTTAGAACTTATGAATGATATTTTGCCTTTAGATCTTCCATTTCAAATTTTCTTATGTGATGTAATATACTATCATAGTATTATTTGTCGAACCAAACATAGTATAAGATGATTATTTGGATGCTAATTGAGGCCCGTCGAAAGACAGGGCGAGTTGAGGGTGTTTTAGTCGCGACAAAGGCTCCTTCCTCTCTCGTACCAAAATCCCGAACCAAGTTCTTTGTTTATGAAGGGCCGGTGCCCTTTATCCATTTGGGTGAGTCAAAATTAGGTTTCTTGGTTCCTTAAAGACCAAGTGGCGACTCTGTATCTGTTTTCAACAGACCTTTTCTTTTCTTTGATCCAAATCAAATTTCAAACAAAAACAAGTTCCAGTTTCAAAACTAACAAAAGAGAAGTGGTCCACTTCCGCGTGTCCACAGGATGGCAAAAAGAAGGAATGAATGATATATAAAACGGGACAGAGGGAGTAACATTTTTGGTACTTAAGATGACAAAACGTAGTTCTCCAAGTAACAAAAGTTGTTCATGAAAATACCAAAAAGTCATATCATAGAATAGCCTCAAATATGGTTCCCAATATATCTATTGCTAAATCACGCCCAATAATAGTCAAAACTATGTGATTTACAATTACAATGGAAAATTATGAATTTAGAAAGTGTTGTGTTATCCTTTGGCCCCAAAATAAAACGAAGAAGGTGTTCATCTTATACAGCGTACGCCTACGTTAGAAATTATAATGGAGTTGTTGCCTTATACAGCCCAGTTGTGGGAATTGGAAAAATTATATGCAAAGCGAAGGGTAGAATGGAATTCACTAATGAATTGCATTCATGGTAGACTTTAAGCCTCTTTTATTAAGGTATTGAATAGACGATTTTAAGCTACGACATCTACAACATACGTAAGTAGACATATTTCATCTCTATTGCGATGTTTCGTTATATTTTAGAGTGTGTTCTTAGTTTTTTTGGATTAATTATATAGACATACCCTCATGTATCGCACTTTTTTTTTTTTACGAATACTCCTAAATTAAAAATAGAAAATTATTGGAAAATCCCTATAAGTGACTACAAAGAGTTTAAAATCCAAAAGATATGCTACTTTGTTGGAAAATCCCTCAAACTAAAAGTCTCGTATTGGAGAGTTCTATCACGTTAGAACCTAATATTGTTTATTTCCAAAACTGACCCTAATAGTTAGGAAAGTACCAAATATGTATTGAGTCGATCGAATTCAAACGTGAACTCTCAATTGGTGATTGACTGGAGAGTGATTTACGAAGATTCTTAAGGAAAGTATTGATCGATTTATTGCATTGATTTCGAAGCTGTTTTTGGATCTCTGTTCCGATTACTGTTTTTGTTGTTGAGGAACAAAATTTGGTGCCAATATTGCTGAAGAATTTGCTGGTTGATTTCGTTGAAGATGGAGATGATTGTGTTGCTTGTTTCGATCATTGTTGATGATGTGTAAACTTTATCGCAGTTCTGAGTTTTTGTAACGTGTGAAAATTTTATTGCAATTCAAATTTTTGAATCTCTGGAAAGGACATTATATCAATTTTGAATATGTTTTGTATTCAAAGGCAGTGAATCTACATTATATCAGGTTCGAATCTGTTATTATTTTTTATTTTGAATCTATGTATTTCGTGTTTGAATTTTCAGTTATTTTTAGTGATTTATCAAATTTATCAGAAACAGAGCATGAAATTGATATGTTTCAGGAAGAAATAGTAGTTTCAGTGACTTGAGCTTAAAACATATCATTGATCTTGTGGTTTGTTTTATTCGATTTAATAATGTAGGTAATGAATTTGTGGTGCTGTTTTATTTTTTATTTTGTTTTTGATTCGATGTTGTTTTGATCGATCATTGAGTTTAATTTTTGGCTTATTGATGTAGTGTACTTGTTTGTGTTCTTAAAAAGTGGATTATTTAGTGAAATTTCACTTGAGAGTATGTTTTATTTAGTGAAATTTCACTTAACTTTTCTAAAGTTAACAAACAAGTTAGTAAAATTTCACTTAATTTTTCTAAAGTTGTTACGTGATTTTGCAGTGTTTTTAGTTGCAGTAAGTTGATAGTTTAAGCTGATATGTGAAACTTAAGTGGTATTAGTTGCAAGAACTTGATAATGGATTTTCACTATTATTTTTAGTGCGATATCCGTTTGATTTTTGGTTGTTTTCATTGTTGTAATTGATTTGAGTATTTTTTTTTGTAGTTGTAATGGAGGGGCAGTTAATCTTTTTGTGCACTTATCGATCTGAGACTGCTGGTACTAAAATGTCTGAAAGTGTGAGACTTGATAAGCTTATTCAATTTATTTGTAAGAAATGGAAATGTAGTAGTTGTGATTTTTCGTTAACATACAAGTTACCGGGATACTTGACGTTAATTTTGGACTGTCAGAAGGATCTATTAAACTTTGAGCTTTGTAAATGATGAGTCTTGACCGTGTTGATGTGAATGTTGTTGGGTTGGATGAATGTCAAGATGACGTTTTAGTTGGGTCAAGTTACGGTGAGCAATCGTTATTGACATCTAAGCAGATAGATGATGGTGAAAATGACATGCTTCCTACTTTTAGTGCTCATGAAGAGAGTGTTGTGTTGCGGATAGGTTGGGCTAATGGTATTCGACAAATTGGTCAAAAATTTGAAGGTGGTGCTGATGAGTTTCGAAAAGTTTTGGTGAAGCATGCGATACAAGTTGGTTTTGATTTCAAGTTTGTCAAGAATGACAAGAATCGAGTTACAACTATATGTGCTTTTCGGGAAGATACTGGGTGCATGTGGTGTGTTCATGCCTTGAAGGAATGTGCAAATGATTTTTTTTTTATATATATAAATAGTCTGACAAACACACACGCACACATGTGGTTTGGTGGTACGGACGTTGAAACATAAGCGTGTTAACTCCGAACTCGTTGGTAATTTGATATATGAAAAGGTTCGTAGTAAACCTTTGACAAAACCAATAGAAGTTGTTGGTCGGATTAAGGATGATTATGGGCTTGATATTGAGTATTATCATGCATGGAAGGGTGTGGAAAATGCTAAGATAAGACTTTATGGTGATCATGTCGACTCCTTTGATAAATTAAGATTGTATTTTGAAGAGGCAGAGAGTATAAATCCTGGCAGCCGTTTGTTGCTGGAAGTCGATCCAGGAACTCCTCATTTTGAGCGTTGCTTCATATCATTCGGTGCTTGTATTCGAGGTTTTAAGTTCCTTCGTCCGATTGTATTCTTGGATGGGACTTTCCTTAAAGGTCAACACAAGGGGGTATTGTTGGGTGCAACATGCAAAGATGGGAATCAAGGTTAGATGAGTTTATTTGGTTTGTAGTATATGTTTAATTTAGATTCAAAAAGTTTAAGTGAAATTTGTCTTATTTTTTGTGAATACTTAGTGAAATTTGTCTTATTGTAGTTTATGTTGTTAATTTTGTTGCTTTATTTTTTGCAGGTGTCTTTAGCCTTGCCTTTGCTGTTGTAAGTTGTGAGAACTCTCATAATTGGATTTGGTTCTTAAGGGCGTCGCGATCGATTGTTGGTACAGATCGTCGGATTACATTCATTTCGGATAGGCATAAAGATTTGCTAGATGGAGTGAAGAATATATTCCCGGACCACTTTCATTCGTTTTGCCTTCAGCATATGAAGAATAATTTGCGTGATAAACTGAAAGGGTCTCATTCGAAGTTGAAGTCACGGTTATTTTACAAATTTTGGGAGTGTGCATATGCGCCGGATGTTGATAGCTTTCAAAAGGAGTTGGAGTCTTTTTTAAGTGAAGGTGGTGAAAGGGTGAAGCAGTTTGTTAGTGAGATTCCTTTTGAAAATTGGACGAATGCACATTTTAAGGGTAATAGGTATGGTGAAATGTGCTCCAATATAGCTGAGTCTTGGAATTCAAATATTTTGAAAGCTCGCCACTTACCGATTATGAACATGATTGATTTGATAAGATTAATGACAATGGAGGACTTGGCAAAGGGAAGGAGGGTATGTGAGAAGTGGACAGGGGTACTTTGTCCAGAGATGCAAAGCAGATTGCAATCTGCTTTGGACAAAGGGATGACATGGCGTACAAGTGCCTCTAGTGATGACACATTTGAGGTTCATTCCAATCCACCGAATGTTGTGAAAATAGACTCTCGGTTTTGTTCATGTGGACAGTGGCAACTCAATGGATTTCCTTGTTCGCATGCTATTGTGGCTCTATGTAACAATGTTTTGCGTAGTGGGAAAGTGATAACTGATTATATTGAGGAGTATTTTTTTGCTCAGTATTATAGAGAAGCATATTCGATGTCTATTGAACCTATTCTTAGTAGTCGAATACCGGAAGCAAGTTTGCTAGAACCTATTCTCCCTCCAGTTTTGTTGGAGACTTCCTGGGAGGCCAAAAAGGAAGTGGATTCCTTCTAGAGGTGAGAAGCGTCATATTCGTTGTGGGAGTTGTGGAAAGATTGGAAATCACAATCGGAAGACTTGCAATGGTGTTTCTTAGGGAGGTTTTTTTTTTTTTTTTTTTTTTTTTTGCATTTGGTTGTTTTGTTTTGAACTCATCTTTTTTCTTATAGTTGCTTGTGGATTGTTAGTTTTATTTTTCTGAATAGTATTACTCTTGAAAGGATTTTTTTTGGTTTAATATCTGTTAATTTTTTCAAATGTTACTTGTTAAGTGAAATTTCACTTACGTCTTGTTTTACTAACTATCGTTGATAGATGTGGTTTTTGTTAACATTATTGTTATGATCATATGGTTAATTCTTTTTAAGTGAGTTGATTGATTTATTTAAGTCAAATTCACTTTGAACAATGATCTACCAAGATATATAAAGTTCCATGTTCAGTGAAATTTCACATAACTTATGTGAAAATTCAGGCTTAACGTTTTATGATTTGCTGAGGCTAATCCTTGTTTGAAATTCACTCAACAAGCTTATATTATTTTTTATGCTAGAATCATCATTCATGGTAATTGAGATCTCTTAGTTGAACTCATGTAGAAGAATGATTTTACCTAGATATGTAAAGATACATGTTGAGAGAAATTTCACACAACTTTTTGAAAATTCAGGCTCATCATTTTATTATTTGTTGATGATGATCCTTGTGTGAATTTTTACTCAACAAAGTAATCATGTTTTTACTCTGCAATTATTATCCATTATGTGAAATAGCAATTGAGTTACATATACTCATGTATAATCACGTAGAATCGTGATTGGTGCTGGTATTTAAAATTACATGTTAAGTGAAATTTCACATGACTTGTGTGAAATTTCATATAATCATAATTTTATCTAATGCTTATTTGATGCTTATGTGAAATTCACTGCACAAAGGTAAGATTTTTTTATGGGCAATCATCATTTACCATAATTTGAATTACAGATGGAAACTCTTATAAAAATCTGAAACATAAGAACCAAAAAACAGTTATGTATTCATATTGGATTCAGGATTAAGTAATAATATTGTTGCAAGAAGTCATAAGTACAGACCAACACAAGTATCTACGAGATTAATATCGTAGTAAACAAAATAGAAATCCTTTGTTCATATGAAGCTTCACATTAGATTTTCATCCAACAAGTTGAATGTTGGTTTCTCCTCCTTTTGCTTCTCTTTTTCTATGTAGCTTTTCATAGTCCAAGATTTTTTGGGAGTGTTGAGTAGCTCATGGATGATATGTCCTCTTATTTTTCTTGTGTTGGAATGTCCCACATCGCCCATTTATGCCCCTTCTGTGCAGTTATAAGGCTTTAGTTCCCCTCTCCTTTACACCTGGGTTTTAAGGAGTTGAATGGGTTGTGCCTTACAAGTGGTATTAGAGCTTGGTTAGTCATATCTTCCCGCGTGCCGAGTGTCCGGCTGCTGTACGTGGTCCAGGATATGCCGAGTGTCCGACTCCTGCGGTTCAGGGGTGTGTTGGAATGTCTCACATAGCCCATTTATGGCCCCTCTATGCGGTTTATAAGGCTTTAGCTCCCCTCTCCTTAACATCTGGGTTTTAAGGAGTTGAATGGGCTGGGCCTTACAAGACCTTGCATCCAATTTTCTTGGTATTGGCTGTTGGTCTATTATATGCTTCATTATGCCACAGACGATCACTCCACAGTCCAAGCTGTGTTTTACATCATGTTAATTTGTTAGAGTAGGCTGAAAAACAGTTTAATAAAATAAATGGAGAAAATTTTAGATTACTCACCTTCCATATTGCTGTTGTGGAGTTTCTTGAACAATCTCCACTGTTGATTCAAAGTCCTGACTTTCGAATTCTTCAGCATCCAGTTTCTTCCTGAAGTATTCTCTTTCATATTGTACCTGAAACAAGAAGTTTTTTTATTAGTATTTTACAAATTGAATAAAGTTTGTTTAAAGAAAATGATTATAATTTGATTTTACAATGAGTTCAAGGTCTGCAAGAATAGATCTGTCACACCCGTGCCAAAAATTTATAAGTTTTATCTTGCATAATTGAATTTATGAATTTATCAATGTTAGTTGATAAATGAGGTTGAGGTTGACTGTGAGTCAACGGTAAGGTGTTAGTAAGGACACGGGAACATGATGGTTCATTTTGTTTTGGCACAAGTAAATGACATTTATGTGATTTAAATGTTATTTGACTTATCTGATATTTTATGATTAGTGAATTATACCTGTATAGTATACTTTCTGGTATTTTTGGTATCATTAGATATCTTTTGAGAACTGTGGTGAGAACGTGAGTGTCACATTATATAAAAAGGTAGGTTGTGTAGAGATTCCACAAAATTTAGTTTTCAGACGTATATTTTGGATCCAAATGAGACTTAATCGAAAACTCTTGTAATTAGTAGTTTTCACTCATAAAGCAATACAATGGATGTGTGCGAAGTTTCAGGAATAAACTAGGTGTTTGAGAAACTCACAGGGAAGTAAACGCGATTCCCGAAGAGTTTGTCTATAAATAGTGGTGGATGAAATTGTCATTTCTTGAAAACTTCATATAATATCTTGAAAGAGGAGAGAGAAAAGGGAGATTGATCCTACGGGCTTTGCAATGACAAACGGCAACCCTTCGTCCGTCTGAATTTCACCAAATTGCATATTCGAACTCCCCAAGGTAAGGGCTACGTATTGATAGTCTTTAGGCCACGTTTGGCTAAGATTTTATGAATTTCTAAATCTAAGAAATTGGGGAAAACACGTGTAGACTTGTAGGTTATGCGTAGGATCGGAGATTTGGCGTGTATTCAGGCTTTTAGTCGTTCCCTCAACGTTTTACGACGATAGCTCGAGGTATGAATTTCTAGCCTATGATATATAGGTGAAGTACATGTTTTATATTTTGATGACGAAATTGTGATCCGGGCAAAATTCATGTGTTAATCATAGGCTCGTTAATTATGCACGCAATTAAATGTGGAAAGCATGTCTAAATTTACGCGAGCACGTTGAGTTGCCTATGTGGGTTAAAGGGGAGTCTTATACAAATTCATGCCGGGGTAAGCTTCTCGATGTTTGAGAATTTTAGTAGCAACGTCTATTGTGCATGGTTTAAGGCTTGGACTTGCCAGGGCACTTGGGGACGTAATGGTTGTAGGCTTGGACTAGCCATTGACGTCGCGGTTTAAGGCTTGGACTTGCCGCTACCGGATGAAGGCGTATTTTTCTCCCTAGAGACTATTTATGTGATTATGAGATTAAAGCATGTTTTGTCATTTATGCATATGTTAGAAATTGTACACTCAGCATATAGCTAAGCAGTGGAGATTTACTCCATTGCAGGTGAAAAGAAGAAAGGGAAAAAGAAGCGTGAGGAGTGAGACCGCGGGAGCGACAGGGATCCTTCTCTTGGTTATATTTGTTTCAATTCCAAATGTTGTAAAGATGTAATTTTGCGAAGTTCAAACTTTTAACTTCAAACATGGGAGTTTTGGAATGACTAAGACTGTTGTAATATGTCTTAAAACTACTTGTAGTTATGTTGTAATGAATCCGAACCCATGGATTCACATCTTGAACGTTTAACTTGTCAAATTCGTATTTTGGAGGCATGTTATGGAGCTTTTATGTTTTAAAGCCAAACGAGCCTTAACTTGTTGTGTTATTGTTTCTATCAATGGATTAGTAAGTCTACACTTTGGTTTTGATAACATGTTGTAGCTTGTGAAGTTTAAAATAAGGTAAACTTGTGTAGAAGAATGAAAGGTGTAAGGTTGGGTGATGCCTTAGGCAAAATTCTGTAGCTTATGCAGGATTCTGCTAAAGGGTCATTCGACCGGTCGAATGGGGTCGTTCGACCGGTCGAAATGCCCCCTGCCAGAAATCTTTTTCTATACCTTCCGAAAATTTTCAAAAGGTTTTGTTTGGTTCTTAGGGTACCTTTGTGATCCCTTTCAACATAAAATCATTTGTTTCGAAATATGATTGTGTTTTCAATTTTATACGAATTTTACAACTCGGAGAGCAATGTTTCCAAAAGTTTTATACACTCAAGGTGGTTTTAAAGTCTTTTCCGCTACGTATGGTTATGAAATGAATTGGATAAGCCTTAATGGCATGCCACGTGTCCTATTTCCACACATTAGCGGGATGGGTCGTTACAGGATCCTTTTTCTTTTTAGATCTTGGCATGAAATAGTTGTAGAATGCCCACTTATGATCATGTTTGTCGAGAACTGCCAAGGTCCAGTGTTTCTCTATGATCATTTTAAGTGAAATTTTACTTTCTTTTTTTTCCCTTTTTTTTTAATATACCTAAAGTGATATCCTTTCCGCATTAAGATCCAATGACCTCTTCTAAAGTCCAGCATTTTCCACTTCCAAATTTTGATATTTCAATCTCAGACTTTCATAGTCTTCTGATTTTGATTTTTTGTAGTTCATCACATTTCTCTAGTGCATTCTTCTCCATTCTCTTCACTCTTTCAATGGTTACCATAAGGTTCTCAACAACCTGCTTTTGTGAGTCTTCAGGTGTTTTTGGATCTTTGAATTCAACACCAAATAGGTTCGTGTTAGTTTGAACCAATAGATCTGCAATTTGCGTCTCATTTTCCACTATGAGTTTATTTTGGAATTTGATCTTCTCCTTTAAAGCACTATTTGCTCTTTTATGTTGCTCTAATTCTTCTTTCATTGCTTCCATATCCTTTAGGTTTTGGCGAAGAAGATAGCCCATTTCATAGTTTCTAGCCAATGCATCTTCGGCTCTTTGGACAAAGTCAAGATCTTTATTCCTCAATTTTTGCATCTCGTCTTCCATTTCTGCAAATCCTTGTTTCAGTTTATTGTTCATCTCCTTCAATCTCTTAATTCCAGACTCAGTTTTTTCAAGTTTGTGTTCGATTTTTGTATTCTGCACTAGTGAGTCTATTCTTTCACTGTCTGCTCTTAGATCAAAAGCTTCCTCTATTCTCTCTCTTGTTCCTTTCACATTTATCTGGTCATTTGCTGTATTGAAAACCTCGTTTCCACTGCTTCTTTTTTGGAATTGATTATGTGTTTCTTTGATAAACAGAGTTTGATCTTCATCAGGTGTTTCTGTGTGAATCATATACTCGCTTTCCCTATCTCTTCTCTCAGATTTTGTGTTACAATTATCCCAACTTCCATGATCCCTTTTTTATTTCTCTGACTGTCAGATCTCACTTTGATAAAAAAAAACTGATTCAGATTTGTTTCCAGCTTTCTTCTTATGCATTATTTTCACTATCACTAGCAAGTATTTCTTCAAAGTACTCATCATCAGCATCACTACTACTATCATTTGTACTTTTCTCATCAATTTCATCATATGTTTTAATATATTCAGCTTCGTCATCAGTCGAGTGCCCTGATGTATCTTTGTCACTCTCATCGCTTCCTTTGTCAGTTTGTTCACTTTCTGTGGTACTATCCGTGTCCTGCTTGTCAACTAATGATTGGATGCCATGTTTGCCATAGATTGTGGTCTCCTTTTTTGTCATCTTTAGCTTATCAATTAGTATCTGCAATTAAGTTGATAGAAATTGTAATTGAATCTTCACTTATACTTGTTTATAACAAGTAGAATTTCACTTATTTTGTTTATATACTAAGTGAAATTCTACTTATTATATGGAAACATTAATTTAAATTTCAGTGTATATATAAATGTGTACTCTACCTCGTGTCTTTGCAGGTTTGATATACTTTTCCTTCTCAGACACTTGAGCACTGGTAGGAGGTCCCATTTAAGAAATCTCGGCACTTCGTTGTCAATTGAGGGCTCCATTAATTTGGTGTGCTCCAACAGCCAATACTAGGATTTGAATGTTAACAATATTCAGTTTGAGATTAAACTATAGCAACAATCATTTAAATTGCAATGGAGATGGATAACTTAAGATACCTGTAACAGAACTACACATTCACTAACTTTTGTGGGAGTCCTTATGCGTTTCTCTATCCCTGCCATCAGCTCATCCTTAATAGTTGCCGACATGCATACATTTTCATTTTATCAATGTCTTCTACATATCTGATGAATGCCCATTTTATTATGTTCCCAGACGTTGCGAAAAGAACCGTTAGGATTATGTGTAGGCACAACAATCTAACAACATCTTGAACATCGTCCTGTGATTTCCCTCCCAATGCCTCATGAATAGCATTTTTTATGTCGTCTCCAAATACCCTTGTCATATTAAGAAATCTTCTCTGTACAAACGGTGTTTTCAGTTTTTTGCTGTAGGTCACATCCATTGGCATGGGCCTTGATTGGATTTCAAAAATAAGATTGATATCTGAATCGTTGTGGATATCGCAATTTTCTCTTACCCACAGCTTTTCCAAAATCTTTTCCAAATTCAAATTCAAAAACGAGTCGCCACTTAATTTTTTAAAAGGAAAATTAAGAAACCATTTTTAAAGCAAACCAATCTTTTTAGAAACCAGAGATTGACTAGGTCCGGGGATTATGGAATGAGAGAGGAAGGAGCCCGACGGACTAAAACACCCTCTCTCACCCTATCTCACGATAGGCCTCTACTCAACATCCTTTTAATCAAAATATTAATCTAAGCATGCCCTCAACTAATACACAGATATAAATATACATTACACAAGCATGTCGAAATAGTGTAAAATTGCTAATGACAAAATGTCATTCAAAACCAAGTAGTTCAATTAGCAAGCGATATGATATGCAAAATAGAGGATTAGAGAACTTACTCGGGGTCCAGTCGCGAATATTTAAACGTGCAATGCATACAAAAATTGAAATCCTAATAAGAGAGTCTCTAATACATATATACACATAAAACAAAATTTAATTCTAATGTGTTGCACATGAGGTTGAAAAAATCAATAAAATTAAGGAATAATTAAGCTATGGAAGAATCAAGAGATCATACTTCATCGGCGCTACAAAACAAGGGTTAGTCTACATGCTTTAGAAAGGATATACAAGATCAAATGACCATCTCTAAATATCTAGCTTAATTCTATTGAGTAGAAGAAATGACATACCAAGAATTCTAAGTATAAGTATCCATCTACATGGATGAATGTATATGAACACATGAATATGAACAAGAGTAAGTTATGAATTTGTTCATTGGTTTGGACCATTTAGCCTCTGGATTTAAGTTTAACTAATCATTATCAAAGCATGGTTTAAGCCCTAGGTCATAGAAAAGTCATTTGGATCATTATTTACAAAGTTGGTCAAATCTGCCATAAAATTCTAAAAATTGCAGAGAGCAGACCAGAACTTCAACAAAATAAAAAGCATACTTCCCATGGTTTGATCTTGATAATTTTTGGACACAAGATGCCTCTGTGAGTCTAGTTTTTAACCCAAAAATAAAATCAAAGTTCCAACGGTTAGATCTCTTGGAATCAAACAAACACTAGACGTCACTCAGGAATTTCCAACTCTCTGTCTAGAAGTTTTGTATGATTTTCTAAAAATAGTAAAAAAATCATAATTGATCTAATCTTTTTAGGGGGTCTTTTTAACACATTAAACTATATGGAAAAATTTATTTGGAGTCAAAAATGTTTGGTTAAGGCTCTGATTTACTAATTTCAAAAGGGTATTACTGTTTTGGAATTCTGGACAGATTGCTGTTGCTTTGCAAAACTCATGGCCAAACCACTTAAAATATGAAATCTCACTAAAACAAAAATTATAGTGGTGGGACTTTGAGTTATGAACACTTTCCCGTTGGTTTCATTCAGTTCCAACGGTTCGATGTTTAACTAAACTGAAAGAGTACTCATTTTATGGGGGCTTCCCTTTCCAACATCTAAAATCCTTGATCAAAGGTGGTCATTGAATTCACTGCACCATTTGTCAAGTTCAACTTTGTTTGTTAATCCCAACTACTAAACCATGAAGTTGGGCTTAAACCAAACTAATTCTCCTACCATTTGATGGTCATTGGAGACTAAGGACGCTTAAACTTGTGGATTTTAATAAAGTATGAAGAAATTTTATAAAATCCCAAGACAAAGAATCTAAACCATGGAGATAGGCTTAGACTCAAACTACTTCTCCTACCATTTGATGGTCATTGGAGACTAAGGACTCTTATACTTATGGATTTTGATGAAGTATGAGGAAACTTCACAAAATCTCAAAATAATGAATTCAAACTATGGGTAAAAGTTTAGACTCATTGACTCAATATACTAATATCAACCTTAATCCTTTCATAAATCATGAGTTTATAAGAGTACTAAGGGTTTTAAGTACAAAGTTTCAAGTAAGACATTGAAAGTCTTATGAATTTTAAGAAATAAACATAATCAAAAGAAAAGAAACCAAAGTTCTACTTCAAGATTTATTTAAGCTTTAAACCCAAATCTATTTTGATCCAAACCAATGAAATGCAAGTTCAATCACAATATTAGTTGTTTGTGATGAAATGAGGTGGGAAGAGAGTTTTTGAAAATGTGTGAAGATCTTAAGAGATTCTAAATATTGTGATTGAATTACTAAATAAACTAATTATCCTAGAGTTTACCTCTAATTATCCTCAACTCCTTAGTTGCTTTAAGACCTTCCAAATGATGATCAAGCTCTTCTTCTAGCTCTTTCTTCTAACTCTACTACTCTCTTAATTTAGAAAGTTTTTTGAGGAGGAATCAATGTAGTGATCTTAACATTCTAAATTTCAAGTCTCAAAAAAAGATCCTTTGTAATGGGATATTCACCTCTTGTATATAGACAAATTTTGAGAGGGTATTCCAGTAAATTCACAGCAAGAAACCCTAATTCGGATGTCCTTTTAAGGGTACAAGCATACTATCTCATAGCTGGCAGTCACAAAAACACGGCATTCAATGGTGATGGAAGCGGCACTCACCAATTACCGGTGCGGCACTCAGAGTGTGCCTGTGCGGCATTCGTTGAATGCCGGAACTACACTTAATGAATTCCACAGAGGACTCCACGGATTGCCGTCTTTTTGTGAAATTTCAATTTTTGCGGCATTTGGTGAAATTTGTGGCATTCACAGAATGCCGTACGACACTCCAGAGACTACCGTACGGCAACCCGTGACTGCCGCAGCCATCACCATGAGCCGTTTTATTCTATTTTCCTTTTTCTTCTCTTTTCCCTTTTGTCTTGAATTAAAAAAAAAGCCTTCGGGAGAGCTTGAATCACCTTTGGAAGTCCTAGATTAGTCGGGCGTTTGTCATCATCGGATCTTAGAGGTAATGCTCCCCTAAATTTGGCATTTGGTCAAAATCGGGGTGTCTACAATTGTCAATTGACATGAGTTTAGGTCCTAATTTAAATTTTCTATACTCTCTGGTGTAGGACTTTATCAGCATTATGGACACCTCATCATGACTCTTATCGTAATTCACCTTTTTGTCAATGAATGGCTTGAAGAAATTCCAAAATGGAGTTTTCTTCAACCATTTAATAGGTTTCTCTTTCAGGTTTATCTCTGTTATAAATGATGAGAGACCAACCATGGTTGATCTGTATTGGCAGTAGTAGTTTGGCATCTTCAGTTCATTTTTCCCTCTCTTTTTTCCTTGTTTTTTCATTTTTTTTAACATACTTCTTCTTGGCTATGCCTACAATAGAAATTTTTGTCATTAAGCAAAAATGATAAGTTAAATTTGTCTAAAGTTGTATGTGAACAAAGTACCATTATCTATGAGCTGAAATTTAATATGACAGATGTTAGCATGGAAATCAGCTCATTTTTAAGGTTCTATAACACTGTTTATGTTTTTTTTTCTTTCTAAAAAGATATGTGCAAGATATCTATTTGCAGTAGAACATAATGATGGATACATTATGAAACTTAATATAAATTGTGTTTGCATTCATTCAAGACAATTCAAACTTAACATAACAAAAGAGACAGTAGCATTCTGTATATAATAAACAATTTTAAACCATAATTAATGTTCTGTGTAGTTTGTGAATTCTACGAAAGCTTAACGTAATGACTTCAACTTTGTACCAAAGAGACAATAGGACAAAAGAGACAATAGCCTATCAATTAGTATCTGCAAATAAGTTGATAGAAGTTATAATTGAATCTTCACCTATACATGTGTATATAAGTTGTGAATAAGTGAAATTAATGTTTCGCTATAATAAGTGAAATTTTACTTAGTATATACACAAAATAAGTGAAATTCCACTTATTATATGGAAACATTAATTAAAAATCCTGAATTAAAAGAGACAATAGCATTATGTATAGTTTCTGAATTCTACAAAAGCTCAACCTAATCAATTCAACTTAGATCCATTTTAATTCAAAACCATATAATGATACATGGTTTGGAAGAATTGTGATCATTGTGTATATAATAAACCATAACAAAACTGAAAATCATGAAAGTCAGTGCAATGTTTAGGTTGTAGAACAGAACCTAGGTTTTAGATAAAAAATATTTAGTGAAATTTCTATAAAATTTTGTAGAAATTAATGTTTCGTTATAATAACAAAATTAATGTTTTGCTATAATAAGTGAAATTTCACTTAGTATATACACAAAATAAGTGAAATTTCACTTATTGTAGGGAAACATTAATTAAAAATCCTGAATTAAAAGAGACAATAGCATTCATGTTAACAACTTATAATGAATTTAATAGTAGATGAGAAGGATGACGATAAGACCAATGCTTACGTTATAGAAGAAAAAACTAGGTTGTAGATGAAGAATGCTACGTTAAATTACTCTAAGAAGGATGAGAAAATATAATTGAATTTCTAGGGTTTTTGCAACAATCCTAAGTTAATTTTCTAGGGTTTTTTTTTTTTTTTGCAACAATCCATTATGTTCTAGGTTATAAACTAAACCAAATGATCACAACTAATTCGAGGTAACAACTCAAAATCAATTAACAGTAGAATCGTTGAACAATATCAAGTCGAATTTGGCATATGCCAACAAAAATCGAGAAGTAAATGAGAATCTGAGATGTAAATGAGAATCGAGATGTGAATTTTTTAGATTATGAAAACTTAACTCACTTTTGATTCCCATCGTTGCGATTTTGGTCTCTGATACTGAGAATCTGACTTTGGTAACGAAAATTGTGAGTGATTTCGGTGAGCGATTGATTGATTTGGCTGAGAGATCGAGCAATTTGGCTGAGCGATGAATGATTTTGGTGATCAATGGAGCGACTGTGTGATCAATGGAGCGACTATCTTCATTGTGACTATATGATTGCATTGAAGAACAAAATTGTCTGCATGGTAATTTGCTTTGGCTCGATGGGCAAAATCGGCAATTTATTGGTCACGAATTTTGTGTGGCCTTTTTGTTAAGTCGCCATCTAAATTGTACTTTAGGATAATAAACATTTTGCTGGTGTCCTTTTTGGTAAATCCCCCAATTAAAAAACTCAATAAATTGACCCCTTCAATTATTTGTTAGGGGAGTATTTGAGGGCAGAGGTGGAGCCATGATTCGATCTTAGTGGGGGCACAAACTTAATGTAAGTCAACCTAAGTTAGCCATTTTCTGCACTTACTGCAAACTCTCAATTTTAGTTGCTTCTCACTTAATCTTGTAGACAAAAACTCTAGTATAAAAGAACATGTGTACAATGCTCTTGACTTAACTAGGTTTTACAAAAATTCTATATTGCACTAAATATTTTTTTTACAATTAGCCCCCCCTGAAAATTACAATTAGCCCCCCCCCCCCCTAATATTATAAAATTGTCATATTAAACCCCCTTTTTCTTATATTTTTGTGCTAATTATAAAATCCCTCATCTCTCCTATGTTTTTGGATTTTTTTTTTTTAGCATTAATGTATATCATCTACACAAAATACGTATAAATAGGTCCCAAAAAAAAAATTCGGGGGCGCTGCCCCCGAACCCTCGAACAAACCTCTGTCAAACCCCCCTGTATTATTTTTCTAGATTCGTCCCTGATGGTCTCTACACTTATGTGTGCTTTTTTTTTGTTGGTACAACAATTGTGTGTGTGTTTTTTTGGTACAACACTTGTGTGTTTTTTGTGTACTACATGCAAATGAAGCCTACCCTTTTTATAGTCATTATTTATACAGTGGATTGTTAGGATACACTTTATCCAATGAAGGCCAAGAAATTTCCAAAAAACTCTTGAAACTCTAGAATTCTTCACATTCATCTATTATATCTATGTATCTTTCCATCCATCTATCTATCTATCTATCTATACTATACTATATATAAAAGCCAAGCCCTTTTCCCCTTCCTCATTACGCCACGTGGCAGCATGAGAAAAAGGCTTGGCTTAATTGAGTTTTTTCTTTCTTTCTTTCTTTCCCTTTTTTATTGTTTGTAATTACTCTATATATAATTTTAACATATGAATATAAAAAAGGTTGCACAACTCTTCCTCTACCTTCATTGAATTATAAGTTTTACAGCTATTTATCTTTCCTTCATTTCCAACTCTTCCTCTTATCTCCTCTTTTTCTCCCAATATGTGCATTTGTCTTCTCAATGATTTTTCAATATACAGTCCTTCATAGTAAGATGGAAGAAGGCAATGTATATCTAAAGGTGTTTAGAGTCCAATTCATTTCTGATTGGTATAGATTTTATGTTGTTCGTTAATTTTCTAGAGGTTAGCCCAGGGTTGTATGGAGACATTTATCAAGGTTCTTTACTTACTGGATGGTAATTTTAGTTACATTTTGCATTTTTTAATCATATTATTATGATTAGTACGTTCACTAGCTAGTTGGTAATTATATATACACACATGTTTAATGAAGCATAGATAAATGTCTATGTATATCAAGCAACTGGATGCTACAACTTGCTATGCTCTAGTTTTGTTCAATAGCTCAACAGGAGTGCAATTGGAGGAGGAAACTCTCCTACTTTTCCATACAAAGGTAGACAATTCGACATCAGCTTATTGGTTTGGATGGTAATTTTGAGTTCCCCTACTAAATTGATCTTGTGTTTGATGATGAGAAAATTGAAAATTGAAAATTGAAATTTCTTGGAAGCCAATTGAACTTTAGAAAAACAACATAATGTAAACATTTGGTTTGTAAAGAAAGCTATTTATCTCAAATAAAAATATTGTAACCATGAAAGGATTAACAAAAACTGTTTGCTTGCACCCTCCGAGAAATATAAGTGAGGAAAACATCAATGAAACTGGATTGATGTTTCTATCCATGTTCTAGAGAGTGAGTAATTGAGGGAAGAAGACAATTCTTTTCTCATTTTAATTGTGGCATACATGGGTACCAATAAGGCAGTGACTACCATAGCATAAAGTAAGAAAATCAAGTTATATCGCATGGAAAGGAGAAAAAAAGGGGAGAAAGGAGAAAAAAAAGAAAAAGAAAAGAAGGTAAAAATATATGGAACATTATTAACGTTTGCTTCTCAAATTGACTAACTTAATATAAGATCTATTTGAAAGAGCCCGTGCATAGCACAAGTTATCGTCTAGTTTATCTAAAGAGTAAGGCTAAAACTCATTACACAATGGCGCGTTGTGGAAAAAGCTTAGGATTTTTTTTTTCTTCTTTTGGGTTTTTCTTTTTGTCACAGTCCGGTTGTGGACACGCGGAATTGATTTTCCTTTGTTTTGAAATTGATTTGAAAAAGGGAAAGGTTTGTTGAAAACAGATACAGAGTCGCCACTTGGTCTTTATGGAACCAAGAAACCCAATTTGACTCACCCAAATGGATAAAGGGCATCGACGCTTCATAACCAAAGAACTTGGCTTGGGTTTTGGTACGAGAGAGGAAGGAGCCTTTGTCACGACTAAAACACCCTCAACTCGCCCCGTCTCTCGACGGGCCTTAATTAGCTCCAAATAATCATCTTATACTATGTTTGGTTCGACGATTAATACTATGTTAGTATATTACATCACACAAGAATCTTGAAATGGAAAATCAAAAGATAAGATATCATTCATAAGATCTAAGCCAAATATCACACAATGCAAAAGTGAAAGATCACACAAACAAACCTAAGAAAAACCGTCTAATCACATGTTTTCCTAATCTAAAGGGGGACATGAATTGTTCTTGAAACAAATAATCAAAGAAATAAAAAAAAAATGCTTAGCAAGCTAGTATGATGCATGTTAATCTTTGAGAAAAGAAGACCTCTCAATCTCCGGGACGGATGAGAAAGGAGGATTAGATCGGGGGAGCACGAACGTGTGATCAAGTTCACTCCTTATAATCTTCTTAGATTAAGACTTAAGAGTCACAAGAACCCCAAATCTTGCATAGATGCAATGTATGATCCTAGAATGTGCAAAGTAGTAGTGTGTTTGTGTTCACGGATTTGCTTAAGTGATTTAGAAGTCTAAAATATGCATGAATGAATGAAGATTGTCATTATAGGATATGTACAAATGTAGTATGAACTAGTTCCTAAGAGATGATCCACTGCTATACTTCACTTCGACGGACGAGCTACAAGGGTTGATTGAGACCGAGGTCTCAAGTATTGCCGCATCAAGCGGCTGTGGTGGCTTAATGGAGGATGCACGAGGGATCGGTAGGGCAAAAGTATGAAGAGCCATCCAAAAGCCATTAAAGGTAAGCACAGGCGTAGTCTTTAAGCCGTTCTATTTTCTTTGGTTTACCCATAAACACCTGGAGCACCGGTAGCTAATTTGGATTGCATGTGAACATCTAACCAAAGAATAAAAGTAAAACAAGCTTGCTGTGAATAGTGGACAAAACAGTGAGTAGATTTTGTAAAAATGGAAAAGTAAGGTTAGAAATGTTTTTAATTTATGATTTCTATAGAGATCATCCTTATTGTGTCTAGAACATATATCAAAAAGCCAAATCATTATTGAAGTTACAGATTGAGAGAAATCATATAAACAAGAGAGGTTGCTCAGAAACAGAGTCTGTACTGTCGACTGAAATGTAGAAAAATCTTTGAAAATGAAAACAAAACATTTAGAGGCCCATATTATACAGAAAGTTCCCCGAGACACTGAAGTTCAATGGAAAAATGAGTTGAGATCACTCGTTTTGGAAAAGTTTTCTGGAAAATAAGTTGCAAGTCAACTGAGCTACTGTGACAGAGAAAACATAATGTCTGGATGGAATGTTTGGGTCAAAATGGAACCCTTCCAAGTGTTTTTAAATCAAACCAAAAATCATGGGTGTTCTCTAATGAGTTAAGAAGACTTTCCAAGTGGTAGGATGATCATTGATTAAGTATTGAATCTAGAATACTATATTCAAGTAGAAGAACTCACTGTTTTGGGGGGTTTTGAGAAAATAAATGTTTTGTTTCTTGAAATCAAAATGTGATGGGTTTAGAGGGGTTTTAGAAAGGGGGTTTTGAGAGTGTATTTCCAAACCTTAAATAGAGATTACAACCACTTGGAATATCCATTCCAAACTCATTTCATGAACTTCTCAAGTATTTGCAAAACACTATTTTATTTGAAAACCAAACTCAAGAATCTATGAGAGTATGATACATGATAGAATGGATGATACATGATATGATATAGTATGCTAATAGTGGTTGTCGCACCTGCCCCGAAGGTGTGGGGCGATCCCTTCGAGGATCGCGACTATTACATTAAGAGGCATGAAGAAGGTATGTGAAAGTACGTGAAAGTGGGAGTAGGGCCATGTAAAAGTTCAAAGTTGCCACCTAACTTGTATCAGGGGTTAGGACCCCTACAAAGACGATAAAATCATCCTTGACTTTTAAAATGTATTGAAAAAGTAAGGCCCTTTAAAAGTGTGAGTCTTGATAGTCATGCAAAAACTAGAGTTCTTGAGATGGGTTCGGGGACTCGATTATGTCAAGGGAAGGTGTTAGGCACCCTCGAGCATCCGTGACACACGGTTGCCAGTTTTAGTGGTTTTCATGATAATAGGGTATAAGTAAGAGATCATAAGATGTGATAATATATAGAATATACGTATCTCGACTCGAGATAAGTGAAAGATATTTAGAATGTGAGAATGTATAAGTAATAGATGGTTATGGTCGCACCCTAGTAAGGGTTGCATACGTAGAGAATCAGACCGTATGTAGTTCTGTGCTGTGTATATGTGTGAGTGTTTGGTCGATCTAGACCGTGAGTGTGAAAAAAATAATATTTTGAGTAAAGTCGGTGTAGCTAGGAACTTGAACATGTACGGTGTAGTCCTAGACTTTAACCTTGAGAAAGTAGTGAGATATGAGAAAGTGTTTTGAGTAAAAGTCGGAGTAGATCGACTGTGCGTTGAGTTTTTATTGTTTTTTTTATTTTTATAATTTTTTTTGTCTTTTTGTTTTATGTACTAGATGTAAGGGTCGGTGCCCAAGAAATGAAAAAGTGTACCGAAAATATGGGTTGGTGCCCAGTGATTTGAGAAAGTGCCGGAGTAAGGGTCGGTGCCCAGTGATTTTGGAAAAGTGTGCCGGAAGTACGGGTCGGTGCCCAGTGATTTTGAGAAAGTGCCAGAAGTAAGGGTCGGTGCCCAAATGACTGAGAAGTGTACCGGAAGTAAGGGTCGGTGCCTAGTGCTTTGAAAAAGTGCCTGAAGTACGAGTCGGTGCCCAGTGAAAGTGATTTGAAAGTAGTCGTGAAGCAATTGATAAGTTCATAGATTTGCTATATATAATAAGTATGTACAATAGTAAATAAACAAAGCAGTAAAGGCGGATGGACCGGCCAGTGGATTTATAGGGAGGCCACACCACTAAGAGTAAGAGTTGAGGATGTTACATGTGCATAGGTGACTATTGAAATTCAGGTGATGTTTTTTGAGAAAGAATGAAAGAAATCCGAGAAATGTTGCACAAATAATCCGAGAAGGCCCAAGTCGTATTATGACACAAAATTGACTTAAATGGACGTCATGGTTGGGTCCGGAAGGGCCGGAATAGTCAAGATGTATACCGTATGTTTGAATAGTACCCATACGTATACTATATGAATGAATAGCACCCATATGTATGAATAGTATTGTACGTATGAATAGTACCCATATGTATGAATAGTACTACACGTATGAATAGTACCCGTACGCATACTGTATATATGATATTAGAGGTGCTTATGATGGAGTTTGGATTTTATTTGGTTAATGTAGCCAAACAGGGTTTAGGAGAGGAGAAAGGTTAGGGATTCTCAAACGAGGCCTAAGGGAGAAAGTGAATTAGCAATTTTTTTTAGAAGGGGAAACCTCCTATTTATAGGAAAATTTTTGATATTTTTTTAAATAATTTATTAAATTAAAAAATAATAATAAAGTAATAAAATATCTAGATATTTTGTGTGCGCACTGCGTTCTTTGCAATTTTTCAGAAAGCTACGCGGTTGAAAATTGGACCGCTGGGTTCTCTCGACTAACACAGAATTTTGAATTCGGAATCGCATTTTTGGAATGTTGGTTGGCCCACATTCGGCACCAGTTATGGCAGAACGCGCCAATTGAGGTGCATTTTTCGAAATTCGGCGTCAGAATGAGACGAAATTACATGGATCCCTTTATTTTAATGTGAAGAGTATTTTCCTCCAATCAGAAAGTGACTCCTATGGCGCGATTGGCCCAAATCTGGATTACTTAGTCACTAAGCAAAGAAAATATCTAGATATCTGTATACGCGCCGCGCTTCCGAATTTTCTGGAAGGCAATGCGATAAAAACTTGGACCTTTGTGATCCTCTTGACAAACGCGGAATTTTGGTGCAAAAATGGAATTCTTGAAACGCTATATGACTTTATATTAAGCACCTGTCTTGACAAATCCGTAATTAAAATGTACTTTTTCGGAATCTGGTATCGGATTGAGACGAAATTTTATGGATCCCTTTGTTTCAATGTGAAGAGCATATTCCTCAAATCAGAAAGTGACTGCTATGGCGCGATTGGCCCAAATCTGGATTACTTAGTCGTTAAGCAAAGAAAATATCTAGATATCTGTACACGCGCCTCAGTTTCGAATTTTCTGGAAGGCAGTGCGACGAAAACTTGGACATTCGTGGTCCTCTTGACAAATGCAAAATTTTAGTGCAAAAATAGAATTCTTGAAACGCCATCTGACTCGTATTAAGCACCTGTCTTGACAAATCCGTTAATTAAAATGCACTTTTTTCAGAATCTGATATCGGATTGAGACGAAGTTTACATGGATTTCTCCGTCTCGATGTAAGAGTTGTTTTAATCTAGATCGAAAATACCACATTCGATTTGATCTCGAAGACCTAGACTTTCTGATGATTTATCAGTATAAATTGGCGCACCTGTGAGCGATCTTATCGCAGTTTTGCAACTTTTTTCGTTTGATGGCAACAAAATTTTTAAAGGCTCTTTATCTTGACAAATTTGGATTTTTGGCATCAATTTTAAACCTTTTGAAGTTTTTTGGCGATGAAACGGAATTTTCCCGTTTGATTCATATGCCTGATAAAGTACTTTTTCCAGATCTGATGTTCAATTGAGATGAAATTTTAGGGAGTCCTCGGTAATGTCACGTAATCCCATTCTGTCATAAAAAATGCTTGTTCCAACACCCGAAAAGCTAAAAAAGTAATCCCAATCCCTCTCTGACAAAATAGCATATTCGTTCGAACTTTAGACAATGATTATTTCTTCGCCCGTGGTTCGATTTTGACTGTTTGAAGTCTAGGGACCTTATATTTATGAGCTCTTCACACCCGTCAGACTCGATGTACATTATCTGTCCGCCTCTTTTTTTGGCAGGTCAAAATGGGGTGTCTACAGTGGTAAAGAATGTGCTTATGGGATATGGGTTCGTCTAGATATAAGAGAGTGTTGCATCAAAGTGTGAAAGTCAAAAAGTTGTATGTTGTGAATAGTGTCCAGACTGTGTGCATCACATTTCAAAATCATAAAGGGAGATCAAATATGCCTAAAATGTGGGAAAAATCAGAGAGCCTCACTAGTGTGTCTAGAATGCACAGAAAAAGACTTAACCTCAGTAGCTATTACAGATTAAAATAAAAACAATAAGAATGTACACATGACTCAGAAACAAAAGCTGCACTGTTGACTGATTTTGTATGATTTTTTATAAATAGAAGATCAAGTCTTATGATGGTCAAAATATACAGAAAGTTTTATAACACATTGAAGTTCAAATAAAAAAAAATAGAAAAGGCCATGGTATGTGGTGAAAACATTTGAAAACAAATGCAAGAAGTCAGACTACAATCTGTGAGAGAAAAGACAGATTATATACATGAACTTTAAAAATCCGAAAATGGTACTTTCACATCTCTATAATTAATGGGAAAAATTGGGGACAAACTATGATGTATTAAGGAGATTTTACAAGTGGTTTCATCATCATAACTCAAGTATTTAATTCAAAAAAAAATCTTTGAACCTGAACAGCTCACTGTTTTGGATCATTCTTGAAGAAAATAGATTTGGGTTTTGGGATAGAGTTTGAGTTCTTGATTGGGGATTTTGAAATAGATGTTCAAAGCATGAACTTAAACACTTGATATGACCATGTAACCACTTAGAATATCCTCTTAACACTTGAAACCTCAAGAACTTGGAAGAAGAAGAAATCAAAATAGAAATAAGATTGAGGGAGAGATGATGCAAATGATGAAGAAATTAAAATAGAAATGGGATTGAGAAGGGAAATACAAGTATGATAAAAGAAAAATGAAAATAGAAATGGGATTAGGATAGAAGAACAAGTATATATTCAATAATATTTCAATGGTGGAACCACAAGTATTTAACCTCTCATATATGTGTATATGGGTGAGTACATCACTCTCTAACTCATTGGAAACTCAAAGGATGTAAATAAAATGTGAAAGGTTGAAAGAACAAGTTTGGTTTTAAGAAAACTAGTTGAAACTCACATTTTGATTGGGTTTTGAAGAAGAAAACTACTATTTCTCTCTCTATTTTCTCCCTAACTCTCTAATTTTCTCCCAACAACTTCAACTCTCTTCTTTTTCTCCCTTAAAATGGAAGCCAAAGGGTCTCTTTTATAGACCAAGATGGGGGTGTAAATGGGATTTTAGAAAGTTCAAAATGGTCTCCCAGTGGTTCAAAATAAGCTGGGAACCAAAACTACGTCTTTTTGATTTATAATATTTATGAAAAACTCCCCAAAACAAAATTACAAAAATGGACTTTTGGGGGAGAGTGCCACGGCAGCACTGGGCCTATGGTGCAGTGGCAATGGGCCAGTGCCGCGGTGGCACTGCTCCTCAGAAGCCCAAATTATTGCTTTTAGGCCCCCAGAGGTTCCGGTATTCGCGAAAAAAGCCCTATTTCGTCCAAAAATTCACAGAAAATGCATACGAACTCCAAAACAAGATTATGATATACCGTTGGAAAGGTAATATAGTCTACTTTTCATAAAAAAAATAGTTTGGAGATAGGTCACTTTGAAAAGTTTTGCGGTATTCATGATAAAAGTTGATTTGATCGCATTTTTCACCTTCAGAAATTTATAATAAATTCGTTTTAAATCCAGAAATTATGTGCGATATACCGTTGGAAAGATATTGGCCTCTAGTATCCATGAAAAATGATATGATTCTCTAGTTTCAAAGTCAACTTTTAGGTTAAATCGGTCAAACCTAGGATCTCCAAGAAGTTCTGGGAACCTCTAGGAGCACTTAGAAGCTGACGTTTTCGTCCGATTTTCTTTTAAAACTTGTTTTAGTCCTTTTCACATGATCTAAAGTGATCTTAAAACTTTCTGGAAAATTTGGATGATTTCGGTCAAACCCTGGTTTTCCTGGTCAAATCTGGGTCAACCCGGTCAACGGGGACTTTCCGGGAACTTCCGAGACTTCCGGGGGTCTCTGGGAGCTGACGATTTCATATAATTTTGCTTTAAAACTCATTTTATTACTTTTCTTATGACGTAGCATGTTTCCAAAACTTTTTTTGGTCCAAATCTGGGAGTGTTTGGGCTATCAGGGGTGTTTTGGTCATTTTTGCCAATTCTTTGACTTCTTAAGAGTTAGAGGCAATCTCTGAAAATCCGATCTTTCTAATCATCGAGATTTGACATGCTTGTGACCTCCTAAATCTGTTAGCCGAAAAATGGAGTGTCTACACCGATCCCACAATAGCAGAACCAGAGTCCATGGCACACCATTGAGGCTAGCTTCATTCATTAAAGTTCCCAAAAATTAATTTTAAGAACACCCAGCAGAAAACAAAACAAATCATTTTTAAAACCAGCAATCCAGTCGATTGCATCTCGTGCCCAGTCAACTGAGATTGGTCCAACAAAAAGTTTGATTTTTGAAACATAATCCAGTCGACTGGGGTGCCAAATTCGCAGTCAACTGTTCTGTCCGATCGACTGAACTCCAATCAAGTAGAAAGACAACTCCTGGAAAACATAAACCAGTTGACTGTGTCGGGGGACCAGTCGACTGTACCTAATGCAGTGTCTCGTTCACAAAAGGGGTCCAGTCGACCGTATACACAAACCAGTCGACTGTTTTCTAGCAGCAAAGCATTCTGCAGAATTCCCCAAGTTAAAAGCTTTCTGAAATTATCCGAGGACCAAATACACACTTCAAACTCATTCCAAAGTAATCTTAACTGTATTATAACATGACTAAAACATAATTACAAAAGATTCCTATCTATTGCAACATTACGAATCCGTTCTACGATTCTAATTTAAACATAGTTCAAAAGTCATGAAATCTCTATTATTATATTTCCATTTCAAAACTACGAGATAGGCATGATGAGTCACCTCCTAAGTGAACTCCCAAACCCATGTGCTCACTTCTAGGATTCCTCGCGCGACATTAACACCTGAAATGATTATTTGAATAATCACACATATTCGATCTATTTAAGCTAACGCTTAGTGAATAAAACAACAATGCACATGAATGTCAAACATGCTCGCATTCATATCTCTACATTTCATACTAGTCTCCAAAGATCCCACGTGTACGTTCCACACTCCTAATCCGCGACTCCTCACCAATTAGTCCATGCGAAAAGGTAAGACCCACATTTCTTCTCTTCAAACGTGCGACCTTATGCCTATAACAACTCCACAATGATGGTTTGATACACGCACTCCTTTGACCCAAATAACAACTAAATATGCTCAAATCACATATCACCGTACTTTCGACACAATCAAACATTTACCTTGCTATTGGGCCTACTTATCAATATAATCGCCCAATATGAACTATACAATATATATCTATAAACTAACATATGCTTTTCATACAAACCATGAATGCATGTCAAGAAATCATTCCAAAACACATAGTTGAATCACTCACCTTCGAATAATGCTCCTAAAATACGTTCCAAGGAAAACCCGAGCACAAAGAACGTGCAGTAATCCTTCTAGTACAATTCCTATCGATCAGAATTCCAATTATCAACTTTTATGGAAAATTTTAGAAAATAAGTTTTCAGAAAACTTCGCCAAACAAGTCCTAACGTATATCAAAACGAAGCTCATACCTCTAGGAGCTCGAATATGAAATTTAGAAGAAAATTTACGGATAGTCCGTCGTTTGTCGTCGTGAAGTTCTAAGCAACTAAAATCTCCCTTTTGACCTCTTTCTTGATTTTAGGTTAGAAAGTTTATAAAAATATCCAAGTCATCTCTATCTATATATAGGCAACACTTTTGAAAATTGTGTTTACCTCCCCACGAGTTCTCAAAACTCCTAATTATACTCCGCAACTTCTTACACGCCTTATTCATCACTTTACGAGTGAAAACTAAAAATTATATAAGTTTTCGACTAAGTTCCGTTTGGTTGCTAAAATGCAGTCTCACATGATTTTACAAAATTGCTAATTAGCCTACCAAATTAGTAGCGTGTTAATTCATCCTCATAAGGATACTAAAATTAACAACAGAAATAAATTTTAAACCAAAAAATAAGACAGATATTGAAATACACAGGTAAGCATTTATTTTCAGATAAACATTTAAGGTATTCCACAATGAACGTCTCATATTCGGAGAGACTTCACAACATCAAACACTCATTCAACACTGTCTCAATGGGTTCTCTTAAACAGACACCCAAATCGACTCGTGAGTCAAAACTCACTCACACATGTGCCAAAATGCACAACACATCACATTATCATGCATGACAATGTAATGAAATGCAATAACACAAATACGTGTTATACTTTTTGTTTTATTTTATTTTGTATTAAGACTTTTAGTAAATCAATAGCCATAAAGCCTAAGTGAAAAAACCAAAAGACTTCTCGATTTCGTTTCTAAAAAAAGAAAAAAAAATTGTATTTCTCAAATATATATAAATAAAATATAAGACATAGCAAAAAAAAATACTCTCCTACATTTTACCACGTACATATCGTTTTCTCAAATTTATTTCTTTTTTCTTTTAATGAAACTTATTGAACTCCCAACCCTTCAATTCTTTCATGTAATATGTTATATATTGACTTCTTGATTTTTAATTTCTATTACTAATACAAATGGTAAGACTAAATTAATCCCCCACTTGTGTGGAATATATGAAATGTATTTAGAGAGTTAGTACCCCAGTTATCAAGCTAAGATGCGGCATCATTTTATTTTTGGGATAAAAAGTTATTTTCTAATTCAATAACCAGTGTACAACGCATGTATAACACAAATTATCGACTAGTTTACTAGGATCTAGAGTCTTTTAACACTCTTGGAACTCTACAATTCTTCACATTCATTTACTAGGTTCTACAGTCTTTCAACACTATTAGAATATAGTAAATCTTTTTCAATCTTCCACACTTGTCCACAATCCTCTAAATTTCGTTGGATTCTTTCACATCCTTTTTTCAACATCTTTAGACACATGCCAAATTTCTTTAGACGTTTTCAAACAATTCTGAACTATTCTAGAATGAGCAGACTACTCAAGAATTTTTTAGACACATCCAAACTCTACTGCAAAATACTCCAAGTCTAAGCAATGCCACAACCTCCCCAATAGTTGGCCATCCAAATTGGCTGTTTATGACATAAAACCCCTATCTGGCCAAAATGTTGATCTCTTTTGCGGCACTTACTCTAATAGACTCTCTACCTCACTTAAGCCACCGAGTAATATTTGGGACACAAACTTCGTACAACTTTCATACAACCTCCCCAAAAGATGTGTCTATCTCTCTCCTGTGATGTCACTGGACCCCACAGTGACACAAGAAAGAGATAGACACATCTTTTGGAGAGGTTGTATGAAAGTTGTATGAAGGTTGTGCCCCAAGTATTACCCTAAGCCACCTACATTGCCTTTATTACTTGTTACTATAAATACTTAAAATTTAAAATCTGAATGTCAATGGTTATATATTTGTACATTTGTATAAATGGTAATTTTTTATCGGTCAATTTCAATGGTCACTTTTAAATTAAAATATATATATATTTAAAACAATAATAATATTTGGATAGTAATTATAACGATCGCCTAGCGTGCCAAAAAGATTAATATAACCCATGATTAAATTTCATGTATAAAAAGATTAAAAGAATTGAATTATTTAAATAAATAAAAATTAGTTAACTTTTATTTTAAATAATTACAATGAGGGGGTAAAAGAGGACTACTGCAATGGCTGGTAGGTTTTGCAGAGAGAGAGAATAAGGTGTGTTTGGGTGAGTTTTTTTTGCTGTGTTTGTTGTTGAGGATTCTTTTTGTGCTTATGGGCAAATTGGTCATTTGACAACATCCGTCTATGTGTTTTTTTTTTCTTCCATAAAGTGAATTTCATTCATGGGTAGATGAGCAAATATTGGGTATCACTAGGGGTGTCATTTGGAACGGAAATTTCGATTCCGATCAAAAAAATTCTGATTTTAGCAACTAAATATGCATTCCAAATTCCGAATTTCCGAATTCCGAAAATTCCGAAAAAAATCGGATCGGAATCGGAATTGTTTTTAGAATTCCGAAAATTTCAAAAATTCTGAAATATTTCCGAAAATATTCCAAAATTTTATTTTCCGAAACTTTTTCGAAAATATTCCGAAATATTCCGAAAAATTTCCGAATATATTACGAAATTGTATTTTCCGAAACTTTTTCGAAAATATTCTGAAATATTCCGAAAATTGTGTTCATCCCACATCGAAAAAACACAAAAAAAAAGGGATGTAATGTGCTTCTATAAAAGGCCTACAAGTTTCAAATGAAATCCCATTAAGCTTGAATTTCGAATATTCCGAATATTCCGAAAATTCCGAAAAATTCCGAATCTGATGAAATTCCGAAAATTCCGAAATTTCGGAATCGGAAATAATTTTGGAATTTCCGAAATTTTGGGAACGGAATTCGGAATGTATTTTTGGCTTCCGAAAATTTTGGAATTTTTTCCGAAAGGGGTGTTTCCGATCCGTTCCGGCCGAAACACACCCGTAGGTATCACTGTGATACCATGTAGAATTATATCCCATCTCAGATTTTAAATTTTTGCTGAGTTGTAGGAGGATTTTCCTAGAAATTGGGAGCCAAATGAATTTATACAAACTCTCTATTGACTTGTGATACCATATACGATTTTATAACAGTTGAAATGAATATTTTTCCGTAGATGAGGGGGTCATTCATGGGCAAATTGGTCATTTGACAACTTTTGTCTATGTGTTAGTAGTAATTGATTTACGATAGATGATTGAGGAGGTCATTTGTTAAATTTTTTTGTTCATTGGTATTAGTGAAACAGTAATACTAGAGTCACCGAATTTGTGAATCGAATTTGTGCACCGAAAAATTATGGTCATTCATTTCGATGGCCCTTACGCCAAATTGTATCTGTGTATGGGGTGAAAAATCGTGGCCATTCATTTCGGTGGCCCTCACGCCAAAGTATATGGAGTCCACCGAAATGACCACAATTTTTCGGTGCACAAATTCGGTCACCCAATCATTACTATTAGTGAAAATAGGTTAGAGTTTAGGGGGTGTTCGTGTAATTTACCCTAAATAATACCCCCAAATTATTCACTTATTCCTTGAAGACCAAACCTAAAGAACATTGACTTTTCGACGAGAGAGAGAGAGAGAGAGAGAGATTGCAGAACCCAACTACTCCGGCGGCGACAACAGCGACGACAAAGTCGGCAACTCCGGGTGAGTTTCATCCTTGTACCGTTTTGAGTTTTTCCTTCCTTGAGAGCCGCCGGCGCTAGCTAGCGAGTCGTTTAAGGGCCTCACATTCACTCACTATTCTGGCCTCTAGGATTTAAAAATTGTAATATGGTTGATATGCGGATTTCACATATAGTATTAGTGGGTTTAAGTGCTGAAATATTACTATTATCCAAAGGCTAACTATTCATGCTTAATTTCTTCTTCTTTTTTCTATATTTTATATAGTAAATCCTGATATTTATTTGGGTGGGACTGGAAGTTAAGGAAAATTTAAGTACCAAAGTGAGATTTCTTAGTTTAAAAAGGGGGCAAATTGAAAAATTAAGTGGGGGCACAAATGTTTTAATTAGAGTAGATAAACGATTTTAAAAAAGTTGAGTGGGGTCAAAGTGCCCCCGGCCGCCCCCCACCCCCCTGAATTAGCTGTAGCTCCGCCCCTGTTTGAGAAGAAAAACCATAGTTGAGGGGTCAGTTTTTTGAATTTTTAGTTGAGGGGGTGGTAGTGCAAAAGGGCAATACATGAGGGGGGGTGTCTATATAGTTTACCCTATATTTTTTTAGAGTTTCACTCAATTTGAATTGTTGTTTTTTTGGTGTTCATTTATTTTATTTATTTTTTAATTTTTTGGAATAATAGTTTGCGTCAATTTTCATTGTGACAAGTGTGTGTTTGATAACTCAATTAAGTGGTGAAAATGAAAATTTTCAGCAATTAATTTTTTTCAGTGCGTTTGATAATGTATCACTTATTGAAAAACCAACCAAAAATCCACTGAAAACGTTAAGTGAAAATTTTCTGCCGAAAATAATCACTGAATGCTTGAAACACTGTTTTTAGTTTTGCTAATACAAATCACTTAAAATTTTCAGCACTTAAATTCAGCACTTAATTTTCAGTTTTATCAAACACACCCTTTGTCTCTGATTGAAATGCCTCGCATTTACATTGCCTATTGTCTGTTTGGAAATATGTCTCACAAGCTTTATAAATGTGTGGTTTTTTTTTTTTAAAGTGTTTTTTGCAGTTTAGCCAAACACCAGAAAACTTAAGAAAACAACTATTTTACACTGAAGTTTTTTTTCTGGCAGAAAATGTTTTACGTTGCAACAAACAGAGTGAAAATTACTAACCCATCATCATCATGATCATCATCTCACCTTTAGGGATATAATTATACAGATTTTTCTCCAGATATGTTATTTTCTAGAGGACTTTCTCGTATTTCGAGGACCAGCTTGAATCGCTCTAGAATGCTCTTCTCATTTCGGCATGACAAACAGTTCGTCCACTCTGACAACCTTCACTCTCAGAAAGACACCGGCGAAAAGGTGAACTCATGAAAATACGTTTTTCTATAATTCTATTTTATAGTTTATATGACTTAGTATTATGTTGTTGGAAAATTGAGTAAGAAGGAGAAATAATAGTACATTCTAGAGATTGAGAAAAAATAAATAACAGTCTAGTGTTTTGACATGTCATCTTAATTGTTTAATTTAGTTGAATTTTTGTTATTTGTACACGGTCTTTGTCACACACACACACACTCATAAAAAATTTGCATAATGAAGCACAACATGATGCTTTACATTGGTTTCAATAATTGATTAGAGCATATAATGCGCGTGCGCACACTCGATGACCTTGCATCTATGCAGGCTTACAAAAGACGTGGAAGAGTTAGTGCCTACTTTTAGTGTTTTGCTAAATGCATATTTGACACTTGTGCTATACTTATTTAACCTAAGCCCATGATTTTTTTTCAATAATCAATAGAATATGACAGAATTCACCTAGTCCAGCAATGTAGGGAGATTTGGCATTTAGCGCATTGCCGAATTGCAAACAATTCCGTCACTATGGTGAGAGATAGTTGTTGAAGGTTGGTATACATTTTGGGTCGATTCTCTAACAGTTTAAGCTTTTAAAGAAATTGGTGACTTAACATGGTATTAGAGCCTTGTTTGTGGGAGGTCTCATGTTTGAGTCTCCATCCCTGCTTTGGTGTGCATATGTGCCCTTTGGTATTTGTCTCCACTATGATGGAGTTTAGTTTGTGGCTCTCCACGTGCTGAAGAGGTCACACATGAGGGATGGTGTTGAAAGTTGATGTACATTTAAGTTTCTAGGACAATCAAGTACATTGTAAGCATGTACGTCATGGAGTTGTATAATCAATTTTGTGTGCAATTTCGACGCTCTCTTTCTAGTAATAAAATTACTTTTACCTAACACAGAAATCACCCCCGGATATATTGTATTGATACTATTGTTTAGTTGATGTGGTGTTTGTTACTGCCCTAACTTCAGTCTTTTCAATGGAATTCAATTACATTGCTAAGAGTTTTATTCTTGTCGTTTGTGGAAGTGTTAAACTGTACATGTTATTGTTTCTGGTGATTAGTAGGTTTGGGGTTGCAGAGAATCTTACTTCTCAGCTTTGCGCGGCTTTCATGGAGGTGGACATCAAATTCATTATCAGAGCAGCTCGATTAATGAGGTGAATTGTATGTTTGCTTGTTATCCTAATTTTTTTAGAATTGTTTTGGTCCCAAATTTTTTATGTGCTTCAATTGCTTCTTTCTCAGAAAAATTTAGTGAAAGACGTAAATGCCTTTGGTGGCTAAAGGTTTGTGTCCTTTCTGTTCAGTTTGTGATTTGTCAAAGTTTTTTCAGTTGATTATAAAGATGTGAAAAAAGAAAATGTTACACATCAAAGTCTCAGTTTTGTATTTCATGCTTTAGAACTATGACACAGGACTGTTACAACTCAATCATAATTAATTTGGTTAGTTTTAGTTGTAAGTCAAAAGGAGGAATATAAATAAATATTAATTTTTTTTTTCCATTTCCTTCAGTTTTGGAACCTAACTAGAGCCCAAGGGAAAATCTCTGAGCCTGGTTGGTTGGTATTCCTTGCAGGATTTTGTTATACTCTGCACTGCAAACATACAATGTGCTAATGAAAAGGGAAAGAAAAATAGCATGGTTACAAAATGGCTTTATAGATTCTCAACAAATTTACTTTCACAAGACTTTTTGACAATCCGTGACAAATTTAGATTATTAATTAACAAGACTGTTTTACCTTATAAGATATGATCTAAATGAAATAAGAAGACATTTTCTAGTTAGTGCCTTAGAGATCTAAATAATCCACTCTTTCTGTTGCACATCAGCTTTTGAAAGAAATATGTTAAATATATGGTTTGATGGTTCTTCAAAAATGAAAGGCAATAGTGAAGGAAATTGCTTGGGTTCACTTTACTTACGTCCCCCTTTGGATCTTGGTTACCGACTTACCATTGTGTGCCAGTGCCACCTTAACGTCGAGCCGCGGACCTTGTTTCTATTGGGATTGCTTGCCATATATGTTTGTAGTATTAATATGATTACTTAGCCAATATGTTACAAAATGCAACGTATTTATATTGTATTTTATTTTTGCTCCTTTATCTTCTTTATTTTCAGGAGCAACTGGACCCATTTTCCCTTGTTGCGGATGAATTATCAATTCTTGCTAATAGGTTGCGGGCAATGGTAGTTGCTGAGGTATCTGAAAGTCATTAATCAATGTCTTAGGAGTTAGGACTAATTTGAGGGATTTTTTTGGGGCATGTATGCTTGGAAGGAAAGGATAGTCTTTGGCTTTTGATGATAATTGTCTGGCATGATCTCATGCAGGTCCCAAAGCTTGCCTCAGCTGCTGAGTACTTTTTCAAGATGGGGGTGGAAGGGAAGAGGTTTCGACCTACGGTAAGTTTTATCAGTGCTAAATTAAGGGTTTTTAAACTTATCATTTAATGTTAACAGCCAAATTTTCGTCATGACTGTTGATTGTAGACATCTAATTGTCTTTCTTTGTCGAGATGGAAAAACTATAATTCTTTCTCTCTTGAGAGAAATAACCATTTTTTATAAGTAAATGTAGCTGCTATTTGATGGAACACCACATATGAAGAGTATACATAAGAGTTTTCCGGTAAGGGATATTAAAATCCATGACATACAAGAAATTTTGAACAAGTGAGTCAATTTGTTCTCTGATGTGCTTTGAGTACTATATTTTAATTGATAAATAATTGTTCATGATTCCATGATGAGGTGAGGTTTCGAAGTGTAGATGTACTTTCAAGACCAAAAAGAGAAATGCATGTGTTCCTTTGAGATTAACAATTCGTTCATAGCCTTGCCAACATATCTGGATTATGTATTGCACAATGAAACGTTTAGCTCACTTCGATACAAGGTCACATGAAAAATTAATGGAGTAGAGAATGTATTGCAAAATGAAACATCTCTATTTGGTACTGTTAGAATATAAGTTTAGTACTAAGGTTATTATTGTAATCTTCTTTTTTGTTAAATAGTATATATATGTATGTTGGCTAAACCTAAAAGGTTAAGCCTTCACTTTCTCCCCAATCTGTTACTTAACAGGTCCAAAGTCACATGAAGAAATATGGTTACAAATGAAGAACATGTGGGAAAATTGGCTGAATTGCAATCTTTTTTTTTGTTGTCCATTACTGGTCCTTTTATGACATGGCACACTTCTCAATGGAATGAGGATTGAATTAGCGTGATGTTTGGTTGTATCTGTCATTTGATGAGCATCTAAATCCAGTTGAATATACACTCACCAGCATGGATCCTTTTGTTTGAAATCCAGGTTGATTTATACGTGTTTTCTAAAGAACGGAAAATCTTTCTATTATTTACACCATCAGGCTCTATCATAGACGTTTTATGTGCTATCATTTTTCCTGTATACATGTAACTGGAGTTTTCTTTTCAGGTTCTATTATTGATGGCGACTGCTATGAATTTACCTATCCATGGATCAGCTCCTGATGGAGTCATTGATGGGTTATTTACGGAACTACGTACAAGACAACAGAGTATAGCAGAGATCACGGAGATGATCCATGTCAGTTTCCTTTTGACATCTGTTATACTTTTAGAGCATTCTTTTGAGTGACACTGATGATTACTGCACCTAAAATTGATACTGTTGGTATTGTTGGATGAGTAGAAGAATCCTTTGAATGTGTCAAAGGGTGTACACACTCCGGATCCAGGAACACTGAAAATTATACCTTCCAATGTTACATACCAGTTATACATAGAAATTAGAACAGAAGATCTTGAAACTTTCTTGTTATTTAGTACTTTTTTGATGAATTTTACAATCGGAGAAAATTAAAATTTAGTGTGCTCCCTTCCAGGACCTGCTGGATTTTTTATCTTAATTAATATGCAGTTTCTTTAAGTTGAGGTGTTTGTTCGCTAATGCTTTGCATTTACTTATCTGTTGCTTTAACTTAGGTGGCAAGCCTGCTCCATGATGATGTACTGGATGATGCAACTACACGACGTGGCATTGGTTCGCTAAATTCTGTCATGGGGAATAAGGTATTATATTTTCCTCCTTTTGTTGGTTCATGAGTTCATTTATTTGATACTTTGATCTGATCTTATCAAAGGATTCGACAAAACTGTGCAGTTGATGATGCATCCCAAGAGTCATGAGTTCCTAGATCTAAATTTTTGTGATTGTCAATTTCCTGCTGTTTTAGAGCTTGGACTTTAAAGATGGGATTCCAGGGATAGGAAATCTAGTTGGTTTTGTTAAGGGATTCTTTACCTCACAAATTTTTTTTTATTTTTTTAAAATTTTTTTTTTTATCATAATTACAAAAATGCACTTTTCATTGTTGGCAAAAAGATGATAATGCTTGATGAACAAAACTCAAATGCTTGATGTTTGGGTTTGAGGAACTCTTTGCCTGACCTTAGTGAGTTATGTTTTGTTACCTTTTCTGATAGCACTGAAGCACTGCTGGCATTACTTCTCAGAGAGCGCTTAATTAATCATGGAAAATATTGTAGCCTGAGTTATTTTTATTTTTAATTTTCCCAATGCAGTTAGCTGTATTGGCAGGAGATTTCCTGCTTTCCAGAGCTTGTGTGGCACTTGCCTCTTTGAAGAACGCAGAGGTATGCATTCGTTTTGTTTTGTTTCTTCACCCCCCCAACTTGCAATCATTGATTCATCAGCTTCTCTGTACTCAACTGTTTAACGGAAGTGGTTATGTGATCTTAACCCGAAATTGTTTATGCTTGAATCTTTGTTACACCATACATCTGCAACCTAATCAGAGCCCATATGGCATAGCTTCTTCTGGGTCAACCGGCTAACAATCACCTATGAGTGTCTAAAAAGCTGTGACTGTTTGGATTAGCTTTTTAAAACAATCTGATTCCTTTGTTAATGTCCAAAAAAATGCTCCCTCCGTCCCATTTTATGTGTTCATCTTTTCCTTTTTTGGCCGTCCCAAAACTATTGTCCACAAAGAATATGACATGATGAATTTTTAACTACTTTCCAAAATTACCCTTATTGATTTTGAAATTACCCAACAAAAAGTATAACAAAAGAAAAAACAAAGGGTATTTTGGAACTTTTGCACTAATTCCATGCCATGTGGCAATCATTATGTCCCCTTAAAATGTTAAACTCCCAAAGTTTGACACATAAAATGGGACGGAGGGAGAGCTTTTTAAAAAGGCTCCAATTTGTTGCTTGTAAGAAGACCTCTTAACCCAAAAGCTCATTATCTAAAAAAATAACCAAAAGGGCACTAACTCGTATACAGGCGGTCATGCTTGCACCGTACTTTACACTTTTTATGGCATATGGATCCAAATGGTGGCACATGAAACATTTCAATGGATGTATGTGCTATAGGCTTGAGTGTTATGAATTGCCATTTCAGGTTGTATCATTGCTGGCAAAAGTCGTAGAGCATCTTGTCACTGGCGAGACAATGCAAATGTCTACTACCTCTGAGCAACGTTGTAGGTATGATGTTCCATACATATACTTCTTGCATCATATTCTATCAGAGAAGTGATGAAAATTCCTTTGGGTCATAATTTATCCATTCCTATCCTATCGAATAACCAATCTGAGCACCTTACATCTTCTTAACAGATAGTTGGGCTTAAATAATACCATTTTGAGATTCACAATTTGCCCCACCCCACCCCCAAAACCCAAAAACCCCATCTCCCCAAAGGGAAAGGAAAAAATAGAACAATTTCATCCTTTCTCGTGCTTATCAGTTATTGTATGGCGTCAGGATGCTAAAATTAATGTTTCAAAATTTTGTATGATTGGAAAGTTTTACATGCATACATACACATATATAACAGCCTTCATCCCCAGCTCGCTGTAGTAAGGGAGACATCGAATTGCATATATTGTCTTGAATATCGAATTGGATGGCATAAGAACATCTTCTTCTTCTTCTTCTTATTCTTCTTCTTTTTTTTTAAGAAAAAATGTTTTGCCTTGCATTTGAAGGCCTTTCTTGGCATAAATAATGTGAAATCATTTGTTATATGATTTGCAGCATGGACTTTTATTTGCAAAAGACATACTACAAGACTGCATCATTGATTTCGAACAGCTGCAAGGCTCTAGCACTTCTTTCAGGACAGACTGCAGAAGTTTCGATGTTGGCTTATGAATATGGAAAGAATCTGGTTTGTAAATTCTTCAAAAGTATTTTTCTCTGTTATTTATAGCAAAGATCTAGTTAAGTTTGCAGGAAATCTGGGGTTTTATGCACTTAGACAAATTGTCATAGAACAATGGGAAGTTGAATTCATGATTATATTGAAATCTCCGAGGCACAGGCTTCATTTTCTAGATTAAACCTGATAATGACAGAATCAGAATAGAGGTTTGTCTTTTATACATAAAACTGACAAAAACTACCTAAATAAACTAGGGATTGCTTTGATCATCCAATCAGTCTGGGCTATCATAGCATTTTGTGTTTTGATTATGTCCAATAGGCACCCTTGGTTTTCCTGCTCTTAGAACCATTTATCTCGTCTCTTATAATGTTGAGCTCTTATAAGGTTTTTGGATGGTACATATTTAAGTTCGGCTACATTGCTTTTATTTTACTTTTGCAATGGCCAACCTGGTGACAACCATTACAAGGCATGCCACAGTACGGAGGGACATTGTTGTAATATCATTTCTAAATGCAGCATTTTGTTTTTGAAGATTTGAACAATGCTCCCATTTCTGTTTAGTACCTCTGTACCAATGAGGAATTGATATTTGATCTTTGGGGTGACTGTTTCTTTCTCTCACTTTGTCTACAGGGATTGGCATACCAATTAATAGACGACGTTTTGGATTTCACAGGCACATCAGCTTCCCTTGGAAAGGGTTCTCTATCTGACATCCGCCATGTAATTCATCTTTCCTTTGTGTCCCCTTATTGTACTAAGGTCAAATTCTTCTTTAGATTGGAGAGTCAACTGAGGCAGATAATATTATGAAGAACTTTGCTATTTTCTCTTATATTTATAGTTTAGTTGATCCAGGCAACCTTTCTCAGAGTTCTACTCACATTCACAACCATATATGGTTAGATTTTCATCTGAAAAATAATTGGTAGCTTATTTGTAGAGTATATGACTCAGATTTTTAGCTGACAGAATCAGTGACTTGGCAGTTATGGCATAATTGGGGTCAAACTTTGATTTCCACGAAGACTGAATGTTTAGTTCCCTACACATGTGATTCATTGTTCTGTGGGGACTTGATACTGCAATCACATTAATGCTTCTTTCATTAAAATCAGATAAATAGCAGTCACAATTTATTGCTTATCTTTTTTGTGTCTTACCTTCATTTTGTGAGTGTGTGTGTATTGTGTTGCACTCGTTGTGAAAGTGCCTTTGCTCATTTGATAATATTATTTCATCGGTGTTCCAACATTCAAGAGATTTTATTTTGATGCGTCCACTATTTTCGTATTTAATATCGAAGACAAATCCACACCCCCCCCCCCCCCCCCCCCCCCCCCCCCCTACAAACACCAACACACACACTTTTTCTTATGCCTTCAAAATTTTAAGATACCACTTTAACCTATGACTAGGTTCTCATCGTTGCTTTAAAATCTTATGCAGGGAATTATAACAGCTCCAATATTATTTGCCATGGAGGAGTTCCCTCAATTGCGTGCAGTTGTTGATCGGGGATTTGACAAGCCTGCAGATGTGGATCTTGTAAGTTTCTATCTTACAGTTGAAGTAACGGGTTCTTGGTTGAAACCTTTCGCTACTTTTCTGCATACGTGGTAATGTGGAATGCTGCTTTAATCCTGACGCTTTTATTGAATGTATACCTTTGAACTCCATATCAATGCTATTTTGAAGTTTCTTTAGAAAATGCAGTGTGCCACATTAAACACAGTTGTAACGTTAACAGAACTCCGTTGATCTTGGCCCTACAGAAATTAGAAATAAGATTTTTGTATATGACCTCAAAGTGCGTACGCATGTGCGCATGGGTGGCTGTTGGTATGTTTGTGGTTGGCGTGCACAAGCAAGTAGAATGACAAACATGATCTGTTGGAGAAGTGGCCGTTTGTGAGCATGTGTGTTCATGCATGCGCATATGTATGAAAAGAGTTGCCTTCCCTCTGCTCCCAAGTGGATCATCCAAAATACAAAGCCTAGCACTTGACTCTGCTCCATTAGCAAGGAAATGTCCAAATCTGTTCCTTTCCCTATAGTATGTTGGAGCCTGCACGTCCACGGTCTAGTTGTAAGGGCTTCCTAATTTTTAAGAAGGCCCCCTTCTAAATGTACTTCAGGATCATTCTAGCTAAAGCCTCATCTACCCGATATTAGCACTGCTGACGTGGCGGGCTGGGAGTGGTTGACTCCACGCATAACCTATGCAATTAATTTTTTTTTACAACGTGCCTTTTTTTGTTTCCTTACTCAATACCAGATTCTCTCCCATGTCATCAGAAGACTCGTCTTAGCGCATGCTATCAGACACTGTAATTGAGCTCATCTGAGAATTGCAAAGTCAACCTAGCAGACCAAGAGCCTTTCTCAACCTAAGGACCTGAGCTAACCTCTGGCAAAGGTTGAATCAGGATTTCTCCAAATATCTATGAAGCTTACTTCCGTTCCAGAGGAAGACTTGACGAAGAAAAGGTTTGGGAATTGTGGGAGGGACATTGTTGACACCGGCGTGACTTAGTCGTATATCTGAGTTCATTAGGTTTTGTAGTCTCATTTCTGCATATATGGCCATTTGATTTTCCATTCTGAACTTTTAATGCTACTGTCTGTGGGCATGAAATCATCTTTTTATTGCTATGCAATCCATCGTCCTCCTTTATGTACACCCTGCTAAACTTCTGATGAATACTGGCAAATACAGGCACTTGACTACCTTGGAAAGAGCCGTGGAATACAGAGAACAAGAGAACTAGCAACAAAGTACGCCAACGTCGCCTCAGCTGCTATTACTTCTCTCCCTCAGAACGATGATGAGGAAGTTCGGAAATCAAGGCGAGCACTCGTAGATCTAACTGACAGAGTCATTACAAGAACGAAGTGAAGAAGCAAACATAATTTCCTCATCTATTGATCAGTGTACCAAAGTTTTTGTTCGATTTTATTTATCAAGTCTTCTTGTAAGGTGAGGGAATTCGTTTCTTTATTTCATGAATGTTATTTCAATTGTTTCCAATTTTATCTTCAAATAATTATTTTGTAAAGAGAAGCATGAAACTGTAAATCAGTCTTCCTGTCGAATAATTATACCACTCGGTGGCAATATATACACACCCGGGGTGGCATTATCAGCTTAGGGTATTGTTGCTACTTCAACCTCTCTTTTCCATTCGAAGAGTAGAAAGTTGAAGAGTTCTTTATCCGTTTGTGAGGTATTGATGGGCATATGGTGGGTATTGCTCACACTGACCAAGACCAAAAAATACAATTGGATTTTGATTGCATTCTGGTAATCAAGTTGTGTTCATTGTTTTGTACGGAGTAATACATATGTGTGTGCATATAGGAAAGTCCCTAAGCAACTCCATCGTTATACCCGTTACATTAAACATATTCAAGCAACGACTTCTCTCTTTGGGTGTCGAAGAAAATTGTAATTCTGAGAGTGATTCAATTAATCTTCTTGAGAAATGGTACAATTATAGATAATACTATTTATCAATTGAAGACTTTGTTTTGATGTACTTGTCAATTTCGGTTTGTTCTTTTTTGGGTGAGGGAGTGAAACTAAATAAGCATTAGGTGCTCTGTGAATTAAGAATCACTGATGACACACTTCTGATACATTACAAACTTTATGGAAAGATTCCAACAGCATTTTCTCAGCCTTAATACTCGTGCCATTGTGTCCTAAGTTCCTAACAAAATGTTCTGAAGCTCTATATTGAATTCTAGCCGGGGTAATTTTAATCCATTATTTAGCAAGAGTCTGTTAATTTTAACAAATTATATAGATCACTTTGATAATATTCATCAAGTGGGCCTCTGGGGGCCAATCATAAGGTTTATTGTATGTGGAGTCTCATTATTTGTGGCCCCAAGATATGGGTCACACTCACAATATACTCATTTTGATTGGGGGTAATGTACCACGTAGCACTGCCGTGTAGTATACTCCAAATATCAACAAAAATCTAGAAAAGCATAGACGACCCAATAGCAATAGTCTAAAAGTATATGACTTTGGCAAGATGCAATTATGTGGGCACATGTTTTGAATTCTCAAATATGCTTCAACTCCCAAATGAACTTTCTAGTTCACTTACAGCTGATTCACATAGTTTTCCAGTCAGAGTGAGTGATATCTGAAATATTAGCCTTTTGCTATATATGAGAAAAAAATTCTACGGATATAAACGTCTGAAATAAAAGGCAGAAGTGAATAACAAGACTCTCTAGTCCCACACTATACTAACGACCGAAGGTTGTGTAATCTACTACTGGTATGTAACTAATAAATACAAAGCATGGTATGATATAAACATTCATACCTAACCTAATATTTTAAACTGTGGATTAGGGAATTGATACTCTGCGTAAGTGGCATGCGCACGCGTGTAGTGTTGTCCAACATGACAAGGCATGCCATTGACTAGCTAATGATGAAAATTTTTACTACACATATAGAGGAAAAATCACTTCCCTTTGAAAAGAAAGATCTTAATAATAATTTGTTGCGCCAGTTAATTATAGTCAATTGTGTCTTACCCTTGTAATTATGACAGTAATATTGTAGTTAAGATAAACCTAGATTCCAACTGCTATTGACCATAAGCAACCTAGTGCCCACAAGACAAGGAACATTTTTCTTTATAGGTTTCTTAGTAATAAGACCATTTTTGTCAATTCAAACCCATATATATCGGAACTACTAACTTTTAGACTTTATTTTGGTGGGAATGCAGGAGCTTGCCTTTTCACTTCTTAGAGCACATTCATTGGTGATTGGTGTTAGTGTGTAGGGAAAACTAGGGTAGTTAACATATGGATTACTTGTAATGGTATAGTCAGTAGGGGAAATTAAGATATACAGTACATGGTAGGAGAACTTAAGTTTACCATTCCACTAATTTTTCTTACCCTACAATCAAACGGCAATGGTTTTGCCATCCCCAATCCAAGCGGCAGTGGCTTTGCCGTCCAAAGCCTACCCAATCCAATCTGCAAGTGAATGACTTGTAAAAGTAATGAATGAATATTTCAGTAATGGCTGCTAGCTGGCAAAGACTTTGTCATCCAAGAGGCGGCCGACAATGGCAATGCCGTTTGGACCCAAGTCGGCAACACTATACCGTTAGTTAACTACACCATTGTGCCTCTCTCCATTTTCGTACATGAACGTAGACTAAATATATCCTACATTCCTTAACAGCATTGGAGAAACTCTTATTATTATGAGATATGAGTGGTCGGAGTCATGGGCGGATCCAAGAAGGCTCTAAGGGGGGCACTTGCCCCTCCTAAACATTTTAGAATTATCTTTGTAACCCCATATATGTTATGCTCTATGCTCTTAGCAAAAAAAAAAAAAAAAAAATTTGTTATGGTCTATGCATTTTGGTCCCCTCAAATTTTAATTTGCCCCTTCTAAATTCAATTTTTTTTTTTCACTTCGGTCCTTAGTTTTTTAAGTGTACCCAAACTAGTTATATATGTACTCAATTATCTGAAGTATTTAAGGACTTATAGATATTGGTGCTGCACCTCCTTAGCTTTATTCGATACTGGTGTTGCACGTTCGTTTATTGCTGTTAAGATTGTGCGTCAGTTGGGTTTAGAACCCCAAGCACTTAAGCACTTAATGCTGTATCACTGTTAGGAGTGACTGTTAAGCTGGGTAAAGTGTGCAAATATTGACCCTTAACCCTGGAAGATCGGAATCTTCCAGCAGACTTGGTAAGTCTATCAATGTCAGAATTTGACATTATCCTAGGAATGGATTGGCTTACCAAATATAGTGCCAACTTGGATTTTCCTACCAAGACTATCGTGTTTTCGATACCAGGACATCCTACGGTCAGATTTCAGTGTCAACTGACGAGTGACATGTTTTTGACAAGTTATGTAGCTGCGATTAGGAGTACGAGTACGGAACCTACTATCGACCAAATCCCTATCGTATAAGATTTTTCGGAGGTATTCCAGGATATTTTAGGACTTCCACCAAAGAGAAAAATAGACTTTTGTCTGGTGTTAGTACCTGGAACAATGCCGATTTCCAAGACTCCATATCGGATGACACTGATAGAGATGTTGGAATTGAAGAAGCAAGTTCAGGAACTTGAAGATTTAGGATTTGTTCGCCCAAGTATGTCACCTTGGGGGCACCGATGCTATTTGTGAAGAAGAAGAAGGATGGAACGCTTCGACTCTGTATTGACTATAGAGAGTTGAACAAGGTTACGATTAAGAATAGATAACTACTTCCTGGGATAGATGACATATTCGATCAGTTGCAAGGGTCGGGGATCTTTTCAAATATCGATTTGCGTTCATGATATCATCAGTTGTTGGTTCAACCAGAGGATGTGTCGAAGACTACATTCAGGATGAGATACGGGCATTATGAGTTTTTAGTGATGCCTTTCGGATTGAATAATGCCCCAGTAGTATTCGTGGACTTAATGAATAGAGTATTCATACCATGACTGGATCAATTCATTATAGTGTTCTGATCGGGAGAGAACAAATCCTATTTATACGCCTTAACGAGCATTTGTTAGTACCTTTTTATCCTGTTTTTGTATATTTTTACTTCGTTTTCCATTTTCTGACAGGTTTTGGAAGAAATCAAGTATATCAGGCTAAACAGGGTGAAAAAGCAGAAGAAAAGAAGCTGAAAAAGCCAAGTCGCGCGCGCGAGCCGCGGGCGCAAAAATCAGAGAATCGCTCGCGCGATCCGCTCGCGCGAGAACCCAGAAATCGCTCGCGCGATCCGCGCGCGCGAAGTCCCAAATGTCGCGCTCGCGCGATATGCGTAAAAACCAAAGTTGCGTATTTCAGTATACTGAAGACTCCTGTGCAAACGAGATGTCCTAACTGCGTCCAGATTGTAAAATATATCAGTTTCAGTTCGTTTCGAGTTAGGGGAGTTTCCAAAACTTGTTGTAAATCTATATATACCCTATTTTACTTCAATTAAAGGGTTGTTGAAATTATTATACACACAATAAACAACCATACTTTCAGCCATTGAAGGGAGGGAAGCAAGGAGAAGAAGAAGAAGACCAAGGATTTCCATGGCCTCCTCCATCAACCTCTTGCTATCTACCGCTTCTATGGACAGCTAGACCTTAGATCTAGGGTTTCAATGAAGCCCTAGTAGAGTAATAGGGAGTATTTTATGTTTTTATTTTAGTTTTATTATGTATGGATGACAGTCACATGTTCCGAGGATTTTTATAAATAAATCGTACTTCTATTGATTAAATCATTGCTTTCAAAGTTTATTCTTGTCTTAGATCTATTTTGACTGTGATGTGCTCAATGATCTATACTTGCTGTGCTTGTTTAGATTATTTACATGTGATGGTGCTTTATTGATTTGTGCTATCAAGTATCCGAATAATCCATGCCTAGATTAGACGGATTATATCACAACCCTAGTTTAGTGTGAGATAATTCGTGCTAACCGAAGATGGAATATGTTGGTGCTTGAACCATGATTATTCTCTTGACGGAGGAATTGGGCTTGTAGCCACAATTCCCCATATTCATCCAACTTAATAAGCTAATTGAATGCATAAATATTCCTATTATGAAACTAGTGGTGGATTTGCAATCCTAGGTTCCCTTTAAATATCTTTAAAACAACTTTTAATTGCTTTCATAGTTTAGATTTATTTTTATTGTTATTAGTTTAATTAAAATCAAGTCAAAATCCGTTTTCATAATTAACTAAAGTTAGGTTTTAAAATTAAGTCGCTGTAGTTAACCAATCCCTGTGGGTTCGACCTTTGCTTTCACACTACAAATCTTTTGAAAAGTAAAGAACACTTTTTATATCTTGATATTGACAACATCAATTTTTGGCGCCGTTGCCGGGGATTGCATTACTACCTTTAATTTTATAATCTTAGTTTAGTTAATTCGTATATATTAGATTAGTTTTTATTTTTCTTATTTTCCGTTTTTGATTTTTAGTTACTAACTTGTTTTTGTTATTTTATAGGTTTTCGAGTCATCAAATTCCAATGTTTCCGAGTGGAGTAGCTAATTACATCAAAGGAGCTTACGCAGATAAAATAAATAAAAATTAAGTAAACTGCTCGCTTTAACTTCGCATCAAATCACTGTAAGTCAGGGCGCTGTGACGCAATTACTTGCATTAGGTTAGTTGTGGAGTGAACACTGCATTAGCTAGGAAACCCGGGGCGCTGGGCTTGACGCGGTCATTGCATTACAGGATAATATTCATGCATCATAGTAGTACTGTGTGCTTGCTTGTTGTCTTACTTGCGTGATAATTTTTTGTTTTTATTTGAGTCAGTTTTTATTTTAGTTTATTTTCTTTTTAGTTTATGTTTGGTACACGTTTAAATAAACCTGAATTGCATTTCATCGACTTTGAACTTGAACGTACTTTAAGAATTAGTAAGTCCGCAACCCAAGCTTCTAGAGCTGGGTTGCAAGACGACGAATCAACTCCGATTCCGTCGTCGTTGTTTGAGGCCGAAATTCAAAGTACCCGTGAACGGTTAAGGAAAACTCGAACTTTTAAAATCGAACCGATTAAAATGGCTGACGGTGGAAATAACAATAACAACCAAAATAACAACGGAGCTAATATGAATAATCTTAATATACCGCCACCTCCTCCACTTATAAACTATTTTATTCCTACGACGTACACGCCACAAGCTGGTATCGAATTACCGGAGGCGACAGCATCTCACTTTGAGATAAAGTCGTCTACCAACTCGCTACTTCCATCATTCCATGGCCGTCTAAATGAAGACCCTTACCAACACTTAGGGGATTTTCAGGGTATATGCTCTACTTTGAAAATACAAAATCTAAATAATGATGAATTAAAATTGCGGCTCTTTCCATTTTCCTTAAGAGACAAAGCGAAGTATTGGCTTCAATCACTTGAGCCAAACACAATAAAAACATGGGAAGCCTTACACACCGCCTTTTTACAAAAGTTTTTCCCTATTATGCGTACAAATAAGATAAGAAAAGATATAACTAATTTTGTGATGCAGGATGGGGAGACTCTTTATGACACGTGGGAAAAATTTAAAGAATTATTACGCTCGTGTCCACATCATCAGGTTCCCAAGTGGCAGTTGGTCCAGGTCTTTTACGAGGGGCTTATTCCCTCTGTTAGGAATACCGTCGATGCCGTTTGTGCGGGAACTTTCCTACACAAAAGCGCCGACGAGGCCTGGAAATTTTTTGAAACTTTGAGCGAGAATTCGATGCACCAAGCGGTGTCTGTCCGTTCTGAGGGATACCTTCAACCTAAGCGAGAGGTGACAGTTGAGTCAAGTCAGTCAATGCAAATACAAGAATTAAATAGAAAACTTGACCGACTGATGCAAATAAACAAAACGTCTAATCCACCCTCTCATGAAATTTGTGCATTATGTTCTGATCCTTCACATTCTATACTCTCATGTCCATCGGCAAGTCAATTTCCGGAATTCGTGGAGCAACACATTAATTCTATTCAACAATACCCACGAAATAATTATAATTCGACTACTAATAATCCGGACGCGCCATGGAGAAACCACCCTAACTTCTCGTGGAAAAATAATACTAATAGTCCTAATGAGGCAACTAATTTTCCAAATGCGTATCGACCTCAGTTTCAACCTAATCAATACCAACAACCGCCTCCTAATTCGAATCCTTCAAGGGGTAATGTTTTTGAGGAAAAGGTGTTGGCGTCCCTTAATAAAATTGAAACACAAGTACAGGCACAAGCACAAATAGTACACTCTCATACACAATCCATTGCGAAGCTTGAATCCCAAGTGGGACAACTAGCTACTGTAGTGAGTCGTAGAAACGAGGGGACGTTGCCTAGTCAAACGATTCAAAACCCTAAGGGACAATATGAGGTTAAGGGGTCGAGTGAACAAGTAAACGCCGTATCAACTAGGATGACTATTCGGGAAGAGGAAAGTGTTGAACTTCCGAATGAGAATGTGAAAGATGTGAATACTAACTCGAATAAGATGGGTGAGGATGTGGATAAAAATAAAAAAGATAAAGAACCGGTCCCAACGAACTATATTCCGAGAATGCCATATCCACCTAATAATGAGGGACCGTCACATTTGCCCAAGAAAGGGTCAAAAATGGAAGATATACTCGAGGTGTTCAAACAAGTTAAAATTAATATTCCTTTCCTCGATGCTATAAAACAAATTCCCGCGTATGCTAAATGCTTAAAAGACCTTTGCACTCAAAAACGCAAAATACGGAGTCATACTCCTAAAAAGGTCTTCCTCACGGAAAAAGTTAGTTCTATTTTTCAACACGCTCCTCCGAAGTATAAGGATCCTGGTACGCCTACGATTTCATGTGTCATAGGTGACACTATCATTCATAGGGCTCTCCTTGACTTAGGAGCTAGTGTTAATCTCATACCTTATCACGTCTATAAACAATTAGGTCTAGGTGAACTGAAACCTACGGCCGCTACAATACAATTAGCGGATCGCTCTATTAAAATACCTAGAGGAATCGTCGAGGACGTATTGGTTAAGGTTGATAAATGCTATTATCCTGTTGACTTCATGGTCCTTGACACTGAACCCGTGCTAGATGCTAGGAAACATACTCCTGTCATTCTAGGCCGTCCATTCTTAGTAACCGCTAACGCCCGTGTTAACTGTCGGACGGGGGTAATGAAAGTGTCGTTTGGGAACATGAACTTAAAATTAAACGTTTTTAATGCTATGGATCAACCTCTTAAAGACGACGATTACCTATGTGAGGCGGAAGGTGAGGTAAGACGGAATATTGAACCTAACAAAGCAATAAATGTGAGTAACGACAAAGATATAGCGGATGATGAGTGGATGAATCCTAATACCTCGGCCCCTAATGAAGAATTTACTCGAAAGGTAAAGAATCGATGTAATAACGATAAAGGTGAGCCGTCAAATGAATTAACACATAGCGACCTTGTTTCGACGTTTCACTGGAATCTCCCTGATGCTCTAAAGGGTACAAACTCCGATTTACGGCCTCCTTGAGTCTTGAGCTAGAACGGTCTAGCTGGAGACGTAAAAGTTAGCGCTTCTTGGGAGGCAACCCAAGCTTTAGTTCGTTCGTTTCTCTTATTTTTGGTCGTTTTTGAGTTTGTTTGAGTCTGTTTTGGACATTCTGGATAGGTTTGGGGGTTGGAATTAATTTATTTTAATAGTATATACATAATTTTAGCCAAAAAGTGAAAAAAAATCATTCTCGCGCGCGCGGCCCGCTGGCGCGAGGCATCGCTCGCGCGGCCCGCTGGCGCGAGAATGTGCCTTAGTGTTTTTTCTTTCTTTTTCCTTATATAAGCTCTCAGCATTTACTCGCGCCTGGTTTCGCGGGCGCGAGGGAGCTCGCTCGCGCGTAAAAAAAAAAAAAAAAAAAAAAATTGGAATTCGCGCGCGCGACGGCCGCTCGCGCGATTTACCCATTTTCCTGTTTTTTCCCTTTTGTTTTCTATATCTTTCACCCTACCTATTTTATTTGTGTTCCTTTTCTGTTTTTGTTTATTAGGTCATTTTAGATCGAGTTAGTTGTTGTTTTCCTTGTTTCGATTATAATTTTTCGTGTTATTTCTTTTCCATTTGCTTGTTTAGTTTAGTTTCGATTAGTTTATCGATTTATATTTTATATTTAGGTTTCATTTACTTTTAATATTCTTTTGTTAGTTTCTTTTCATTTCTCTAGTATTAACAGGTAACATTGAACTTTATTACAATATTTCTTTGTGTTAACATGTTCTGTCATTGTTGAACCCAAGGTACTATCGTTCCTTCCTTACGTACTTTCCGTTCTTTCATTTTATTGTTTCATTAGGGACAATGAAAGGTTTAGGTTTGGGGGTATGCACACATGCCCATTAGTTTATGCAAAATTTTAAAATTTTTTAAGTGTGTTTAAATAAACGAAGTTACCGACGTTTTTGCAATATAAATTTGATACATCTTGTTATGTAATTTGGATTGTTATAGAATGGTAAACAAGGAAAGATGTGATTAAACATTTGCTAAAGTCATGATGTAATGTTTCAAGTTATGTATTGTTTGAATCGTAGTTTTATATCATAGATTTGCACATAAACTTATGCACTGCACGTAGTCATTTGAATACATGTTGGTTGTGAACTATAATATGATTCGGATTTCTAGATAACACATGGTCGAGACTAAACCCAGTGAGCTTTTGAGCCTATCTTTTCTTTTTAGAGGGTTATAAATACATCTTGTGTTTGTCGAATTTTATTGGAATAGCGCATTAACTTGTTGTTTAGTCTCAGTATTCTTGTTTTGGTTGATAGTCAAGTTAAAATATTTGTTACCATGCTAAATAATCTTCCGGTGTAAACATGAAAGAACCATATAACCATAGGAGATGATTTTAGGCCTTCTTTGTTTACTGCCGACCGATAAAAGATAAAAATTTCCTTAGTTCGCCCATTTGAGCCGTTACAATGCCTCTTTTTCTTTGTTCACCATTATCTTCTTTAAAAGCTCCAACTTGATCAACTTGGAGTATACCACTAGAAGAGTGATCAACTTTTAGTAGTATTAAGGCGATGTGTTGATTGAGAAGAAGAAAATAAGATGCTATTGGGGTAGTTGCTCGGTATTCGATGAATAGTCATTTGAGAAAAGAAAAAGGAAAAGAAACAAAATAAAGAAGAGTAAGGTTGGAAAAAAATGAAAGAAAAGAGGAAAAATGAATATGAATGGAAAGAAGAGAATGAAATGATGAAGTTGGTAGAAGAGATGAATGAAAGAAATCGAACATGCCTTACAATGCCATTCTAACCCTACATAATGAATCCTTTCTATCCTTTTTCATTGTCTAAGCCACATTACAACCTTTGAAAAGTCCTATTTGATTCTAGGAAACATGGTTTGGATATGTAAACGATGGGAGGGGGATTAAAACATGGTAATGACTAATTTTTCTTGATTGTTGGCATCCTATCCATGAGACTACTGTTATTTCGTGTCATGCGTCTTTTTCCAGTCATATGTGAGCATTTCTCATTTTGAAAACATATTTTCTTTACTCACATATTTTAAAAAATACACCTGTTTCTGAGTGTTTCATTTTAGAGTGTAATTAACATTGTGAGATTCGTAGTCGAAGCATAGTTGGATGGTTATCCGAGTTATATTCCAAGTTCATGACATGCGCGTGTTCATTTGACTACCATATCACACACGTGCAATTGTATGAGGAACTCTATTGATTTATACGATGCATGTGCTTGGGATTGTTTTTCATGATGTAGGTAGACGTTTGATTCCGTTTATTTTTGTTTGTTATTCTATTTCAAATCATCGTTTTATAATAAGGAGTATTGAATGTTTTGTTTTTTTTGTTTTTATTAAAACTTTTTAAGTTTACAAGTTAATAAAGAAGGTTGTGGGTGACTTGTTGATGAGAACCCTCACGAGACTTCACTCGTCCGACTAGGGACACCTAGGGGTTTAAAAGGCTTGTTGCATAAGCTAAATGCAATCGTGATCCCTACGAAAATGGAGTAGTATTTTATTAGTAGTTAGTTTTTATTTTAGTTTTGCTCGAGGACTAGCAAAATGTAGGTTTGGGGGTGTGATCGGGAGAGAACAAATCCTATTTATACGCCTTAACGAGCATTTGTTAGTACCTTTTTATCCTGTTTTTGTATATTTTTACTTCGTTTTCCATTTTCTGACAGGTTTTGGAAGAAATCAAGTATATCAGGCTAAACAGGGTGAAAAAGCAGAAGAAAAGAAGCTGAAAAAGCCAAGTCGCGCGCGCGAGCCGCGGGCGCGAAAATCAGAGAATCGCTCGCGCGAGAACCCAGAAATCGCTCGCGCGAAGTCCCAAATGTCGCGCTCGCGCGATATGTGTAAAAACCAAAGTTGCGTATTTCAGTATACTGAAGACTCCTGTGCAAACGAGATGTCCTAACTGCGTCCAGATTGTAAAATATATCAGTTTCAGTTCGTTTCGAGTTAGGGGAGTTTCCAAAACTTGTTGTAAATCTATATATACCCTATTTTACTTCAATTAAAGGGTTGTTGAAATTATTATACACACAATAAACAACCATACTTTCAGCCATTGAAGGGAGGGAAGCAAGGAGAAGAAGAAGAAGACCAAGGATTTCCATGGCCTCCTCCATCAACCTCTTGCTATCTACCGCTTCTATGGACAGCTAGACCTTAGATCTAGGGTTTCAATGAAGCCCTAGTCGAGTAATAGGGAGTATTTTATGTTTTTATTTTAGTTTTATTATGTATGGATGACAGTCACATGTTCCGAGGATTTTTATAAATAAATCGTACTTCTATTGATTAAATCATTGCTTTCAAAGTTTATTCTTGTCTTAGATCTATTTTGACTGTGATGTGCTCAATGATCTATACTTGCTGTGCTTGTTTAGATTATTTACATGTGATGGTGCTTTATTGATTTGTGCTATCAAGTATCCGAATAATCCATGCCTAGATTAGACGGATTATATCACAACCCTAGTTTAGTGTGAGATAATTCGTGCTAACCGAAGATGGAATATGTTGGTGCTTGAACCATGATTATTCTCTTGACGGAGGAATTGGGCTTGTAGCCACAATTCCCCATATTCATCCAACTTAATAAGCTAATTGAATGCATAAATATTCCTATTATGAAACTAGTGGTGGATTTGCAATCCTAGGTTCCCTTTAAATATCTTTAAAACAACTTTTAATTGCTTTCATAGTTTAGATTTATTTTTATTGTTATTAGTTTAATTAAAATCAATTCAAAATCCGTTTTCATAATTAACTAAAGTTAGGTTTTAAAATTAAGTCGCTGTAGTTAACCAATCCCTGTGGGTTCGACCTTTGCTTTCACACTACAAATCTTTTGAAAAGTAAAGAACACTTTTTATATCTTGATATTGACAACATCATGTTCATCGAAGATATCTTTATTTATTCCAAGATGAAGGAGGAGCATAAGGGACACTTACAGATTGCTCTTCTGACGCACAAAGTTCAATAAGTGTGAGTTTTGGCTACAGGAAGTCAAATTTCTTGGACATGTTATTTCTTATAAAGGTATCTCAGTAGATTCATCCAAGATTGATGCAGTCTTGAGTTGGAACAGACCGACCAATGCGACAGAAGTTAGAAGTTTTCTTGGTCTGATGGGATATTATCGGAGATTTATGGAAGGATTCTCCTAGATTGCAAGACCACTGACGAATTTGATGATAAAAGAGACAAAGTATGAATGGACGGATAAGCATGAAGGTGCATTTCAGGAGTTAAAGGAAAGATTAACCTCTGTACCGGTACTAGCGATACCAAAGAGTGGGAATAGGTTTATAATCGACAATGATGCATCCCACCAAGGACTGGGTTGTGTACTTATGCAAGATAGGAATGTTATTGTATATGGGTCAAGGCAACTAAAAACGCATAAGAAGAATTATCCTACGCATGACTTTGAATTAGCTGCAATAGTGCTTGCATTAAAGATCTGGAGGCACTATCTTCACGGAGAGAAGTTCGATCTATTCTCAGATCACAAAAGCTTGAGATATTTATTGACTCAAAAGAAGTTGAACACACGACAACGAAGATGGATAGAGTTACTTAAAGACTATGACTTTTCATTGTAATACCATCCTGGTAAAGAAAATGTGGTAGCTGATGCTTTGAGTCGCTGACCCCGATTAGTCATCGCTACCCTATCGATTCAAGAATGGAAAACATTGGAAATTTTAGCCGAGTTTGATCTTCAGCTGGTGGAGTCAAGAAAAGGGACAATATCTTGGATGTCTGGTCATACAGCCTATCCTAATCGGACGTATCATAGAGGCTCAATAAACAAATGAGGATTTAAAATTGTGGTTCGCTAAGATATAGTGAAGGAACCATAAGTCTTGAGTATTAGTGCGAACAAAGCTTTAAGATGTAAAGGTAGACTCTGTGTGCCTGATAAAGATAATCTCCGAAATGACGTATTGGACGAAGTACACAAGTCATGTATAACGGTTCACCCTGGAGGTACAAAGATGTATAAGGACTTAAAGAGAAATTTCTGGTGGGAAGGAATGAAGAGAGAAGTAGCTGAGTATATAGCTCAGTGTCTTACTTGTAAGAAGGTGAAGGCGGAACACCAGAAACCACCTCGACTTCTACAACTGTTACCTGTTCCCCAATGGAAGTGGGAACACATAACTATGGATTTCGTGGTAGGTTTGCCGAAGTCTTATCAAAACCACAACGCTATTTGGGTAATAGTGGATCGGCTCACCAAGATGGTGCATTTTATCGCCTATAGTATGACAGACCCAGTAGAACGCTTGAGCCAGATGTATTTACAACATGTTGTACAATTACACGGCGTACCTGTGTCAAATCTAGATTTACGTTTTACGGTAGAATTCTGGAAGAGTCTCCAGACACCGATGGGAACTACACTGAACTTGAGTTCTACCTTCCATCCGCAGACTAGACCTATAAACAGATCGGATATGGACTGGATCGGCCAGATCCGGATCCATATCCGGCAAACATATTTTACTCCGGATCCGATTCGAATATCCGAACGATCTGTGAGCTTTGTCCCGTATCCGAATTTGCTAAGATCCAGATATCCGGTCCGAATATCCGATCTAAATAGAAATCCTACTTGTAAATATATAATATTACTCATTTTTCACAAATTTCATATAGCAATACAAGTGTTATTTCCACATTCTTATTAGTACCAGTGTTATCATAAGTCTACCGTTGGATTAAAAGAATCAAGGGTAGAGATTTGTCTAACATATATTATATAATATATATAACACGCATACAATATCACAAATTTGGATCGGGTTTTAGACAGATCGGATCTATTAAATCCATATCCAGACCATTTTTATATAACTACATTCGGATATGGATCCGGATCCGAATCTCGATATAAAAAAAGCTTAGATCCGTTTAACTGAGTTGATCCGAACTGAATCCGGGCCTAGACCTGGTCTGTTGACAGGCCTACCGCAGACTGACGGGAAGACCGAATGAGTAAATCAAGTGATAGAAGACATGCTACGCACTTGCGTTATCAATTTTGAGAGTTCCTGGGAAACATATCTACTGTTAATAGAGTTCGCCTACAACAACAACAATCATACGAGCATAGGGATGGCGTCATTTAGAGCTTTGTACGAAAGACCCTGCCGATCGCCGCTATGTTGGGCCGAAGTCGGAGATACTCAACTTCTAGGGCCATAAATGGTACGAGAAACCAGTGAGAAGATTCAAGTTATACGTGAAAAGATGAAGACATCTCAAACCCGATATAAGAGTTATGCTGACAAGCGACGCAAAGACTTGGACTTCGCCGTTGGAGATCACATGTTGATCACGGTTTCGCCAGTTCAAGGCATTGTTCGATTTGATCAGAAGAGGGCAAGCTATCGCTGTAATTCATCAGCCTTTCGAGATCCTAGAGTATGTCGGAAAGGTTGCTTATAGACTTGTGTTGTCACCGAATATGTCAGGAGCGCACAATATTTTCCACATCAGCATGTTGATGAAGTGTGCTAATAACCCATCGCATGAGATCAACTTCGAGGACATTGAGATCAATGACAACATCACATTCAACGAAGGACCCATGCAGATGTTAGATCATGGAATCAAGAAGCTCTGGAATACGGATATTCCATTAGTGAAGATCCAGTGGAAGCATCACAATAAAGGAGAAAGCTTCGTGGGAGCTAGATTCAGAGATGCGAGAAAAGTTTCCATTTTTATTTTAGCCCTACTTACTTTATGTAATACCCTGTATTTTTGGATTGTATAATACTTGAATTTTCACTTTCAATCGATCGAGCATGTTTCAAGCGCTCAAGAATTTCTTTCTTCAATCTATCAAACTCCTTTCAAGCAATCAAAACCCTGCCGACATGAATTTATTACGTTTCCCTTTTTCGATCGATCGAATCGGTCACGATCGATCGAAGCTGGCTGATCTGCTCTCAAGCAATCGAAGTTGATTCGATCGATCGAACGTGTCTGCAAACCTTATCTTAGTTTGTGCGTTGGAATGCCACCTGTCTATACCCTTTCCCTATATATATGTATTTCGTATGTGTGAGGTTGGTTGCCAAGTTTAAGATTTATAAAGAGAGCTCTTGTAGATATATACACACTATTATATATATGCACACATATTTATATATATACTCTGTGTGAGGGAGAGAGAGAGAGAGAAACAGACGAAGAAGAAGAAGAAGAGATGAAGGGGAAGTAGAGAGATGAGAGAGATAGAGGCTGAGATAGAGGAGGCCATTGGAGGAGCTCGAAGTTGACACTTTGCCAAACATGCCCTATAATGTTTAGGTGAGTTCTAAACTCACTCGGTACCATTGATATGGCATTTTGCAAGTTTGAGATGTAAATAAATAGACTCAAACACACCCTAACACTTCTGGATGTTCACTATCCAGAACCCCTGGAGAAGACGACTCTCGAGCAATTGAACTGAGATCAATTAATCGAACTTTCAATCGATCGAAAGGACTTCAATCACTTGAACTTCATTTTTCCCAATCGATTGAAATGGTTTCAATCGATCGAACTTTGCAGAAGATGGATTTTTTACTTTGTTTATTATATAAGGTGTTCGATTGTTTGATTCTTGATTTAGACTTCCAGTATACGATTATGGATGGATCAGGGATAATGTGACAACAAAGATAAGTATGATTAAGAATAACAGGTTAACGTGATGACGTTATGCTATATGGTTCATGTATGAGTTCGATATCCATTCATTTCAATCAGAGTAGTCAGGCCACAATGGGATGTCATGTATCAGTCCTAGTACGAAACTTAGACAGGTCTTGATGAGTTTCTGGGAATTTGTACATGGGTGGACGCTTGGTTATATTATGCCCTTAACAAGCGGTGGATGGTGAGATGTCCTTAATGAGTAGTGGGCGAAACCAAGTAGTTTAGAGATAGCCAAGTGGTCTATATTATATCTTTAACGAGCAGTGGACGGGTTATGTCCTTAACGAGCGGTGGATGGGGTTCACTGGCAAAATGTCGATAAGTTGTGGCAATAGAACGATATGTCATTGTTTGAAGCACTGTATCCATGACTTGAGGTGGACTAAGAATATGTACTCTATATTCTCAACCGCAGTAGATAGAGCAGTGATGTATTCAGGAATATTACAATCAGATCCATGTCTTATGAGTCAGTGTCTATAGGTCTTTGCATAATAAGACATGGATTTGGATAACGCGGGGTTGAATAAAGAAAAGATATTACTTAGTAGAACTATATCTTATGACTTTCATAACTTGTTATTTTGTTATGTAGTGGCACCTTGTGAGTTTCTATTCACTCAGCTCTCAGTAAGCTGACGGTCGTTTTTGCTTGGACATTCCTCATCCAGACTACCCAGTTCCTATTAATGCAGGTGATGGAGCTGGTGATGATGGTACTACCCAGAGGAGGAATATACAAAGGGTGTCCCTATCGGGGATGATTGTGCCGGGGGAGACTACTATGCTCATGATGACGTTTATGCTAGCTGAAGAACTAGATAGTTATTAGTTTTATATTACTGTTGAACTTGTTAGTTTAACGGGTACTTGGGCATATGTTGCTTTCAAACCTGTTAGGTTTCCGCGGATGACTCTGATGTTATTGTAATAGTTAGGACTTTAGTAATATATTAAATTTGATATTATTACTAGGGGTGGGCATGGTTTGAGTTGACCCAAAGTTTCGACCCAAACCCGAAGTTTCAAAACTGAACTAAAATTTTAAAACCGATCTGAACTAATTTCAGTTCGGACAGAACTATAGTTATAATTACGGTTCCAATTTCGGAAGGGATTTAAAGTTTGGTTTGAAATTGAATATTCAAAATTTCGGGGGGTATATATATAATTTGCTAAAAATATTTGGGTTAGTATATGTGTACAATCAAAGCACAGATTCAGATATGAATCATATCAATATATCATCTCTCGGTCTCGCCTCTCTTTACTACCTCTTTCTCTCTCTTCTACTCAGTCACTCAGCTGCCACTACTGCCTACCGCGATCTACCGCCGGTGACTCCCTACTTCCTCGGCCCTCCGGCGACTCCCCGCTCCCGTTGCTGTCTACCGTCGCTGGCGACTCCCCACTCGCCATCTCGCTTACTCTCTACTTCTCTACTTTTAACACTCCCAATTTTTACTCATTAAAGAAAATGTTTTTGTTGTTTCTCTAATTGTAATGTTGTTCTAGATCTGAATGTTGGGTTGTATTGAGGTGGATCTTGAGCTTGAATTTTTTTATATGAAATTAGGAAATGGGTTTTGGTTCATTTTGATTTTAGTCTAAAAATTATTATTCAGAGGAACATATATGTATATATATGTATATTTCTGATAATGGAATGTTGTGTTAAGATCTAAAGTGTTAAGTTGTAGTAGAGTGAACATGTAGCTCAAATTTTGATTATTTTGTAGAATTCGAAGATGGGTATTGGTTAATTTTGATTCCAACTCTTACATTATAATTTTGATAAGCCATTTTTTTTTATTTTTCAATTAAACACTTCCATTTTTCCGTCATTAAGTTTCATTTTACTAGGGAAATGTTTTTATTATCTCTCTGATCCTATTGTTGTTATAGATCTTCTTGTAACTCTTGGATCTGCTTGTGATTGCTTTTGTTTCCTTAAAACTAAACAATTAATGCTTTAATTGAAAACTTCAAAAACCGAAGTTCCGAATCAAACTCAAACTTAAAGTTTAGTTTTGAACCAAACTTTCGAACTTTAGTTCAATTCGGATTTCGGTACCATAAATCCCAACCCGAACTTGAATAACCCGAACCGAAGTTGTCAGTTCGAAACTGAACTGGTCGATTGCCTACCCCTAATTATTACTATTCTTGCTGCTTCTAGTTGACTAGTACTGTGTGGTGTGGACAATTAGTGACATTCACCTGTCATTCCCTATGAACCCAAAAAGGAATTTTATTTTTCTCTATTTTTGCTACTCCGGGGCGTGACATGATTTTTGGTATCAGTGCCTTAGGTTGGATACTTTCGTTTATTATGTGTTCCACACCTTCTAGTCCTAGTATCTTAAGATCCCTGAGATGAGATATGATGAGATAAGTTCGTTGTCACGACCCATCCCACTACGCGTGGAAATAGGACACGTGGCACGCCACCAAGGCTCATCCAAACATCATCTAATAATACGCAGCGGAAAGAACTTCTATAAAACAACCCTGGTAGTTTAAAACTTGGGAAACGTTCCCCCTCTGTGTTTGTAAAATCTATTGAAATCAGAGTTATAAAAAGTTTTGGCCATTGAGAACATATTCAAAAGAAAATATTTGAAAACAGAGGTTCAGTCGACTTCCCAGTCGACTGCACTAGGGTCCAGTCGACTGCTACGTCGACTGAGTCTGACAGAAACTAAAACCCTAAATCCACAACAGAGGTCCAGTCGACTGCCCAGTCGACTGTGTTAAGCAGAACCAAAAATACATCATATTGCAAAGAGGTCCAGTCGACTGCTCAGGGAACCCCAGTCGACTGTGTTATGCAGAACTAAAATTAACATTTGCTCATCAGGGGTTCAGTCGACTGATCAGGGAACCCAGTCGACTGCATTGGTTACTATTTGGATCAGTAGCTAAAATTCTACAGTGTTCAGTCGACTGCCCAAGGGGTTCAGTCGACTGCTTCTCTGATATTCACTTACAGTATCCCAAAAACACGAGATCCAGTCGACTGATCAGGGGGTTCAGTCGACTGCTCCCCTGCTAACAGTCCTGTGTTGAAATATTCACAACTCATACCTCTCAACACCCATCGTGGTACAATCATAACTGATTTAACGCATTAAAACATAACTACAGATGTTCAATTACACGATTACAATACTATAGAAGCTAATACATGTTTCTATTACAACATACTACAATACTCAAATCCTTACACAATTTTTAGGATTTAAAACCAAAACATTTACAAAGGCGATTCCCCGGCGTTCATCGGCCTCACTCAACGCACTTCTTCTTGTCTTTCTTCTTACCTGCAATGGAGTACATCTCCACTGCTCAGCTATATGCTGAGCGTACAATTCTAAATGTATGCTTATATGACAGTTCATGGTTTAAGCATCTAAAACACATAAAAATAGTCTCTAGGGTGAGTGGTACGCATTCATCCGGTAGCGGCAAGTCCAAGCCTTAAACCGCGATGTCAATGGCAAGTCCAAGCCTACAACCATTACATCCCACAAGTGCCATGGCAAGTCCAAGCCTACAACCATGCACAGTAGCCGTCGCTACCAAAATTCTCAAACATCGAGAAGCTTACTCCGGCATGAATTTGCACCAAACTCCCCTTTGACCCAAGTAGACACATAACATGCTCACATAAACAGTTATACGTGCTTTTATCATAATTTCACGTGCATAATTAACGGGCCTAACTAACACATGAATTTCGCCCGGATCCAAGAATATCAAAAGTGATGTCCAAAACATGAAAATCCATATATTTCATAGATCTAGAATTCATACCTCGTGCGAATCTCTTCAAACTTTGAAGGATCGTCTAGGGGAATAAATAATCGCTGGATTTCGAATTTGGTACAATTCCTATAAGTTTTACCTGATTTTTCCCAAAAGTCCAAAATTAAGATTTTAACAAAACTTGGCCAAACATGACCTAAGTGGTATCAAAACGTAGATCTTACCTCCACGAGTTCAAATCTGAAATCTGGAGAAAATCTGACAGACGAACGGTCGTCAATCGGCGTCGCAAAGCCCGTGGCCACCAATCCCCCTTTCTCTCTCCTCTCTCAAGATATTTTGAAATGTTTTGAGAAATGAATTCTCATCCACTACTATTTATAGAAAAACTTCTCGGGAATTGCGTTTACCTCCCCACGAGTTCCTCAAACTTCTAATTAGCTCTCGAAACTTCGCACACGTTCATTTTATGCCTTTACAAGTGAAAACTAGAATTTTCAAAAGTTTTCGACTAGGTTTCGTTTGGGTCCAAAATAACGTCCGAAAATTATATTCAGTGAAATCTCTACACAACCTACCTTTTTAGTTAACGTGGCACTCACGTTCTCACCACAGTTCTCAAAATGATATATAACAATATCACAATTACCAGAAATTACCAACACAGGTATAAAAATTACTATTCACAAAATACCATATAAAGCCAAATAACATTTAAATCACATAAATGTCATTTACTCATGTCAATGCAATATGAGATACCATGTTCCCGTGTCCTCACTGACACTATACCGTTGACTCACAGTCAACCTCAATCCACCATTATCAACTAACATTGATAATCCACAAAATCTAAATATGCATATTAAAACCATGAAATTCTTGGAACGGGTGTGACATTCGTCCTCCTGATGTAGATAGTTTTCCTTGCAGGATAGCATGGATCTAGAGTTTCACCTATTTATGGATGATTCTTTTGGTGAACATGTTATTCATGGCAACACATTGGAGGCAGCCATACCAAAGATATACCAGAGCCACATTTGCCAGACGGCTAGTAGATATTTAGAGGAGAGGATGTGGACTTCTCTCTATGTTGTGGGCACGACACACCTAACAGAGATACACATGAATGCGTATCACTATGCTATAACCCGAGCAGCCATATACCAGGAGATGGCTAGATTAATTCAAAGTAAGTCGGAGGTAGACGAGATTGAGTTTCGAGCTATTATAGTCAGGCCTGTTCCGCCAGAGCCTGCAGCTGCACCAACACTAGCAACCCCCCATCATCGGTACCCGATGTACCAGTACTAGAGCCTGAGCTGATATAGGGGGATGAGGACCCAACAGAGGAGGAGCCTGCAAACGATGACAATGATGATGAGCCGAAGGATGAGCCAGAAGAGCCAGAGTATGTTCCCGATGAGGAGCCAGAGCTAGATTTTAAGCCAGAGGACCCAGTATAGGAGCCAGAGGACCACGAGGTCGTTGAGGCCAATATCGTGATTACAGGGAATGACGCAGTAGTAGAGGGAGACATAATTATAGAGATAGTAGATGAGGATGTTCCTAACGAGGAGGTAGTTGTGCCAGAGGTACTCGTTGTGCTTGAGTTACCGGCTGGACCTATATTACATATGACAGCCATGACCGATATAACAATAGGATGGATAGCTGAGATGGTAAGATAGCCAACTGGATTTGTTATGGGAGAGGCTGTATTAGCAGGAGCGTTGGACATAGTTGATGGATTTGTTGCTGTAGCCATTGACGTTGCTAATCAGGCGATGATGGCAGACATAGTAGAGGATGCAGATGTAGAGATAGCTGAGGATTGGGATATTAGAGTGGTAGTAGGAGATCTTGCTGCACCGATTGAGGATGCTCCCCTTGAGGAGATGGATATCGCTTCCGAGGATGAGGCACCACTAGCAGGATCGGATGCTGATGACTTTTGAGTCAAGATCCACAGGGTTTAGATTTTTTGCTAGTTTTCTATTAGGACATGTTGTCCACATAATTTTGGGGAGCTTGAGAGATAGCTATTGGACCATAGCTTTTTATAGATATTATCAGTAGTAGTAGTATTGTAAATAGCTGGTCATCGCCTCATTTGTTGCAAAGGTACTTATTCAAGTGGAGCTTCGACTCCTTCAAGCCACAAAGGGTCCTTTTTAGCACCTCTCTTTCTCTCTCTCCCACCTTCAATCTTAGGTTTCTTCTTCTTCTTCTTCTTCTACGTTCAATTGTTCTCTGCTCAGATTTTGTGGATTTGGATTCTAAAATATAACAATCTGCATTTATTTAGTAGATTTTGTAGGTTTGTTCTCTCTCTTTTGCAGCAATTTTGTGAATGTGTGTGCATATATATGTATGTGTGTGTATATATATAAATATACTGTATATCTTACCCAGATCTGGAACTTTTGATTTTAAGAATACCCAAAATTTCACAATTTGAATTCATTATCGGGTTTTACCCGAACCCGAATCGACTCACCTGAGTCTGATGAGTTGGTTGCACCTAAGCACTTGGATGGTTGGCGGGTTGCAGACCTGGAACCTGATGTTGTTCGGGTGGATGAGTGAGTTGACCTCAAACTTGACTCACTCGACCTGTGGACAATCCTAATTCTGTCAGAGAGAGAGAGAGAGAGAGAGAAGCAGACAAAAGTAGAAGAAAAAGATAAAAAATAGAAAGAGAATAGAAGGAGAGATAGAGACAGAGATGAAGGAAGAGAGAGGGAAGAAACCCTTAGAGCTCAAGCTCAAAGCTTGCCAAACACACCCCTTCCATTCTGGTGAGTTCTAAACTCACTCAGTAGCCTAGATGTATTGTGTTATGAGTTTTGAACGTGAAGAAATGGACCCCAAAGGCCTCCCCGAAACGCAGTGCGTTTTTACCCAGTTTTTTAGAGAAGGAGACTTTCAATCGATTGAAATTGTGTCACAATTGACACGAATTTCAATTGATTAAAATTAATCTTACCTCAATCGCTTGAAAATGCTTCAATCAATTGAGACCACCTTGACTTCAATCGATTGAAGATTGAGAATGACTTCAATTGATTGACACTCACAGAATGTTATTGATTCCTTTTTGTTATATTACATACTGCTTGATTGTTTAATTAATGATTCATGAGTTCTATATACGACATTGTTGAATAAGGACACAATGGAAAGAGATAATGAGATGCGATAATTCAATACGTTGATAATCCGTAGGAACGTTTCATAACATTAGTTAACGTCGAGAATCGATTTTGTATCCGTTCATTTCAATCAGAGTAGTCAGGCCACACTGGGATGTTATGTATCAATGTTAGTATGGAACTTAGATAGGTTTGATAAGTTTTGAGAATTTCACGTGGACAGACGCTTGGTGTCAAGTGGGGGTATTTGTAAAATACAACCGCGCTAAAATAAAGAAATACACTGATTTAGTCTACAACTCCCTTGTAAATCTGCAATTTGGATTACAATGCCAGCTTTTACATAATATGATTAATCTATGATAAGTTGTATTGTTTTAGCTATAATTTGTGCAAATCACTGTTTGCTGTGTGAAGAAATGAATAACAAGATAAAAGGGAATGCTAAATTATAAGGAAGATAATGCAAACATGAAAAGTGAAGCTCGAGCGATCGAACAGACCTTAAGTGATCGAGGTTTCGATCGATCGAATTACGTTCAAGCGCTCGAAGATTCCAGAAGTTCAATCGATCGAGTGATGTTCGATCGATCGAACATGGCTTTTATCAGAACTTACGCGCACGTAGCAGAGACAGAGTTTTTAACCTTAGCTCTAGGTTTTAGTATAAATATTCATTTTGTATACGTCCATAAGGACGCCCACTCTACTTTTCAACACTTTATAGAGAGAGTTAGAGAGTTTACATTGTTTTTGTAGGTGTTCTCAAGGATTATTGTTATTTTGTTTTGGTTTCTCATCGAGTAATCACAGTTGTTCGTTCCAGGTTCTGTTACATTAGTTTATTTACATTCTGCTTTGTTATTCTCATAGTATAATCTGTTAAGAACATAGACTTGCATGTTAGATAGTGTTACACTCATAGTTTTTATAGATTTTGTGTTTACATCTCAAACAAATAGGACTTTAATGGATATTTACGTTAAAAATGAATTTGTGACACTCCAGACCATGTCTGAGTAGTCCCCGGGTTAGGAGATCATGATGAAACAGTGATCTCCAGCCTCTGCCATGCACCAGTATAATTCTTGTGTGCAATTGATCGAAGTTAGTTCGATCGATCGATATAGTGATACATTCAATCGATCGAAGACATTTCGATCGATTGAGAGATGATGATGATCGATCGATCGAAGGTGCATCGATTGATCGAACCTTCAAATTCTTGAGAACATCCTATGCAGTATTCCTAGAATTTCTATTTTTGAGATTCATTATCAAACTGTCCCCAAATGCTTAGTTTGTCAAAACAGTTTCTGAACTTTAAGCCTTAAGGCATTTTTCTTCAATAACCTTTGCAAACCACTTTGAATGCTAACACCATTTAGAGTGCGAGTCTTAACTATTGATTTAAACCGCTTTCATGTATTTCAAATTAACTGTGATGATCTAGTCCCGGTCATGAAAGGACTATTGATTCTTTATTTTTAGAGAAATACGGAATGCTGTTGTGGATGTACTCCATAGGGCTTTAAATGCAATTGCATGGTAGACGGCTAGGTCACTGTGGATTCGTGTGATCCCAACGCTTTTTTTATTAAGAAAAACCATTTTAAAATATCACTTTAGTTAATTAGTTAATCATTAGTTTAATTTAGTTGCTTTACATTTAGTAGTTGATAATCGTGGAACTTTGTGTTCCACACCTTTCTTGATTATTGAATTTTCATTTTCCTTTTTAGAGTTTAATCTAAGTATTTTAGTTCTCAACCTTCCTTGTGGGATCGACCTGGACGTAACTAGAATACTACTTGCACGATTACCTGCACTTGGGTATAGCACACAAGCGCACACATATTATTTTCGTGTCAAGTTTTTGGTGCCGTTGTCGGGGAAGGCAATAAGCTAACGCTTAGATTACCTCGATATATCGTTATCTCTTTCTATTTTCCTTTTCTTTTAATTCTTTAGATTAAAATCTTTTAGGATCCTTTCCCTTTCATGTCCGATAATTCCATTGAAGGAATTCTCAGAAATCCATTCTACTTATCTGATTCCTCTGATTCTATTAATCCCGTAGTCACACCTACTGAGTCAATGGACGATAATCAAAGTGAAAATGGTGAGAATGTGGTTGTACTAATTGATGATTCGCTTCGTCCTTTGTGCGATCTCATGACACCTGAACACACTCCTACACCTTCTTGTATTCTCATTCCACCCCATGTAGGCGAATTCCAATTTCGCAACGGAATGATTCAACTTTTTCCAACCTTCCATGGAATGGAGAGCGAGAAGGCATATCTACATGTCAAGGACTTCGAGGATGTTTGTAAAACATTCTCACAAAATTGTCCTGTGGATGTGACGCGCCTAATGCTAATTCCCTTCACCTTGAAGGATAAAGCAAAAGCGTGGCTGCTCACCCTTAAGCCAAATTTAATCTTCACCTGGCATGCGATGAACATTGCGTTCTTAAAGAAATTCTTTCCACCTCGCATGACCACTGAACTAAAACGTCAAATAAATTCCTACAAACAAAAGAGCAATGAAACCTTCACCCAAACTTGGGAGCGTTTCAAGGATTTGCTTTTCTCATGCCCACATCACGGGTATGAGAAATGGCGAACCATTAGCTACTTTTACGAAGGATTAAATGGTGAAACTAAAAAATTGGTTGAAACCATGAGCTCAGGTCCATTCCTTCGCAAAAACACCGAAGAGGCTGAAACCCACTTCGAGTGGTTAGCCGAACATGCACACGAATGGTCTAACTCTGAGGATATCCCACAAGCACAAATATCAGGTGTAGAGGAGAAAAGTATCTATCAGTTAAAAAGTGAAGATCACCTAATGACCAAATACGAGGAACTAGCAAAGAAAGTAGAAGAGTTAGGGATGAAAGGAGAGAGTTTTAGGCAGGTTTTGCCTGAAGAACCGTGCGGCACATGCAATATGTTGGGACACACCAGTCAATACTGTCCCAATGTTCTGTATTTTCAAGAACAACCCCCATGGAAATGAATGCCATGCAAGGGTATAGGGGGGCGGGGAATTCCTATAATAACAACAATTTTCATAATAATAATAAAATATGGAATCACCCCGGGTTTGATTGGGAAAATGATGCTGGAACCCAGAATCAATACCAACAACAGCCCTACAACAACAATAACCAATATCAAGGGCAATACAATAGACAGTCCCATCCATTCAATCAAAATAGATCAAACAACTACAACCAAGCTTAACCCTCTAATAATCAACAGTCAAACGTGTACGTGCCACCACACAAAAAGGTGCAAGAGGAAGATCCACTTTCTAATGTGAATTTAACATAGCAATTAATTCAAATAAATGTCCACAACATTAGAGAGAATGGATGCACGACAAGAGGGATCGGGTGGAACGTTTCCTGCCCAACCACTTCCAAACCCTAAGGGATACAACAATGGTCCCACTAATCACGAATAGGCAAAAGCCATGACGACTCTGAGAAGTGGCAAGATTATAGGGCAAAACATGCCTCTCTCTACTCCCGAAGAGTACGAGGAGGACGAAGTGGTGAATAAAAACAAACCTTCTACTCAGGAAGAGGAGCCACCTACTAATAACGAACCATTAGAAACAAATGATGAAGCTCCTAAAGAATTGGAAGAGGGTGAGAGAAGGCCCGGAAAGGAGCCCGTTAATGACAAATTACCAAAATGCCCTTTCCCCGCACCTTATCCTCAAAGGTTAAAGAAACCCAAAAAAGAGACAAAGAATCAGGAGTTCTTGGAACTGTTTAAACACGTTAAAATAAACCTTCCACTCCTTGATGCAATAAAGAACGTACCAGCATACGCCAAATATCTAAAAGATTTATGCACGGTCAAGAGGAGGCAAAGTGTGAAGAAACACACCTATGCTGCTTGCCAAGCAAGCGCAATTATCTAAAGCGAATTGCACCAAAACTTAAAGACCCCAGTACTCCCACTGTCTCATGCCAAATTGGGAATCAAAGGATAGATAATGCATTCCTCGATCTAGAAGCGAGTGTAAACCTTCTGCCCTATTCCGTCTATAAACAACTAGGGTTAGGTGAATATCAACCTACTCGAGTTGCATTATAATTGGCAGATATGTCAGTTAAATACCCTAGAGGGGTGTTGGAGGACATCCTAGTGCAATTAGATTCATTTGTCTTCCCGGTTGACTTTGTAATTTTAGACATTGAACCTGTATCCAACCCATGTGCACAAATCTCGGTAATTTTCAGACGTCCATTCCTTAACACTATCGATGCCACAATAAAAATTAGAAGTGGTACAATGACCATCGTATTCGGGAATATGACCGCTAACATAAAAATATTTTCAAATCCTTGACCTGAAGAATGCGATGATGAGGAGGAAGTGAATTACATTGAGACGGTCATTGAAGATGAGGCTGATTTCGTTGATTTCAAAGATCCTTTGGAGGTAGTTGTGTCATAATTCGACGTTGTCTATCAACCTAAAGATTCTACTCCATTGGATGCTGCTTTAAATCAATTTTGCCTCATGATGGATACAATAGAGGAGGATAGAGCTGAATGCATGTGGGTAACACCATATGAACCACTGCCTCCTAAGACAAAGTTAGTCATGCCCTCGAACTTTCAGTTTTCCGAGTTGGAATTAAAGGAGCTTCCAAAAGAGCTCAAATACGCTTTTCTAGGGACTGAAAAGACTTATCCTGTCATAATTTCATCCACTCTAAGTCTTGAACAAGAGGGCAAGTTAATCCAAATGCTAAAACAACGTAAGGGTGCATTAGGATGGATTATTGCCGATCTCAAAAGCATAAGCCCGCTGTTTGCACCCATAAAATATACTTAAAGGAAGACGATAAGCCTTCGCGACAAATGCAAAGGCGTCTAAATCCCAACATGCAAGAAGTAGTAAAAAAGGAAGTCCTGAAATTATAGGATGTTGGGATTATATATCCCATCTCTGACAGCCCTTGAGTCAGCCCAACCCAAGTAGTGCTAAAAAATGCACGGTCATTCCTAATAAAGACGGCGAATTCGTACCAACACGCGTCCCCACTGGATGGCGGATGTGTATTGATTACCGAAAACTGAATACCGTGACCTGAAAAGACCACTTTCCATTACTGTTCATAGATCAAATGCTAGAACGAGTGGCGAGTCATAAGTACTATTGCTTTTTGGATGGATACAGTGGATATAACTAAATTGAAATTGCTCCTGAAGATCAGAAGAAAACAACTTTCACATGTCCGTTTGGTACTTTCGCTTACCGTCGTATACCTTTCGGTTTATGCAATGCACCTGCTACATTTCAGCGGTGCATGTTAAACATATTCAGTGATGTGGTCAAACAAATACTCGAGGTCTTTATGGACAACCTCTCGGTTAAACATGTTAAACGTATACCTTTCGATTTATGCAATGCATCTGCTACATTTCAGCGGTGCATGTTAAACATATTCAGTGATGTGGTCGAACAAATACTCGAGATCTTTATGGACGATTTTTTGGTGTTCGACCATAGTTTCAAAAATTGCTTAGACAATCTGGAACGCGTGCTAGCAAGATGCGAGGACAAACACCTAGTACTAAATTGGGAAAAGTGTCACTTCATGGTGACCAAGGGAATTGTCCTCAGCCACATTATATCTGACGAAGGTATCCAAGTAGATAAAGCGAAAATCGATATAATCTCGAACTTACCTATCCCCCGTACAGTCAAAGACATCCGATCTTTTCTGGGACATGCGGGATTCTATCGTCGCTTTATCCAAAATTTTAGTGCGATCTCCCGACCACTATGTCAACTGTTAGTTAAAGACACACCATTCTGTTTGTTAAAGACACACCATTCGATTGGTCGGAAAGCTGTCAAACATCGTTCGACACACTAAAAGAACACCTTACCTCCGCACCAATAATACAAGCACCCGATTGGGGTTTACCATTCGAACTAATGTGCGATGCTAGCGACTTTGCCATTGGTGCAGTCCTAGGATAGAGGAAGGATAATAAGCCATATATAATCTACTATGCCATTCGAACACTTAACGAAGCTCAAATGAATTATACGACTACCGAAAAAGAGCTACTGGCAATAGTTTTCACTCTGAATAAATTCAGGTCATAACTGATAGGGTCCCCTATCGTCTGTTTCACATACCACTCGACCCTCAAATACCTGCTATCTAAAAAGGATGCGAAACAAAGGCTCATCCATTAGATACTCCTACTCCAAGAATTCGATATCACAATCAAAGATAAAAAAGGGAGTAGAGAATGTGGTCGTTGACCATTTATCTCGGTTAACGTTTGTTGACAACACTGAACCCATACCGATTAAGGATGAATTCCCAGATGAGCAACTGATGACTATTTCTAGTTTGCCTTGGTATGCGGATATAGTAAATTATCTAGTTACAGGAGAGACCCTAAGTCATTGGTTAAATCAAGATAAGAAACGATTCCTCTCATTCGCACGTTATTTCTTTTTCGATGACCCGTACTTATTCAAGTATTGTGCTGATCAGGTCATCAGACGTTATGTTCTAAATGAGGATATAACCGTGATTTTGGCATCATGCCACTCCGAAGCTTGCGGAGGCCACTTCGCTTCGCAAAAGACCACACAAAAAGTCCTACACAACGATTTTTACTGGCCCACCGTGTTTAAAGATGCCTATTCTTTTTGTAAATCGTGCCAACGCTATCAAAAGCTTGGTACAATTTCAAAAAGGAACTCTATGCCCTTAATTCCTATTATCACAATTGAAATATTCGATTGTTGGGGCATAGACTTCATGGGTCCGTTTCCAAAATCAAACAACTATGAATACATCCTCCTAGTTGTGGAGTATGTATCAAAATGGGTAGAAGCGATACCGACAAGACATAATGACCACAAAACGGTTATTTCCTTTCTTAAGGAACACATTCTGTCGCGTTTTGGAACCCCGAGGGCACTAATAAGTGACCAAGGCAAGCATTTTTGCAATAGGCCTTTGGAGTCACTCCTTAAGAAATATGGGGTCAACCACAAGATCGCTCTAGCCTACCACCCACAAACTAACGAGCAGGCAGAGTTGGCTAATCGAGAAATCAAGCATATTCTAGAAATACGGTTAGTTTCAACAAGAATGACTGGGCATATAAACTGACCGATGCTCTATGGGCATATTGTCCTGCTTATAAGACAAACCTGGGGATGTCCCCATACATGCTAGTGTACGAAAAAGCATGTCACCTCCCTGTCGAAATCGAGTACAAAGCATATTAGGCGACACGCTCATTGAACTTCGACATTAAAAAGGGAGGTCATCTCCGGAAACTCCAGTTAGCTGAATTGGAAGAAATACATCGCGATGCGTATGATAATGCCAAATTACATAAGGAAAGGTTGAAGGCTCACCACGATAGAACAATCTTTCGTAAATCATTCGAGCCAGGACAAAAAGTCTTATTATACGACTCTCGCCTTCACCTATTTCCTGGGAAGCTTCGGTCCCCGTGGACAGGACCGTTCATTTTTAAATCTGTTTTTCCACATGGGGCCATTGAGCTTATAACCCCAAGAACGATGATTGTTTTAAGGTTAATGGACAAAGGTTAAAACTGTTCTTGGAGAACTTCTTACCAGAAGCTGAGCACATCCAGCTAGATGAGCCCAACTATTCCTCCACCTAAAACACTAAAGAGTGTTCACACATTGTTGTTGTATTCTTTCCTTTACTGCACTTTATTTTGTTTCATTTATTTCTGTCTCTTTTTGAGTATGACCTCGATTCTAATCTTCTATACCATTTTATCTCTCCCCTGTAGGCTGTTAAAAATATAAGGAATGATGACGTCCATTCAATCGGGTCATGGGCTGATTCAGAATATCCTAACCCTCCATGGACTACTGAGGAGATTGCATTCTACCTCTCTCCTTATCAAGGGCCCGGAGCGGATGATGTCATTGACTTGACCCAAGGGTACATCCCTTACAATCCTGCTCTCCTCAACATAAATCCTTTTGAGCATATAGACCTCCCTGAAGAGGAAGGAGAACCAAAAGGGTATTTCGTCGGGTAAGTGGATGATGCACTCTTGGAACAATGGGAGAATGACTCGATGTGGGAACCATGGGTTGAAGAAGATCTACATGATGTGGTGCCCGAACACCATAATGTTGTCTTCACATATGTGGATGACTTCATCGTCATCGAGTCAGTTCCATACATCTATGTGCACATGAATTATCTATTGTTCAGGCTTCAATGCCCGCTACCTGCTAATGCACATGGTTCTATCACGCCAATAGTGAGGTTAACTCTTTGTCACGTTTCATTTTTCTTTCCATCGTTCTTTGCTTGTTCTTTTCTTTTAGTTCTTTCATTTGTTTTGTTTTCCTTGTCCAGGTTATCACTATGTTCCACAATGGGCCGCCTTTGTTCCTTCTACACCAACTGTTTCATAAACCTGGACCTTACATAGGGTCTCCTGGTACTCCGCCGCAAGAGAGCAAACGTTTGAGAAATTATTCTCCTCTATCAATGTCTCCATCTGAATCACCTCTTGCTCGCACTTTCAACTCTTTGGAGGTTTCAGACACTTTTGATGATATTCTGGATGCTTTCCGATCCTTCTGGAATCGTGAATTATGAAGTTTGAACTCCACATTTGAGGATTTGGCAGAGTATGAAGCATTTGTGGAAGAAGAAATTTTCAAGCTTGAAGCTTAGTGACTCACTTCAGTTGTGTCGTGTCGTTTGATTCATCTTTTCGCAATTGAAGTGTAATGTTGGACAAAGAATTGCCAATTTTGTTTTCTATGTAATAAGGCCTTAAGTGCCAATTTGGGGATTATGCTTTGCAAAATGGATGCTATTAAACAAAGTTATATTTATAAATTTTAAAATTTGTAATTTTCTATTATGATGATGATCTTTTCTGGCTTGCATGTCCTATGTTTGCACTATTTTAGTTTATTCCTGGATGTCTAGATCAGTTTGTGCTAGTTGGGGGTGTATGGGTATTCTATTTAAGAATTTCTAAAAATTTTGGGTTTCGATCGATCGAACTACTTTCGATCGACTGTCGTATTGGAATTCTCAAGCGATTTAACAAGACTCAATCGATTGAACTTTCGATCGATTAAACTTTCTCGATTGATCGAGACTTGTATTTAAACGAGGCGTCCCCAACACACTTCATCAGTTTTCTCTCTCACTCTCATACTCTCGAGCGATCAAAGACAGAGAAAAGACTCGGGGCGATTTCTCCCCCCCCCCCCCTCCCCTCATCACACCCTTCATTTCTTCTCTGAGCATCACACTTCCGATCATCATCAGCATTACCCTCACTTTTTCTCTGAGCCATACCTGAGGTAAGGTTCCGCAAACCTCCCCCATCTCTATTTTTCATTTCGAAAACATGAAGGGGTTCCCCCATTGGTCCTAAAACCAACTAATAGTTGTAGTAATCTTAGGATTCTTGTTGTTTTCTTCTGTTTGTGTTTCTTTCACGTTTCTGCGCATCTCGCTGTGCTTGATCGATCGAGCTGGTTTCGAGCGATCGAAGCCAACAATTTTTCAATCGATCGAAACTGTTCGATCGATCGAACTGATGCAGGGGCAGTTTCTTCTTTTGGTCTTTTATTCTTGTTTTCATTAGTCTTTTCTTTTCACTTTCAATTTTAGGGACTTCAGGATGAACCCGGTTACAGGCTACCACAAAGAGAAGCCTTTTGACCTCACGATCCCTGACCCGGTCCCACAGCACGGCTTCCGTAATACCCCAGACAGGCAGTGGTTCACGCGGTACTTCCGCTCTCGGAAGGTCATGATCGAGCGTCCTCTCGAGATAGCCTGGCTCTCCACCCCCTGGTACTTAGCCAAGATACGGGCTATGTCAAACTAGTACAATTTACTCTCCCAGTTTAAGAGGGTAAATTTTTCTTGGATTCGAGAGTGCGCGACGATGATCTGAGACTCGGCCGCCCTGTTCACGTATCATTCTTTCTTCCGCGGTCGGGAGTTTATATTCAGTCCAGCCACTATCACAGCCGCTATTGGGGTACCTGAGGTACCGGGTTATGTTTGTCCACACCGGCCCGACGCACCTGAGACGTCATCGACCACTATCATCAGGGAGATTACTGGGGGTGCCGTTCTATAGTGGAACGGTTCTTCATTGATTGAGGACCACTACTTCATAGATAACTATCACATGCTTTACCTCGCCCTCAGCAACTGCCTTTTAGTGACCTCTTACCAGGAGAAGATAGCAGCCTGGTATGCACGTGTTTTATACGTAGTAGGGATGGGGCAGCTGGTTTGTTTACCTCGCCTTTATATCGATTTCATGATCCACCCCACTCGCTACATCGCCGCCAAAAAGCACCTGAAAGGTGCTTGGGTGATTCATCGGGTCATTGCTCAAACAAGTCTTCCCCAGCTGCCCACTGACGACGTGCAAACTTCCTCCAGCTGATTCGACAAGACGGCTTCCCGCCGCTTGGATGCTCAGAAAAGGAAGATAAAAGGGAAAGGAAAGGCCAAGGTTGGGGCGAAGAGGAGGCGAGATGGAGGCACCGACACTAAGAGTGCGGCTTTTGGGACACCTTCCGAGGCTGAGGAGCCCAATTCAGAGGACGAGAGAGATCCTATTGAGGAGGTTGTGAGGTTCGAGTTGAGACAGAGATCTAAGGCTCAGGCCCAGGGAGAGTCGTCTTCCGTGTCTCTCCAAACTCTCCATTCATTGTTTATTGAGGAGAGGGAGTCACGGATACGGCTCGAGGGTAAGATGGATCATATGACGACCTTAGGAGGCAATCTTATTACAGATAGGGGTAGATCAGTCTATTCACACAGCTTCACATCCACCTACTGCCCCTTCTGTACCACCCACCACCGGTCCATCTTCTTCCGTTCTGTCACCATCTTCTGATCCTGCTGCTCCATCCACATCCACAGCTCTACCTACTATTTCTAATACTCCACTTCCACATCCTCCGGTTGTTGCTGCTGATCCTTATGCCTGCCCCATCATCATCATTTGCAGCACCTCCGGTCGTGGCTGACCCATCATTGTCTACATCAGCTACCCCGACTGTGAGTGATCCGACGACGGCTACTAGTGTTGCTGAGGGTGGAGGTAAGGATGCTCCTGCTGCACCGATCGTGATTTTATCCGATGTTGGTGATGATTAGATTATGTCCATTGAGAGTGGGTGTTTTGTTGTATTTTGTTTGTTACTATTCTCTCTTTTCTCTCATAGTTTTCTTTTGGGTATGTGGATATTTTCGACTGTATGGCTATGATTGGACATTTTGATCACTTCTCTGTTGCTTTTATTGTTTTATCATCCCAGTGATCAATTTTTATATTATGTATGGATCTCATATTAAATCATTTCATATTTTCTTTCTATTGATCTTGGCTGCTTGGAGTTTGTATGCCTTATTTACAGATTGTTATGCTTGCGGTTATTGCTTTACTTTATCAGGTGATATCTCTCTATTTATTTTTTAAAATCAACTTCTGAGGACATCGCAATTTTCAGTTGGGGGTGGGATGTAGATAGATAATAACCTGCACATGTTTATACTTAGCAATCTGGATAACTTTATTGCACATATCATACAATCTCGAGTAGAATTGGATTAAATTTAAAAGTAAACAAATTGGAAAAAATTAAAGAAATGTGAAAATTTTTGAAATTTTTATTCTGAACTTTATTAGTAGAACAACTTTGAATATTCACTCCTATTTAGCTGTTGTCAAGCAATGATACATTCATAGTAGTCTCATCTTGTTATGAATTAAATTCACGCGTTTTTCTAGTTTCACTGGGATGATTACATATGTTGACCATTCTTGTATCCAAAATCCATAGGCACGTGTTAATAGCAATGTAGAAAATCTAAAATAGAGTTAATACGACTTTTGTGCTCTAAGGAATGAGTAGTGGAAACTAGTTACCCTTAGTGAGCTTTTGATCCAATCTTTGATTCTGAGGGAATGATCACATAAGAATTCCAATTGTTTTTCTTGAACATGCGTATTAAATTCGTTGCAGTAGTCTCATTTAATTCTTCACTGTAGCTGCTTATTAGAGGAGAACGTTCAGGATTTACCAACTAAACTCAATGAACATTGAAGTGCTCAAACTAAGAAGTTAAGAAAATGAATTAAGCCATAGTTATTCACTCCTTAACCTTTTCATATACCTGTATCAACATTCAAGAATCTGTTTTGTTCTTAACCCCACACCGATTAAATATTGCCAATTCAAGTATGGAAACCCGAATTCTTAATCTTATACTTTGACCTCAATGAACCCCATCGCACATCTAATGTGATTAAGTGTTTGAAGTATGGAAGGGAGTAGTTGTGGGAGTGACCTTATAAAAAGAAATATACAAGGAGATATTTAAATGTTTTATTATTAAAAAAAAAAAAAAAGGAGTAAAGAAAGAAAAAAATATATATATATATATATATATATATGAAAATAGAGGATGGTTGGAATGAAATGAAGAAGAAATTATTAGACTCAATCAAATGCTAAAGATGTACGATTCTTGCCCCTCTCATCTCTATCCTACTATATTAAAATCGAAAAGTCAAAGCCTTAATGATCCTTAATAGATTAGTTTGAACATGAACGTGTAATTTGAGTTATCCACGGTATTTCGCTCCTCTAGTTAGTAGTATTCCATTCACGAGACTATACACTCTAAATGTTCGTCCTTTATACAGTCTGATAGGAAAGCATTAGCATCCAGAAAAATCACTCCTATCAAAGCTTTCATACCATGTGCGATCATTTTTTTTAACTAAGTTTCAGAGAGACATTTAATTTTGAGTGGAAATCCATGTGAGAATTGAGTTAAAACTACAAGTTCTGAGGGTATGATAGTCTAAACAACTCTAAATAAAGTTTGATGCATAACTGTTAACTTCCTACACACACGGATACATGATTGCGATACATATGTTATATTCATCTTGGTGACATAAGGATCAAGTGAGTTTCTTTCATGATTTGTTTGAGGTTGATATGTTTTGAAGAGCTAAGTTAATAGCTGAATGGGAGGGAGTGTTCACAAGTTTTTCTTTATCTTTTAGAGTTTAAAATTGAGAATTTTGTGGGTATATTCACTGCAAACCTCACGAGTCGACACTCGTCCACTAGGGAAACCTAGGGGTTTAATGGCTTGTTGCATTCGCTAAATGCAATCGCGATTCCTGTGAAAGTGAGTTAGGCAGTATCTCTTTCTATTCAGATTAGTTTGCTTTAGTTTATTTTGTTTTAGTTTAGTCGTTGTAGTAACAGTTTAGCTTGTTTTTATTTTCGCTTTATTGCTAGGGACTAGCAATTCGCTAGTTGGGGGTTGTGACAAGCGGGGGTATTTATAAAATACAGCCGTGCTAAAATAAAGAAATACACTGATTTAGTCTACAACTCCCTTGTAAATCTGTAATTTAGATTACAATGCCAGCTTTTACATAATATGATTAATCTATGATAAGTTGTATAGTTTTAGCTATAATTTGTGCAGATCATTGTTTGCTGTGTGAAGAAATGAATAGCAAGATAAAAGGGAAAGCTAGATTATAAGGAAGACAATGCAAACATAAAAAGTGAAGCTCGAGCGATCGAACAGACCTCAAGCGATCGAGGTTTCGATCGATCGAATTACGTTCAAACGCTCGAAGATTCCAGAAGTTCAATCGATCAAGTGATGTTCGATCGATCGAACATGGCTTTTATCAGAACTTACGCGCACGCAGCAGAGACAGAGTTTTTAACCCTAGCTCTAGCTTTTAGTATAAATTTTCGTTTTGTATACGTCCATAAGGACGCCCACTCTACTTTTCATCAGTTTATAGAGAGAGTTAGAGAGTTTACATTGTTTTTGTAGGTGTTCTCAAGGATTATTGTTATTTTGTTTTGGTTTCTCATCGAGTAATCACAGTTGTTCGTTCCAGATTCTGTTACATTAGTTTATTTACATTCTGCTTTGTTATTCTCGTAGTATAATCTATTAAGAACATAGACTTGCATGTTAGATAGTGTTACACTCATAGTTTTTATAGATTTCATGTTTAAATCTCAACCAAACAAGACTTTAATGGATATTTACGTTAAAAACGAATCTGTGACACTCCAGACCATGTCTGAATAGTCCCCAGGTTGGGAGATCACGATAAAACAGTGATCTCCAGCCTCTGCCATGCACCAGTATAATTCCTGTGTGCGATCGATCGAAGTTAGTTCGATCGATCGATAAAGTGATACAGTCAATCGATCGAAGACATTTCGATCGATTGAGAGATGATGATGTTCGATCGATCGAAGGCGCATCGATTGATCGAACCTTCAAATTCTTGAGAACATCCTATGCAGTATTCCTAGACTTTCTATGTTTTTTAGATTCGTTATCAAACTATCTCCAAATGCTCAGTTTGTCAAAATAGTTTTTGAACTTTAAGCCTTAAGGCATTTTTCTTCAATAACTTTTGCAAACCACTTTGAATGCTAATACCATTTAGAATGCGAGTCTTAACTATTGATTTAAACCGCTTTCATGTATTTCAAATTAACTGTGATGATATAGTCCCAGTCATGAAAGGACTATTGATTCTTTATTTTTAGAGAAATACGGAATGCTGTTGTGGATGTCCTCCATAGGGCTTTAAAAATTCAATTGCATGGTAGACGACTAGATCACTGTGGATTCGTGTGATCCCAACGTTTTTTTATTAAGAAAAACCATTTTAAAATATCACTTTAGTTAATTAGTTAATCATTAGTTTAATTTAGTTGCTTTACATTTAGTAGTTGATAATCGTGGAACTTCGTGTTCCACACCTTTCTTGATTATTGAATTTTTATTTCCTTTTTAGAGTATAATCTAAGTATTTTAGTTCTCAACCTTCCCTGTGGGATCGACCTGGTCTTAACTAGAATACTACTTGCACGATTACCTCCACTTGGGTATATCACACAAGCGCACACAAATAATTCCGTGTCACTTGGTCATGATATGCTCTTAAAAGCCATTGAGCTGTTAACATATTCTTAAAAGGCGGTGAGCTGGACTGAGTAGTCCTAAGATAGCCAGGTGATCCATGATATATTCTTAAAAGCCGATAAACTATTAATATACTTTTAAGAGGCGGTGAGCTGGGATCACTGGTGAACGTCGCTAAGTCGTGGCAATAGAATGATATGCCTTGTTTGAAATGTTGTGTCCCTGTATTGCGGTGAGCTGTTAATATGCTCTTAAAAGCTGGGGATGGACTGACGTGGAGTCCATGACATGTGGTGATCTATGAATAGGTTCTTAAAAGTGGTGGACAGAATGATGGTATATCTATAGAGTTGAACTATCGAGTCTGTTCTTATATCCTGGTACCTTGCTAGTCATCAGGTAACAAGACGTGAGTAATCGAGAATGGAAGTTTGGAATAAAGAGAAAGATATTATTAGTAGAACTATACTTTATGTCCTTCCTAACTGGTAATTACTTTATATCTATGATACTGTTTTAGTTTTTACTTACTCAGCTTTCTGTAAGCTGACGACTTTTATGCCTGGATATTCCTCGTCTAGACTATCCTGTTACTTACAATACAAGTGGCGAACCTTATGATAACAAAAGAAAGAGATAGGAGGAATAATTTTCAATGTGTTATTAATCCAATATGTGTGGGTTTATATACAAACTATGAAAACCAGAAAAGGAAAGAAAAAGAAAGGAAATTAAGAGATTACAATAAATCAAAATAAAATCATAATCAATCTATCCCTAAAAGCCTGTGATTGGGTTTGACCATAATCAATACATTCTAACACTCCCCTTCAGCTGGAGTTGGAGTAAAGATATTAATCATACCTAGCTTGACTAAAGATGACTTCAGAAGTGAGGGACCAAAGGACTTTGTAAACATATCGACACTTTGATCAGTGGAAGGCACAAATTCTGGGACAATGATTCCAGATCAAATTTTCTCTCTAATGAAGTGAACATCGACTCAATATGGTTCGTATGTTCATGAACGACTAAGTCAAAGGCAAGCTTAAGGGAAGACTTGTTATCACAGAATAGGGTAGAAGAGCCACTAACTGGGAAACCCAATTTTTTCAGTATTGAATGCACCTATAGGTGCTCACAAGTTCCCTGGGCCATGGCTCAATACTCTGCCCTAGCAGAAGAACGAGAAACCATAGTGAGTGCAGAATGGTTGATTACCAAAACTAGGAGGATGGGTGAAAGGCCCAGACGGGGTAACAAGAGCCATCTGGTCCGGCACTAGAGATGGCTCAAGTAAAGCAGGGGATATCAAGCACCGATGACGTTCATCACCATCAAGAATGGCAAAAGCCTCCAATAAAGAGATAAAAGGTGTGTCACGCCCCGGAATCATCAAGGTGGTCCCAGGTCACGTGGCACGCCATCAAAGCTTACCAAGCACTAATTAAAGTTCCCAAAATGACCTTAAATAAAAGTTTTGCTTCAAGAAAACTAAACTCCAAAAAGTTTTCCAAAGGTTATATTAAACATGTGCCCAAACACGCCTTAACGAGTTTTGTTTTCAAAAGTAACAGTTTTGTAGGTCAAAGGGTCCCCAAAGGTACCCCCATACCTAATTAGAGGTTGATCCGAACATTGGAAGAAGGAGTTTAAAGTTTGTTGCAGTGGGTGTTTCGACCGATCGAATTGCCTCGCTCGACCGGTCGAATGGGGTCTGGGCAGAACCCAACCTCCAAAAGACCGTATCACAATTTCCGGCATTTTTTTGCAAACGCCGTTAATTACTGGCGCTTCCCTAATAAACGTCGTTAATTTCCGGCGCTTACCGACAAATGCCGCTAATAAAATAATGCTCCTTTTACCCAAAAGAAACCAAACCAAACAAAACCATTTTAACCAACTCCTTTCAAACCAAACCATTTCAAAAGCTTTGTTAAACATTCTAAGGACTTGCAAAAACATATACGCCATTTATACAACAACCATAAACCTTTCCCGGATTACAAGTACTGGAAGTACAAGATTCACACGTCTCGGCAATCTAGGTCCTAAGGTGAAACAAGCGCCGTACTTGCATATATAACAAGTCTTATTACAAATCGCTCGGTCTAAACAACCGGCATTAGTTAAACATATATTACCAACGTGCAACAAGTTTTATAAACATAAAGAGCTCTCGGTCCCTCCTTGTCTCTTTACCCGCGATTCTCTCCTCTAGTCCTTGCCCCTGAATGTTTATTTATATAACCACAGATATATGGATTTGTTTAAGCAAACTCTTAGTGAATAATATGAATCAAGTATACGGATGACAATTATGTTCCAATCCATCATAACATACAACTATTTGGTCTCTAGGGAATAAGTACACATTCACCGATCCAAAGTCTTAAGACTCAACCACGACCCATGCCTCTTCGACATGTCGCGTTAATGCCTTTCTCGGCAAGTGACCGTCGTCACTACTAATCCTCCCCCTTCGAGAGGACCTCTCGCGGTGAATTAGCACAAATCCCCCTTTAACCTACATAGGCACATAAACATGCTCAACTAGCAAATCATCATGCTTTTCATTTCAACATGCCTTGGGCCTACTTTACACATGAGTTTTGCCCAATATGAACTACACATGATATTTATATAAAATCCATAGCATATCAAATGCATTAAACCATAGAACCATCCAAAAAGCAAGATTAATATCACTCACCTCCGATTTACGCTCTTAAACGCCGATCCAAGGAAAACCCAAGCACAAAGAACGTGCAGTAATTCTTCTAATACAATTCCTATCGATCAAAAATTCGATTATCAACTTTTTATGAAAAATCTAGAAAATGAGTTTTCGAAAAAACTTAACCAAACAAGGCCTAATAGGTATCAAAACGATGGCCTTACCTCGAAGAGTTCAAATACGAAATTTGGTAAAAAACCAACAGACTAATGGTCATCGTTTGGCATCGAGAAGCTCTAAGCAATCCAATCTCCCTTTGGCCTCTTTATTAAACTTAGGTTAAATTTTTGTAAAAATTATAAAAGTCATCACTATCTATATATACTATATAGGCAACACTTTCGAAAATTGTGTTTACCTCCCCATGAGTTTTCAAAACTCTTAATCAGTCTCTGAAACTTTCTACATAGCTAATGCATAGCTTTACGAGTGAAACCTCAAAATTATATAAGTTTCTGACTAAGTTCCATTTGGTTGCTAAAACACAAGTTTCTACATGATTTTACGAAATTGCTAATTAGCTAACCAAATTATGTAACGTGTTCAATTTCGTCTTCACCAGGTATCTAATGACCCCAAAGAGTCGCTATCAATAATATAATAATCAATTATATTCACATATGCCTAAATAAATATTTAAGCACATAATTATCAGTTATTACTCATTTTCCCAATCGCAGGGAATTCTCACATGTCCAACTTCTGGACTGCTTTCAAAGCCAAATATCGGGTTCTCAAAAGACACCCTAAACAACTAGTGAGTCATCACTCACTTCACACGTGTTAATTAACACAATAGTGAGCATACCATGCATGCTAAAATAATATAATTAAATATCACGGGAGCGGGTATGACAAGGTGAGGTATTTAAAATCTGGGTACGAAGAGAGTCGAACTCAAGTTTTAAACCCATCAGGACTGGTATGTGTGCTGGCGATTGAGGTCTCGAAGAGCAATGGTGGCTGCCTCGGTGGAAACTCACTAAGGGGCTCATATTGAACAAATTCCTCCCAACGTGATTGAAGGCATCCAAAGTAATTGACAACGGAGAGACCTAATGCAAGCTGAGATGCATGGGAAACGTCCTGATAGAGCTCAAAGATACGGGAGTCATGGCACTCATGGGCATACATCTGAGTCAAATAGGTCCACAGATTGTGAATGGTGTCATAAAATATGAACATATGATATATCCGATCCTCTATAGAGTTAAACAACCAACCTAATATGGTATAGTTGTCAATATCCTACTGCGCAAATGTAGGATCAGAGATTGTCAGCTTCGGTTCAGAACCTAAAATAGACTTGCCACGTCCTTTAAGGTAAAGATGAAAAGAACGAGACCAAGCAGCAAAGTTCTTTCCATTCAACAACACACTTGTAACATATGAGCAGGGGTATGTTGAGAGAGAGACAGATCTGGACGTACAGGTGGTGTAGCAGGAGCAATTTCCTTATCATTATTCATACTGGTATATCTGAATCTAGATAAAAGCCAACAGAATCACAGAGAATCGAAAGTAAATGGAAGAGAAAGAGCACTAAGGCTTTAATGCATCACTTGGATGCGAAGGAGACCCACGGAGGGGTAGGCAACAGCAGGAGAAGATGTCGCTGATGGACAGAGGGCTGACAAGTGTCGGTAAGGGACCTTGAAGGGTCGGTAAGGGCTGTGGGTGGCTGAGGGCTCTTGGTGAGGGATGGAGGGGAGGGTGTAGAGGGTCGTCGAGAGGTGGAGGGGTGTGGCTGGGCTCGCTGAAGGTGGCTGGGGAGGTGGGAGTGGTGCGGTTGGTAATTTGGGTTGTGGTTGGTGATGGGGGTGAGCTAGGTTTAGTCTTTTTGCTCTGATACCAAAAAGAAAGAGATGGGAGGAATAATTTTCAATGTGTTATTCATCCAATATGTATAGGTTTATATACAAACTATGAAAACCAGAAAAGGAAAGAAAAAGAAAGAAAATTAGGAGATTACAATAAATCAAAATAAAATCATAATCAATCTATCCCTAAAAATCCGTGATTGGGTTTGACCATAATCAATATATTCCAACAATAATGGCTACAACCCGAAAGAGGGCTATACCGAGGAAGGACTTGTTGAGGAAGGAGATGTTGGGCAGAACTACTACGCTAACGATTACACCTACACCAGATGAAGACAAAGATAGCATTAATTGTTGTTTCTATTGTAACTTTATTATATGTGTTGTAACTGGGCATATGTTGTCTTAAGACCCTGTGTTTTATGTTCAAACTCTAATGTAATAGCTAGGATGTTTTGTATTATACTCAGCTTAATGTTATTACTGTTCTCTTTACTTGTCTGTTGTCTAGAACTGTGTGGTGTGGACAATTCAGTGTATCACCGGTCATTCCCTACGGACCCAAAAAGAAAATTTTATTTTATTTTATTTTTCTATTTTTATTATTCTGGGGTGTGACAAAAACTAAGGTCATATTGGTTTGACAAACAACCAGTTTTAAGAACGTCGTTAGAGTAGGCACGAACTCATGCAAAAAACGACACTCACCATACATAAGTTTAGTCCAAGTCTTAATTTCTATCTGGCTCTAAACCAATGTCATGTTGGTTTGACAAAAAACTAGTTTTAAAAGAGTTGTTAGACTAGACACAGACTCATATGCAAAAAATTAAAGCATGAGGTGTTTTGATTACAATTTTCCCCTTTTTCACTTACACCCCCGGAATTTCTTAAGTTCTTATTATGAAATCCCCCAAACATTCCATTAACTACCCAATTATCAAATGAGTGTTTATCTAAGTTTCGTATGGGTCCCAACGTGGGTCCCATATATTTTGTGAAGTTGCTATCGTACCTACCAATTATAAATCTTTTTCAATTATACCCTTATTTGGGTGTCCAAACTAATACTACCACATAACAATATCTATTAAAAGCAACTTAGCAAATATCCATGTAATCATATAAAAATGCATTTAATCACTTAAAATGCAAATTACCAATTTACCCTTCACTGGGTTAAATTTCAATACCTGTCCCACCTCTCTGGGGACTTTTCCAACTAGTGTCCCTCTCTGAACACTTTTTACTTGGGCGAGTCCAAGCCTCCCCTTAATCCATTTTATACACTAATTATATTAATTAATGCATATTAACACAATAATTTACCCGTTTCCCCGGGTACGGGTATTACATTTCTCCCTCCCTAAAAGGGAGTTTGGTCCCCAAACTTACTCTTACCTCAAGAATTGAAGAGATGCGGGTACTTGGCTCGGATCTCATCCTCCCGCTCCCAAGTAGCCTCTTCCATTGAATGGCTTCGCCATTGAACCATCACCAAGGGAATCACTTTGGTCCTCAATACTTGATCCTTCCTATCAAGAATTTGCACTGGATGTTCCATGTAAGTTAAATCTTCCCGAATCTCTAACGGTTCCGGAATGATAACATGTTTCGAATCCGGCACATAACGTCGAAGCATCGACACGTGAAACACATTATGAACATTCGCCAACTCTTGTGGCAATTCCAACCGATAAGCTAACGGTCCCACCCGATTAAGAATCAAATACTGCCCAACATACCTCGGGTTAAGCTTACCTCGCTTACCAAATCGTGCTATGCCTTTCGAAGGCGAAACTTTCAAAAACACATAGTCACCAACCTCAAACTCCAACGGTCTTCTACCCGTATCCGCATAACTTTTATAACGACTCTGAGCCGTTTGTAACCGTTGCTTAATCAATTGAATCTTGTCAGTAGTAATTTGCACTATTTCTGGTCCCAAAAGCTGTTTTTCACCAACTTCTGTCCAACAAACTGGCGATCTACACTTCCTTCCATATAGTGCCTCATAAGGCGCCATTCCAATGCTAGTTTGAAAACTGTTGTTGTAAGAGAACTCGATTAAAGGCAAGTGGGTCTCCCAATCGGCCTTGAAATCCATAACACATACCCTCAACATATCTTCCAAAATCTGAATCACCCTTTCGGATTGACCATCAGTCTGGGGATGAAATGCAGTACTGAAATGTAAAGATGTTCCCATAGCTCTTTGAAAGCTCTCCCAAAATCTTGACACAAATCGAGTATCACGGTCCGATACTATCGAAATCGGTGCTCCATGAAGCCGTATATTCTCTCTAATATAAATCTCTGCAAGTTTTGATGGATCTTTGGTCTTGATAGGTAAAAAATGGGCTGACTTAGTCAACCGGTCAACAATGACCCAAATGCTATCATTCAACTTTTGCAATTTTGGAAATCCTGAAACGAAATCCATTGTAATATGCTCCCACTTCCATTCTGGTATCTCTAGAGGATGTAACTCTCCTCCGGGTCGTTGATGTTCAATTTTCACTTTTTGACAGGTCATGCATTTAGACACAAATTCTGCTACCTCTCGCTTCATACCACTCCACCAATAAATTTCTCGCAAGTCTCTGTACATTTTGGTACTACCCGGATGTACAGAATATCTTGTATTGTGGGCTTCCTCCATAACTTTATTTCTCAGATCTCCAACTTTAGGTACACATAATCGGTTAATATATTTCAGAACACCATCTTGGAAACTGAATTCTGGCCTTCTCCCCTCTGGTAATTCATCCACAATCTTCTTAAATTCTGGATCTAAGAGCTGATTAGTCTTGATTTCACCAATTAAACTTGGCTGTGCCACGATCGCAGCCATTAAACCACCTCTAATTTTAGGAACTACCTCAAGCTTCAATTGTTCAAATTCCTTTATCAACTTTTCCTGTCCAGTCAAGGCATAAGCTAAGTTTTCTGACGACTTCCGACTCAAGGCATCGGCAACTACATTGGCTTTTCCCGGGTGATACTGAATTTTTAAATCATAATCTTTCATGAGTTCCAACCATCTTCTTTGTCTCATATTAAGATCCCTCTGAGTGAATAGGTATTTCAGACTTTTATGATCCGTGAAGATTTCACAAGTTTTCCCGTATAGATAATGTCTCCAAATCTTTAACGCAAAAATTACCGCCGCTAACTCCAATTCATGTGTCGGGTAGTTTTTCTCGTGAGGTCTCAACTGTCGCGAAGCATAGGCTATTACCTTGTCATCTTGTGTTAGCACACATCTCGAGCCTTGGTGCGAAGCATCGCTATAAATTCTGAAATTCCTAGTACCTGTTGGAATTGTAAGTATTGGTGCCGTAGTCAACTTTTTCTTCAATGCTACAAAACAATCTTCACATTCCTTGTTCCACTCAAACGGTACATCTTTTCTCATCAGCTTCGTCATTGGAGTTGCGATTCTAGAGAAGTCTTTAACAAACCTTCGATAATATCCGGCTAACCCCAAGAAACTTCGAATCTCGGATACATTTGTCGGTCTTGACCAATTCATAACAGCTTCAATCTTCTGTGGGTCAACAGAAATACCCTCTTTAGAAATCACGTGCCCTAGAAAAGTGACACTTGTCAACCAAAATTCGCTCTTCTTCAACTTCCCAAACAATTGTTTCTCTCCAAGTCGCTGCAAAACTAGTCTCAAGTGTCGTTCATGCTCTTCCGGACTCTTAGAATAAATGATAATGTCATCAATGAATACAATAACAAACTCATCCAAATATGATTTGAATACACGGTTCATTAAATTCATGAAGGCGGCAGGCGCATTAGTAACCCCAAACGGCATCACTAAAAATTCATAGTGCCCGTAGCGAGTCCTAAAGGCTGTCTTCTCCACATCCTTAGCTTTAACTTTCAGTTGATGGTACCCAGATCGTAAGTCAATCTTTGAAAATACCTCAGCCCCTTGAAGTTGATCGAATAGATCGTCAATATGTGGCAACGGGTATTTGTTCTTGATGGTTACCTTGTTGATCTCCCGGTAGTCAATACACATCCGCATTGTACCATCCTTCTTCTTCACAAATAGTACCGGTGCACCCCACGGAGACACACTAGGTCGGATAAAACCCTTGTCTAGCAACTCTTGCAACTGTATCTTTAACTCTTTCAACTCAACTGGTGCCATTCGATATGGTGCTCGTGAAATTGGTTGGGTTCCCGGCATAACATCAATACCAAATTCAATTTCTCGATCAATCAATACACTAGGTAACTCTTCTAGAAACACATCCGGAAATTCTCTAACTATCAGAATATCCTCAAATTTTAAACCATTACCCTTAGTATCCAGAATACTACACAAGAACCCTCGACAACCTTTCTTCAACAAATGACATGCTTTAATAGCCGACACTATATACGGCGGTGACACAACACCCTTACCTTGAAAATAAAACTCATCTTGATTCGGAATACGGAACGCTACTCCTTTAGTGTTACAATCAATATTAGCATGATTAGCCGCTAACCAATCCATACCCAATATAACATCGAAGTGCTGAATTACTAACGGTACCAAATCAACAGTTAACTCTTTACCATTCACATTAATCTCACACTTTCTAAACACACCCGAACTAACCAACGGAGCCCCCAACGGTATCGCGACAGATAAATCATAGTTAAGGAACTCTAATGGTTTATCTAAATGTTTAGCAAAGTGGTGTGACACGAATGAGTGTGTGGATCCCGAATCTATAAGTACATTTGCTAGATGTGAGCAAATGGGAACCATACCTGAGACAACAGTGTTGGCAGAAGCAGTATCTCCCGGCCTGAGTTGAAATGATCTTGCCTCTCGTTGCTCTCTCCTCAGAGGTTGAGTAGTCCTTGGTGTAATGGCACTAGCTGTATATGAACCGGAACCAGAAGCTCCCTGACTCTTGGTTGGACAATCCTTAGCTTGATGTCCCAATTCCTTACAAGTGAAGCATCGACTTCTCATATCTATATTCTGATTTGGACAGTTCCTGGCGATGTGTCCCGGTTGTCGGCAAATATTGCATATGATTGGATTTGGAAGTTGATTGCATCGGCCCCAATGAAACTTCTGACAAATTTGACATCTTGGTTTGTTTCCACCAGAACCACTGCCGATACTAACCGATGATCCTCCTGAACCCTGCCTCTTTGCACTACCTTGTCCGCTGAATTGACTTGATCCTGGTCGTTTACTTTGTTGACTTAGTGGTGGTGGCATGTTTGAAGTATACCCAAGGTCTCTTTCAGCAATAGAGGCTATATCCAGTGCCTTAGCATAGGTCTCTGGCCGGAATACAGTCACTCGCCCTCGGATATCTCCCCGGAGTCTCGCTACAAACTTTCTTGCCTTCACTTTTTCGGTTGTTACAATATCCCCAGCAAACCTTGCCAAACTTGTAAATTGTGTTGAATATTCACGCACTGACTTTCCCCCTTGTACTAACTCCATGAATTCTTGAGCCTTCTGATCCCCAAACGATTCTAGAAAGTATTGTTCATTAAATATCTCCAGAAAATGATCCCATGTAGTCGGTTGACCTAGACCCAGCTTAGTACGCCACCAATATTGCGCTTCATCTTTTAACGTGTCTGCAGCAAATAGTACTTTTTGTTCCTCAGTACATGGTAACACTCGGAAGATCTTCTCCATATCTGAGATCCAAAAATTCGCCTTCATCAGATCGGCTTCCCTGCAGAATATGGTCGGCTTTTGTTTGTGGAATTTTGAAATAGTAACAATGTTTTCCCTTGGATTCGGATTCGGATTCGATTGTAGCAGTCTCTCTTCGATCACATGAGTTTCTGCTACTCGTACCAACCCTTCGATTGCTCTTTTAACCCGTTCCATTCGGTTTGAGGTGTCACCTTCAGACATTATGCCTGGCACCCACATATAGTACACACATGCACGTTACTTTTTTTTTAAGAAACACATGACATGCTAATCAACATTTAAAAGCATGCTAAGTAAACATGTATGCATGTTGATGCAACTACGTGTTGTTGTGTGCACACTACGCGTCGTATACGTCTCTCGTCCCCAAAGGCTCTAACTATTGCTCTGATACCAAAAATTGTCACACCCCAACCCGCCTCATGCGGATTAGGACACGTGTAACAATGCTACAAGAGTCCACATACATTAATTTGCAAAGAAACATTCGAATTACTAAGAATCGCATGTGTTTAGCAACATTAAACAACTCTATTGTTACAAAACAGCCCCCAAGGGTAAAATGGTAATTAATAAGGTATAGCAAATTTTATACCAAAAGATAGATTTACGAGTCCCGGTTCCAACGCAAAAAACAGCGCGCGAATCCGAATTTTCTAAAAAGAGTTATGCGCGTTTCCGTAAAAGTGGACGTGCTGTGAAATTGCATACGGATCGATCCGCGAAAAGGCCGGATCGATCCATCTTCTCATTTTCTAGCAGAATGTCCCCGAAAAAGGCCGGATCGATCCCTTCATTAACCCGGATCGATCCGGGCTTCCCAAAACTTGTTTTTGCTTCTAAAAACATTGTCAAAACCTATCCAACTCATACCCAAACCAAACCAAACTTCTTGGGACATTACGAAAACATTTCAAACACATTCATAAACATGTTTAAGCATTACCCAAGCATGTATCACATGTCCACAACCAAAATTTGATCAAAATCATTCATGAACTCAACTCTTTTTGAATCAAAATAAGCTTTGAAGTTCAACTTATGTCAAGAATTTGTATCCCATAAGACCTTGTTGGAAATGAACTTAAAGTTACAACCAACCACATAGAACATTAAGAAACCATATATCAAAACCAATTCCAAGCATTCAATCCATGAATGTATCCTCCTTTGAATCGAACAAGTGAATCAAATCTAAACTCTTTCCAAGAACAACCATAAGCATAAAACTTTCCAAATAGCATTTCCAAAACCATCTCACCCATAGTTATAGTTGAAACTTAAGAACATACGTAGAATTTACAAGGAAAACTTCAAATCCTCCACATTCTTTCTCAAACTATCAACATAGAGAATAACACAAGTTTCTACAAATTTACATTCACCATATGAGTCATGGGACTCCAAAACTAACTCCATGGATACAACCACGAGTCAAGTCTTAAATTCACAAGTCAAGGATACTAACCCACAAGTTACATTATATTACAAGTTATAAACATATTTACAAGACCCAAATCTCTCCCCCAATCCCGAGCACATCACTTCCTCTCCGGGTATGGCTCCGTACCTACGGTGGTTGTTATTTACCACAACAGAAACAGAAAACGGTTTTCTTAAGCATTACGCTTAGTGAGAATTCTAAACATGGATGAATGTTTAAACATGTGCAATGCAACAATAAACACATAAATCATATCTTTGTAATCGCCGAGTCACCGGTTCAATGATTCATTCAGACCCGGGACCTCCCTTGGTCCCGTGGCCACTTCTATTCCTTGGACTTTCGTATTTCTCGGATTCTTCCTCTTCACCACCCTTATTACTCCCAACAAATGAATCATTTTCCCGGTGCTCATTGAATACCACATAAACATATAAGCACATAAACATGTAGGCACATAAATTCTTCATAAAGCTAACATGCAATTCACAATTTAGTAACTACATGCTTTCTAAACATGAATAATCAACACAATAAGATCATTCTGTATATCTCTACATCATTGGTGCCTTGAACATAGCTAAACACAACCATTCTTTAGGCTAGAAAACTCACCTTAGCAAGATCTACCCAAATTCAAGCTAGAAATGAAGAATTCCTTCACAAATCTTGCTCAATTCTTACCCAAAGTAAATCCTACATGGTTTTGGTTCAACAAATATCATGTATCAAGAACGGTTACCGGAAAAACGTTGCCGAAAATGAAAACAAGTTACGTGCATGTGATCCTCTTACCTCCACGAGTCCAAAAGTGGTCTCGGGTCGTCAATCCGACAAACGGCGGTGACGGAACGGCGAAAAACATCGGCGGTGACGGTCCGTCTTCTCTCTCGGAGCTCACTTCTTCTTTTCTTCTTTTAGTTCCAGCAAAATGAGAGTCTAACTCTCTTTAGACACCTATACATGCATAAGCATGAGGTGTTTTGATTACAATTTCCCCCTTTTTCACTTACACCCCCGGAATTTCTTAAGTTCTTATTATGAAATCCCCCAAACATTCCATTAACTACCCAATTATCAAATGAGTGTTTATCTAAGTTTCGTATGGGTCCCAACGTGGGTCCCATATATTTTGTGAAGTTGCTATCGTACCTACCAATTATAAATCTTTTTCAATTATACCCTTATTTGGGTGTCCAAACTAATACTACCACATAACAATATCTATTAAAAGCAACTTAGCAAATATCCATGTAATCATATAAAAATGCATTTAATCACTTAAAATACAAATTACCAATTTACTCTTCACTGGGTTAAATTTCAATACCTGTCCCACCTCTCTGGAGACTTTTCCAACTAGTGTCCCTCTCTGAACACTTTTTACTTGGGCGAGTCCAAGCCTCCCCTTAATCCATTTTATACACTAATTATATTAATTAATGCATATTAACACAATAATTTACCCGTTTCCCCGGGTACGGGTGTTACAAACCCAAAACCTCTAACTATAGTGCTGAACTGGACAAACCATGCCCGGAGAGCTTGATTGAGGCCATAGAGAGCCCGACGAGCTTACAAACCTGATTAGGACGGCAATGATAACCACGAGGAGGACGCATATAAACTTCTTCAGTGAGTTCAACATTGAGAAAGGCATTTTTTACATCTTTCTGAAACAAATCCCAACGGTGAACTGCTGCAACTGCAATAAGGCTTCGAACTAAAGTAAGACGCGCTACTGGAGCAAAAGTCTCCTCATAGTCAATACCATACTCCTGTGTAAATCCATTGGCCACTAAATGGGCCTTGTAATAATCAATGGATCCATCAGAGTGGGTTTTGATCTTATATACCCACTTATATCCTATAGCTTTTTTACCACTTGGTATGTCCACCAAATCCCATGTGTCATTTTGTTCGAGTGCCTGTAATTCACCATCCATTGCTTTCTGCCAAAGAGGATTAGAATTGACCTCATAGTATGACTGAGGCTCATGATGAGAAACAATGGTAGAAAAAACAACATAATCTCAAAGATGAACAGAGGGAATTTTTACCCGGTCACCTCATCGAGGAGGATGATCAGAAGCGTTAGTAGATCCATCAGACGAGGTAGACAGCTCAGGAGAGGGCAGAGTGGATAACTCAGTAGAGACAATTGTAGTGGCTGGTGGTGCTGATTGGTCAGAAGAAGTAGAAGGATCAGACGAAGATACTGTTTAGGGGATTTTGTGTCAGAAAATAGATCGATTGAAGGATTGGTGAAGAAGGAAGAAGTACTAGCAGGTGACAAGTGAAACTGAGACATAGATGAAAACATCTTGTGTTCCTAAAAGATGACATATTGGGACACTTAGAGACGTTTGGAGTAAGGGTCCCAAGAAACAACATAAGTGAGATTTGGATTCTAGTTTGGTGCGCTCATGTGGCTAGAGAAGGACAAAATAGGCACACTCATGTGGCTAGAGAAGGACAAAATAGGCACAACCAAAAATTTTAAGGTTAGGTGACTGATTATCAATGATAGGAGAAGGGACCCGATTTTTGGTGTAGACAGCGATAAGTGCAGCTTCTCCCCAAAAACACTCAGGATACGAGGCAGAAGTAAGAAGTGCACGAATAGTGTTTAAAATATCGCGATGTTTGCGCTCCGCATACCCATTTTTTTGGGAGGTGCCAGGGCAAGACCGATGAAGGAGAGAGCCATATTGGCAAAGAAAGCTAAGGACACCAGAGTCTGTATACTTGGTAGCATTGTCAGCACGAAATGCTTTGATATTATGATAAAATTGAGTTTTGACCATATTTGCAAAATCAAAGTATAATTGAGGTAATTAAGATCTATTGTTTATAAGAAAAATCCAAGTATATCGAGATTAATCATCAATAAAAATTACAAAGTATCTAAACCCCCCCAAAATGACAGTTGGAGAGGGTCCCCAAACATCAGAGTGAACCAAATCAAAAGATGCAAAAGAAAAATGATCACTTTTATTAAACGGCAATGCCGATTGTTTTGCAAGTTGACAAGGAAGACAATCAAAATTGTCTTTATTGATAGACCCTAACTGTCCACTAGAAAATAAAGGCTGTAATCGACTAATAGAGGTATGTCCAAGACGAGAATGCCAGAGACTAAGTGAAGGGATGGAGGAGACTGGAGCGGTGATCTGGGCAAATGAGGTTAGGTGAGCTGGAATGTAGAGATTGATGAGCTCGAAGAGTCGGCCAAACTTATGGCCTATCCCAATTGTCTGTCCCGTCTTTGGATTATGTACACAATAGCTAGACAGAAAAGAGAACAGTGAGACCAAAATCACATAACTGACCAACATATATAAGATTAAGAGTTAGTTGCGGTATGTAATAAGTATCAGGAAGGGAAGTATGTGATATGGAAACTTGTCCGATATAGTTAACTGACATAGGAAAACCATCAGCAGTTTGAATGGTGGGAGTGTGACTGGAAGAGTGTTTGGTTGAAAAGGGTAGGATCAGGTGTCATATGGTTACAACAAGTAGAATCAAAAAACCAAGATGAGTTACCTAGAGTGACAGACAGTGCACTGAAGGGTGGATTACCAGAAATAGCAAGAACCAATTTGATAATATCCTCAATATGAGAAACAGAGAAACCTTCGGACAAGGCAGTAGATGATGAATTGTTAGAGGTAGTAGCAGTGGATCTGGAGGGAGCACCGTGGGGTATGTAATGTTGGGAACGTTTGTCAGGATTCCTGAAGTAGTCGCATTGAAGATGACCAGGACCTTGTTTCTAACAGTATTTGCAGATGCAGACTAAGTAATCCAAAAGAGTGTGTCTGGGTTTCTTATAGTAGTTGCACCATATTTTGGAAGATCCAGATGAATGACTCTTATTGGATTGGGATCCCATGGATTTGGTGAAAGAAATGTCTATAGGAGTAGCCTTAGGAGTTGCAAGAACACTATCGGTAGGAGTTGTCGTACGAGGTCCAAGACGAGTTTTCTCTGAGAGAAGTTCACTAACAGCTTGGTTCAAGGTAGACAAGGGACTGCGAAGGAGGAGGGATGCACAGATATGCTCAAAGTCAGCAGTGAGAGCCATCAAGAAAAGGACCAGATGCTGCCGATCTCGATAGGCAAAAAAAATTTGAGCACTGGTTGCATCTGTATACACCAGTTCTGAAGAAGTTAGTTGATCCCAAACATAGGGCATTTTGGAAAGGAAGTTATTGACGGTTTGTCCCGGTTCTTGCTTCATGTGATGGAAAGTGATTAAGAGTTGGTATTTATGAGCCAGATCGGCAGTGGTGTAACCCGTGGCTAGAAAGTCCCAAAGAGATTTGGCAGTAGTGAATCTGCCAAACTGGAGACTGATGGAGCTAGTATAGGTGTTGCGGATCTAAGTGATAATCTTGTGATTCTTAATATCCCAATCCTCAAGACGATCTGCGAATTTGGTGGTATCTTCTCAGTTTTGTATTTTCATGCTTTAGAACTATGACTCGAAACTCTTACAACTCAGCCATAATTAATTTGATTAGTTTTAGTTGTAAGTCAAAAGGAGGATAGAAATAAGTATTATTTTTTTTCCCATTTCCTTTAGTTTTAGAACCTAACTAGATCCCAAGGAAATATCTTTGAGCCTAGTTAGTTGGTATTCCTTGCAGGATTTTGTTATACTCTGCACTGCAAACAGACGATGTGCTAATGAAAAGGGAAAGAAAAATAGCACGGCTACAAAATGGCTTTATAGATTCTCAACAAATTTACTTTCACAATACTTTTGACAATCCGTGACAAATTTAGATTATTAATTAACAAGATTGTTTTACCTTATAAGGTATGACCTAAATGAAATAAGAAACATTTTCTAGTTAGTAACTTAGAGATCAAAATAATCCACTCTTTCTGCTGTACGTCAACTTTTGAAAGAAATATATGTCAAATATATGGTTTGATGGTTCTTCAAAAATGAAAAGCATGCGCAATAGTGAAGAAAATTGCTTGGTTCACTTTACTTACATCCCCCTTTGGATCTTGGTTACCGACTTATCGTTGTGTGCCAGTACTAGGGGTAGCAAATGGGTAGGTAAGTTTGGTTTTGGGCGGGTCGGACAAGGGCTGGGTCATTGACCCATATTCGACCCGTTTGTTCGAGTCGAATTTGGATGGGCCAGAACCGGGCCGGGTCACCCCATTGCCAAAAACTGACCCGTTTTTATTATGTTTATCATTCTCTCTCTCTCTCTCTCTATATATATATATATATGTATATATGTGTGTGTGTGTGTGTATGTATGGTAAAAAGGCAATTAAATCAAACACACTAAAGATATCAATCCTAACAAACTGCTAGTCATCACAAGTATTGCATTTGCAAATTCTGTGAAACATTTCAACTTTCAATCAACTAATTTGCATATATACGCAATTATATGTAACAACAAATAAAAGAATCTCGGTTCATAAATCTACTCAATATAACAGCCTTTTTCAATTCTCAAACAAATGGTGAGAGCAAGATCTAAGATACAAGATATGATATACTCTCTCTATATATATATATATATTATGTGTATATATATAGGTGAAAAGAAAATTAAACCAAACACACTAAAGATATCAATCCTAACAAACTCAAATACTAGTAGTGATCACAAGTATTGCATTTGCAACTTTTGTGAAACACTTCAACTTTCAATCAACTAATTGCATATATTTATATATATGCAATTATATATAACATATAAAAGAATCTCGGTCCATAAATCTACTCAATCCACGAGTCTTTTTCAATTCTCAAACAAATGGTGAGAACAAGATCTGAGATACAACTACTCCCATAACTACATACACAGACATGCGTACGTATATATACCATTATATATATATATATGCATATATATATAGTTAGGGTGTTTGATTGTAATAAATTTGAGCTTGGCCCTTTGTATAGAAACTGAAATTACATATATAACCACACATATTAGTAATATATTGAACAAATATCTTTGAAACTAAAGGAAGAGAATCAAATTCGAGTTTCATCTCTATCTTTGTAAGACCCTAATTCAAATCGGCGAGAGTGTGAAATGCAGAACGAGAGTTTTATGGTGTCGTATATGGAGAGATCGAGACTCAGAGTCAGATTTTGAGAGAAATGGTCGCACGACTTGAGTTTAGAGATCTTTGTATTTCACCTTGTAATTTCTATGCTGACCCATAGAATCATTCTTACAATCAATCCGATGGGACCCATCTGTCACCTGTATGAACCCTTTGAAAACACAGATTCTAATTTAATGACTTGCCTCTTGAAAAAACTTGACCCGAACCCATTATTAGTGGGTGGATTTAGGCAGGTTCACGGGTTTGGAATGGCAAATGAGCGGGTCGGGTTGGTTTGGGTGGGTTGGATGTGGGTCGGGTAAGGAATGGGTCATTGACGCGACCCGTTTGTTCGGGTCGAATTTGGGCTGGTCAGAACCGAGCCGGTCACCCGGCTCGCTGCCAAAAACTGACTTGCTTTTATTTATTTTTATAATTCTCTCTCTCTATATATATATATATATACACACACACACATATACATATAGATGAAAAGACAATTAAACCAAATACGCTAAAGATATCAATCCTAACAAACTCAAAGACTGCTAGTGATCACAAGTATTGCATTTGAAATAAATTCTGTGAAACACTTCAACTTTCAATCAATTAATTGCACATATATATGCAATTATATATGACAACATATAAAAGAATCTCGGTCCATAAATGTACTCAATATATGAGCCTTTTTCAATTCTCAAACAAATGGTGAGAACAATATTTGAAATACAATTACTCCCATGACTACATACACAGACATGCGTACGTATACATACTGTTATGTATAAATGCATATATATATATATATTTAGTTAGGGGGGTTTGATTGCGATAAATTTGAGCTTGGCCCTCTGTATAGAAACTGAAATTACATATATAACCACACATATTAGTAATATATTGAACAAATATATTTGAAACAGAAGGAAAAGAATCAAATTCGAGCTTCATCTCTATCTTTGTAAGACCCTAATTCGAATCGGAGAGAGTGTGAAATGCAGAACGAGAGTTTTATGGTGCCATATATGGAGAGATCGAGACTCAGAGTCAGATTTTGAGAGAAGTGGCTGCACGACCAAAGTTTAGAGATCTCTGTATTGTACCTTGCAATTTCTATGCTGACCTATAGAATCATTCTTACAATCAATCCGATGGGACCCGTCCGTCACCTGTGTGAACCCTTTGAAAACACGGATTCTAATTTAACGACCCGCCTCTTGAAAAAACTTGACCCGAACCCATTATTAGCGGGTGGATTTGGGTTGGTTCACGGTTTGGGTTAGGGATGGCAATTGGGCGGGTCTGATGTGGGTCGGGTAAGGAATGGGTCATTGACCCATATTCGACCCGTTTGTTCGGGTCAAATTTGGGCTGGTTAGAACCGGGTTAGGTCACCTCGCTGTCAAATACTGACCCGCTTTATTTTGTTTATAATTCATTCTCTCTCTCTCTCTCTATATATATATACACTATATATAAGTGCACCGATGCACTTAAGTGTTTTGAACTTTTATCAATTGGTGCACTTTTGCTTAAATGACATTTCTTAGAGATTTAATAAATTTGATAGACCACTCTTTTTTTAGTCCGTTCATGAGAGTCCTATTTTTTTTTTTTTAAGGATATCATGTTTATGCATATATATATATATATATATATCTACATATACATGCATATGTTGTCACGATTTGTACTTAATTATCTTTTGTTGGACTCTATTTTATGGTGGACTCTAGGCATCATGTTTGTTTGTTTGTTTTTGGCTTTCCTTATGTTGGTGGACTAGGGGTGCGTTTGATAAAACTGAAAATTAAGTGCTGAATTTTAAGTACTAAAAATTTTAAGTGATTGAATTTGTAATACTGAAAACAGTGCTTCAACTATTGAAATAGAATGCATTTAGTGATTATTTTCAGTAGAAAATTTTCACTTAAAGTTTTCAGTGGTTTTTTTGCTAATTTTTCAATTAAGTGGTATGTTATCAAACGCACTGAAAAAGAATAAGTGCTGAATCTTTTTATTTTCATCACTTAATTGGGTTATCAAACATTCCCTAGACTCTTTTAGTTAGGCTCATATTCTTTCCTTTCTTCTGCTTCCTTTTTTTTTTTTGTTAAGCATGGCTCACGATTCTTTTTTATATTTTATTTTATTTTATTATTCTTTAACAATATGTTCTACTATTAATGCCTATAATGTCCGACTCTTAAACTAATACTAAGGTATACATACAATACTTCTTAAAGTAAGTATTTATTATTGCTATAAAAACATTTGTTATTAACTATGATTTTTTTTCAAGATAACTATTAATAAAATGTATTGGATAAAAAATAGATTAAAAAATGAGAAATGATGAGAGGAATGATTGAACAAAGACACTACAATATATATGTGGTTCAGTCACTTGGGCCTACGGCCATTATACAAAGAACCTAAAATGCTACTTTCATATTTTGCAATCAATTTTCACACATTCTTTACCATTTACACATACCTATATTTATAAGTGAAAGATACACAATACACACACATTGAATATATTTTTTAGCAAAAAGGGAAAAGGATGGGGATCGAAAACTCGACCTATGTAATAGAAGGACTTTTTTTTTAGTCCGTGTATGAGAGTCCTAAAAAAAAAAAGATCCTAGCTCCGTTGTGCAACTAATGCTCATTTTTCTTTTTCTTTTTCTTTTGATGGGCAACTGATATTCAAACTGAAAGGAATTAATGTTATATCTGATCACACTCATACAATGTTTTTGACTTCTTCACTCATGATAATTATGATACTATATATAGTCATAACAAATATTGCAAAACAAATTTATTTTTTAAAATACATAACCAACATCATATATTAGTTTCCTATGTATTCTATTTATTACTTTCATGCATTAAGTTTTATTAAATTACTTAGTATAAGCTATAAAAATAAAAAGGTAAATTATATTTTACACCCCCTATAGTTTGGGTGTAATATCACTTTACACAAAATAAAAATTACACCATCCACGTGCAACGCACGTGTTATACAACTAGTATATATATATATATATATATGTGTATATGTGAAATGACAATTAAACCAAACACACTAAAGATATCAATCCTAACAAACTCAAATACTGCTAGTGATCACAAGTATTGCATTTCCAATAAATTCGGTGAAACACTTCAACTTTCAATCAACTAATTTGCATATTTATATATATGCAATTTATATATAACAACATATAAAAGAATCTCGGTCCATAAATCTACTCAGTATAAGGGCCTTTTTCAATTCTCAAACAAATGGTGAGAGCAAGATCTGAGATACAATTACTGCTATAACTACATACACAGACATGCGTGTGTATATTTACCATTATATATTTGTGCATATATGGAGAGATCGAGACAGAGTCATATTTTGAGAGACACGGCCGCACGACCAGAGTTTAGAGATCTCTATGTTGCACCTTACAATTTCTATGCCGACCCATAGAATCATTCTTACAATCAATCCGATGGGCACACGTCGGTCACCAGAGTAAACCTGTTGAAAACACGTATTCCAACTTAACGACCCACATCGACCCATTTCTTGAAAAAAAAAAAAAAATGACCCGAACCCATTATTAGCGGTTGAATTTGGGCGATTTAACGGGTTTGGGTGATAATTGCCAGGTCTAGGGCCCCAGTGCCACCTTAACGTCGGGTCGCGGACCTAGTTTCTAATGGGATTGCTTGCCATATATGTTTGTAGTATTAATATGATTACTTAACCAATATATTGCAAAATAATGCAATATATTTATATTGTATTTTATTTTTGTTCCTTTATTATCTTGCTTGTTTTCAGGAGCAACTGGACCCATTTTCCCTTGTTGCGGATGAATTATCAATTGTTGCTAATAGGTTGCGGGCAGTGGTAGTTGCTGCTGAGGTATCTGAAAGTCATTAATCAATGTCATAGGGGACTAATTTGAGAGATTTTTTTGGGGGGTTTTGATGATAATTGTCTGGCATGATCTCATGCAGGTTCCAAACCTTTCCTCAGCTGCCGAGTACTTTTTCAAGACGGGGGTGGAAGGGAAGAGGTTTCGACCTACGGTACGATTTTTCAATGCTAAATTAAGGGTTTTTTTAAACTTATCATTTAATTTATCAGTGCTAAATTAAGGGTTTTTAAGGGACATTAATATCCATGTCATACAAGAAATTTTGAACAAGTGAGTAAATTTGTTGTCTGATGTGCTTGAGTACTATATTTTTTAATTGATAAATAATTTGTTCATGATTCCATGATGAGGTGAGGTTTCGAATTGTAGATCTCTCTACTTTCAAGACCAAATGAGAATTGTATGTGTTCCTATTGAGATTGACAATTCCTTCATTGGCCTTGCCAACATATCTGGATTATGTATTGCACAATGAAACGTTTAGCTCACTTCGATACAATTAATGGAGTAGAGAATGTATTGCAAAATGAAACATCCTCTATTTGGTACAATGTCACATGAAGAAATATGGTTACAAATGAAGAACATTTGGGAAAATTGGCTGAATTGCAACTTTTTTTTTTAAATTTTTTGTTGTTGATGTTGTCCATATTTGGTCCTTTTATGACATGGCACACTTCTCAATGGAACGAGGATTGTTTTAGCGTGATGGTTGGTTGTATCTGTCATTTGATGAGCATCTAAATCCAGTTGAATATGCACTCACCAGCATGGATCCTTTTGTTTGAAATCCAAGTTGATTTATATGTGTTTTCTAAAGAACGGAAAATCTTTCTGTTATTTACACCATCAGGCTCTATCATAGACGTTTTATGTGCTATCATATTTCCTGTATACATGTAACTGGAGTTTTCTTTTCAGGTTCTATTATTGATGGCGACTGCTATGAATTTACCTATCCATGGATCAGCTCCTGATGGAGTCATTGATGGGTTATTTACGGAACTACGTACAAGACAACAGAGTATAGCAGAGGTCACGGAGATGATCCATGTCAGTTTCCTTTTGACATCTGTTATACTTTTAGAGCATCCTTTTGAGTGACACTGATGATTACTGCACCTAAAATTGATACTGTTGGTATTGTTGGATGAGTAGAAGAATCCGTTAAATGTGTCAAAGGGTGTACACACTGCGAATCTAGGAACACTGAAAATTATACCTTCCAATGTTACATACCAGTTATACATAGAAATTAGAACAGAAGATCTTGAAACTTTCTTGTTATTTAGTACCTGTTTGATGAATTTTACAATCGGAGAAAATTAAAATTCAGTGTGCTCCCTTCCAGGACCTGCTGGATTTTTTTATCTTAATTAATATACAGTTTCTTTAAGTTGAGGTGTTTGTTCGCTAATGCTTTGCATTTACTTATCTGTTGCTTTAACTTAGGTTGCAAGCCTGATCCATGATGATGTACTGGATGATGCAAGTACACGACGTGGCATTGGTTCGCTAAATTCTGTCATGGGGAATAAGGTATTCTGTTTTCCTCCTTTTGTTGGTTCATGAGTTCATTTATTTGATACTTTGATCCGATCTTATCAAAGGATTCAACAAAACTGACCAGTTGATGATGCATCCCAAGAGTCAGAGTTCCTACATCTAAATTTTTGTGATTGTCAATTTCCTGCTCTTTTAGAGCTTGGACTTTAGAGATGGGATTCCAGGGATAGGAAATCTAGTTGGTTTTGTTAAGGGATTCTTTACCTCACAATTATTTTTTATCATAATTACAAAAATGCACTTTCATTGTTAGCAAAAAGATGATAATGCTTGATGAACAAAACTCAAATGCTTGACATTTGGGTTTGAGGAACTCTTTGCCTGACCTTCATGAGTCGTGTTTTGTTACCTTTTCTTATAGCACTGAAGCACTGCTGGAATTACTTCTCAGAGAGCGATTAATTAATCACTTTAAATTAATTAATCATGGAAAATATTGTAGCCTGAGTTATTTTTATTTTTAATTTTCCCAATGCAGTTAGCTGTATTGGCAGGAGATTTCGTGCTTTCCAGAGCTTTTGTGGCACTTGCCTCTTTGAAGAATGCAGAGGTATGCATTCATTTCGTTTCGTTTTGTTTTGTTTGTTCACCCCAACTTGCAATCATTGATTCTCTCTGTACTCAACTGTTTAACGAAAGTGGATATGTGATCTTTTAACCAGAATTGCTTATGCTTGACTCTTTGTTACACCATATATCTGCAACCTAATAAGAGCCCATTTGGCATAGCTTTGTCTGGGTCAACCGGCTTACAATCACCTATGAGTGTGACTATTTGGATTAGCTTTTTAAAACAATCTGATTCCTTTAAAGCCCAAAAAAATACTTCCTCTGTCCCATTTTATGTGTCCATCTTTCCTTGTTTGGCCATCCCAAAACTATTGTCCACAAAGAACATCCCATGTTAAATTTTTAACTACTTTTCAAAATTACCCTTATTGATTTTGAAATTACACAACAAAAAGTATCAGGAAAGAAAAAACAAAGTAAGGGTATTTTGGAACTTTTGCGCTAATTCCATTCCATGTGGCAATCATTATGCCCCCCCTTCAAATGTTAAACTCCCAAAGTTGGACACATAAAATGGGATGGAGGGAGAGCTTTTTAAAAAGCTCCAATTTGTCGCTTGTAAGAAGACCTCTTAACCCAAAAGCTAGTTATCTAAAAGTTAACCAAACGGGCACTAACTCGGATACAAGTGGGCATGCTTGCACCGTACTTTACCCTTTTTATGGCATATGGATCCAAATGGTGGCGCATGAAACATTTGAATGGATGTATGTGCTATAGGCTTGAGTGTTATGAATTGCCATTTCAGGTTGTATCATTGCTAGCAAAAGTCGTAGAGCATCTTGTCACCGGCGAGACAATGCAAATGTCTACTACCTCTGAGCAACGTTGTAGGTATGATGTTCCATACATATGCTAGTTGTATCATATTCTATCAGAGAAGTGATGAAAATTCCTTTGGGTCATAATTTATCCATTGCTATCCTATCGAATCACCAATCTGAGCACCTTACATTTTCTTAACAGGTAGTTGGGCTTAAATAATACCATTTTGAGATTCACAATTCCCCCCCCCCCCCCCCCCCCCCCCCCCAAAACCCAAAACCCCATCTTCCCAAAGGGAAAAGAAAAAAGAGAACAATTTCTCCCTTACTCTTGCTCATCAGTTATTGTATGGCGTCAGGATGCTAAAATTCATGTTTGAAAATTTTGCTTGATTGGAAAGTTTTACATGCGTACATACATATATAACGCCATTCATCCCCAGCTCGCTGTAGTAGGGGAGAGTGGAGACATCGAATTGCTTATACTGTCTTGAATATATCGAATTGGATGGCATAAGAACATCTTCTTTTTTTTTAAAGAAAATATGTTTTGCCTTGCATTTGAAGGCCTTTCTTCACATAAATAATGTGAAACCATTTATTATATGATTTGCAGCATGGACTATTATTTGCAAAAGACATACTACAAGACTGCATCATTGATTTCAAACAGCTGCAAGGCACTAGCACTTCTTTCAGGGCAGACTGCAGAAGTTTCGATGTTGGCTTATGAATATGGAAAGAATCTGGTTTGTAAATGCTTCAAAAGTATTTTTCTCTATTATTTATAGCAAAGATCTAGCTCAGCTTGCAGGAAATCTTGGGTTTTATGCACTACATTCACCTCACAGACAAATTGTCATAGACCAATGGGAAGTTGAATTCATGTTTATATTGAAATCTCCGAGACACGGCCTTCATTTTCTAGATTAAACCTGATAATGACAGAATCATAATAGAAGTTTGTCTTTTATACATAAAACTGACAAAAACTACCTAAATAAACTAGGGATGGTTTTGATTTGCTAATTTCATCCAATCAGTCTGGGCGATCTTAGTGTTTTGTGTTTTGATTATGTCCAATAGGCACCTTGGTTTTCCTGCTCTTAGAACCATTTATCTCGTCTCTTATATTGTTGAGCTCTTATAAGGTTTTTGGATGGTACATATTTAAGTTCGGCTACATTGCTTTTATATTACTTTTGCAATGGCCAACTGGTGACCACCATTACAAGGTATGCCACAGTACGGAGGGACATTGCTGTAATATCATTTCTAAATGCAGCATTTTGTTTTTGAAGATTTGATGCATCACTCCCATTTCTGTTTAGTATCTCTGTACCAATGAGGAATTGATATTTGATCTTTGGGGTGACTGTTTCTTTCTCTCACTTTGTCTACAGGGATTGGCATTCCAATTAATAGACGACGTTTTGGATTTCACAGGCACATCAGCTTCCCTTGGAAAGGGTTCTCTATCTGATATCCGCCATGTAATTCATCTTTCTTTTGTGTCCCCTTATTGTACTAAGGTCAAATTATTCTTGAGATTGAAGAGTCAACTGAGGCAGACAATGTTATGAAGAACTTTGCTATTTTCTCTTATATTTATAGTTTAATTGATCTAGGCAACCTTTCTCAGAGTTCCACTCATATTCACAATCATATATGGTAGATTTTCAGCTGAAAAAAAATTTGGTAGCTTATTTGTAGAGTAAATGATTCAGATTTTTAGCTGACAGAATCAGTTACCTGGTAGTTATAGCATAATTGGGGTCATACTTTGATTCCACGGAAGACTGAATGTTTAGTTCACTACACACGTGATTCATTGTTCTGTGGGGACTTGATACTGCAATCACATTAATGCTTCTTCCAATAAAATCAGATAAATAGCAGTCGGAGTTTATTGCTTATCTTTTTTGTGTCTTACCTTCATTTTGTGTGTGTGTGTGTGTGTGTGTGTGTGTGCGTGCTTATCGTGTTGCACTCGTTATGAAGGTGCCTTTTCTCATTTGAGAATATTATTTCATTGGTGTTCAACATTCAAGCGGTTTTATTTTGACGCGTTCACTATTTTCATATTTAATATCGAAGTCAAATTTTCTTTCTCAAACCCCCCCCCCCACCAAAAAAAAAAAAAAACACACACACTTTTTCTAACCTATGACTGTGTTCTGATCGTGGCTTTAAAATTCTTATGCAGGGAATTGTAACAGCTCCAATATTATTTGCCATGGAGGAGTTCCCTCAATTGCGTGCAGTTGTTGATCGGGGATTTGACAACCCTGCAGATGTGGATCTTGTAAGTTACTATCTTACAGTTGAAGTAACGGGTTCTTGGTTGAAACCCTTTGCTGCTTTTCTGCATACGTGGTAATGTGGAATGCTGCTTTAATCCTGGCACCTTTTATTGAATGTAAACCTGTGAACTCCAAATCAAATGCTGTTTTGTAGTTTCTTTAGAAAATGCAGTGTGCCACATTAAACACAGTTGTAAGTTAACAGAACTCTGTTGAACTTGGCCCTACAGAAATCAGAAATAAGATTTCTGTATATGACCTCAAAGTGCGTATGCATGCTCGCATGGGTGTTTGATGGTGTGTTTGTGGTTGGCGTGCGCAAGCAAGTAGAATGACAAAACATGATCTCTCTCTCTCTCTCTCTCTCTCTCTCTCTCTCTCTCTCTCTCTCTCTCTCTCTCTCTCTCTCCCCACATGTATGCACCCAACTGTTTCTGAGCATGTGTTTTTCATGCATGAGCATATGTATGAAAAGAGTTGCCTTATCTCTGCTCCCGCTCCCAAGTAGATCATCCAAAATACAAAGCCTAGCACTTGACTCTGCTCCATTAGCAAGGAAATGTTCAAATCTGTTCCTTTCCCTATAGTATGTTGAAACCTGCTGCACATCCACTGTCTAGTTGTAAGGGCTTCCCAATTTTTAAGAAGGCCCCCTTCTAAATGAACTTTGGGATCATTCTAGCTAAAGCCTCATCTACCCGATATTAGCACTGCTGACATGGCGGGTTGGGAGTGGTAGACTCCATGCATAACCTGTGCAATTATTTTTTACAGCGTGCTTTTTTTTTCTTACTCAAAACCCAGATTCTTTCCCATGTCATCAGAAGACTCGTCTTAGCGCATGCTATCAGCCACTGTAATTGAGCTCATCTGAGAATTGCAAAGTCAGCCTAGCAGCCCAAGAGCCTTTCTCATCCTAAGGACCTGAGCTAACCTCTGGCAAAGGTTGAATCAGGATTACTCCAAATATCTCTGAAGCTTATTTCCATTCCAGAGGAAGACTTGACGAAGAAAAGGTTGGGAATTGTGGGAGGGACATTGCTGACACCGGCGTGACTTAGTCGTATATCTGAGTTCATTAGGTTTTGTAGTCTCATTTCTGCATATATGGCCAATTGATTTTCCATTCTGAACTTTTAATGCAACTGTCTGTGGGCATGAAATCATCTTATTTTATTAATATGCAATCCATCGTCCTCCTTTGAAACATGTACACCCTGCTAAATTTCTGATGAATACTGGCAAATACAGGCACTTGACTACCTTGGAAAGAGTCGTGGAATACAGAGAACAAGAGAACTAGCAACAAAGTATGCCAACGTCGCCTCAGCTGCTATCACTTCTCTCCCTCAGAACGATGATGAGGAAGTTCGGAAATCAAGGCGAGCACTTGTAGATCTAACTCACAGAGTCATTACAAGAACGAAGTGAAGAAGCAAACATAATTTCCTCATCTATTGATCAGGGTACCAAAGTTTTTGTTCGATTTTATTTATCAAGTCTTCTTGTAAGGTGGGGGAATTCGCTTCTTTAATTCATGAATGTTATTTCAGTTATTCCAATTTTATCTTCAAATAATTATTTTGTAAAGAGAAGCATGAAACTGTAAATCAGACTTGCTGTCGAATAATTATACCAATCGGTGGCAATATATACACACCCGGTGGCATTATCAGCTTAGGGTATTGTTGCTACTTTCAACCTCTCTTTCCATCTGAAGAGTAGAAAATTGAAGAGTTCTTTATCCGTTTGTGAGGCATTGATGGGCCTATGGTGGGTATTGCTCACACGTCCAAGACCAAAAATACATTGGATTTTCCGATTTTGATTGCATTCTGGTAATCAAGTTGTCTTCATTGCTTTGTAATACATATGTGTCTCTGCGTATAGGAAAGTCCCTAAGCAACTCCATCGTTATACCCGTTACATTAAACATATTCAAGCAACAACTTCTCTCTTGGGGTCTCGAAGAAAATTGTAATTCTGAGAGTGATTCAATTAAAATCTTCTTGAGAAATGGTACAATTATAGATATACTTTTTATCAATTGAAGACTTTGTTTTGATGTACTTGTCAATTTCGGTTTGTTCTTTTTTGGGATGCGGGAGTGAAACTAAATAAGCAATAGGTGTTTTGTGAATTTAGAATCATGGATGACACACTTCTGATACATTACTAACTTTATGGAAAGATTCCAACAGCAGTTTCTCAGCCTTAATCCTCATGCCATTGTGTCCTATGTTCCTAACAAAATGTTCTGAAGCTCTATTTGAATTCTAGCTGGGGTAATTTTAATCCATTATTTAGCAAGAGTCTGTTACTTTTAACAAATTATATATATCACTTTGATAATAGTCATCAAGTGGGCCTTTTTGGGGCCAATCTGAATGTTTATTGTAGGTGGGGTCTCATTATTTGTGGCCACAAGAAATGGGTCACACTCACGGTATACTCATTTTGACTGGTGTAATTAGGGTATTGTATGCACCAAGTGGAAGCTCCACTGCAAGGGCTTACTTTCCAGCCAGGTCTAAAAGTATGACTATGGCATGATGGAGTATGGGCACATGTTTTGAATTCTCAAATATGCTTCAAGTCCCAACTTTTTGTTAAAATGTAAAATATCTCCGCTTACTGCTGATTCACATATTTTTCCAGTCAGAGTGAGTAATATCTGAAATGTAGTTTTTTGCTATGAATATATAAATCTATATATTCATAGATATGAAAGAAATCTCAGAAGTAGAATGAAAGAAGTTTTCCATGTGACTATCACATCTTATGAAAGCTGGTATACTGTGGCTCCTATTAACACTTTCAGAATACTCAAATCATATTGAAACATGAGAATGTGCAAAAACGCTCATCCATAATTTATATTATGAAACGGTAGCTACTGTTTATTAAAGAAACAAGGTTATTTTTTCTTAGAGTAATGCTATGCTTCCCACAATTGTTTATCCAAAAAGTACTTCTCAATACATGTGGCAGTGGGATCCTCTTCAATAATTGTAGAACTGCTTCAACTGTAAATATATCAAATAAAGATAACAAAAAAGAGAAAAGAGAGAAGAAAGCTAGAGTTTCTCATAACCCAAAACTGAATAAATGAATACAATACAAAAGGAAGAGAGAATAATAGTATATCTAGGAATACCCTAATATAAAGTAAAAGACTAAACTACCCTAAAGCTAAATATAAATAAAACTAATTATAATAGCTAACTCTAATATCCCCCCTCAAACTCACGATGCTGCAGCTAGAAGCATAGAGAGTTTGCCAACTAAAAAACGAAAACGCTGAATCGGATGAGACTTTGTAAACAAATCAGCAATCTGCGCTGAAGAAGAAACAAAAGGCAAAGTGATAACTCCATGCTTAAGATGATGACGAGTAATGTGACAATCAATCTCTATATGCTTGGTCCTCTCATGGAAAACTGAATTGTGAGCAATCTGAATAGCACTCTTATTATCACAATACATAGGTGAAGGGCGAGGAAGAGAGACACCCATATCTGTAAGTAGCCGGCGTAACCAAATAACCTCACGGGTGGTCGAAGCCATAGCACGATACTCAGCTTCTGTAGAAGACACAGCAACAACATCTTGCTTCTTACTCTTCCAAGAAATGAGAGAATCACCCAAAAATATACAAAATCCAGTAACAGACTTGCGATCTGTAGGATCACCGGCCCAATCAGCATCAGAGTATGCACGCAGCTCCAATGAAGAAGATGACGAAAGTAAAAGACTTTGAAACCGAGTGCCCCTCAAGTACCTCAAAATACGATGAACTGCAGCCCAATGAACTGTAGTAGGGGAAGTAACAAACTGACTAACAACATGAACAGCATGAGCAATATCTGGACGAGTAACGGTAAGATGAACCAAGCTACCAACAATAGTGCGATATAATGTAGGATCAGGCAAAAGAACGCCATCAGAAGGGGAAAGACGAACATTAAGCTCCAAAGGGGTATCAACAATCTTATTATCAGTGAGGCGAGCACGCTCAAGAATGTCACCTGTATACTTAGACTGAGAAAGAAGATAACCTTTTGGAGAACAGGCTACTTCAATCCCCAAAAAATAACGTAGTGGACCTAAGTCCTTCATTTCAAAACAACGAGCTAATTCAGACTTCAATACTGCAATCCCATCAATATCATCACCAGTAATAATCATATCATCAACATACAAAGAAAGCATAATACGACCAGCAGTGGTACACCTAATAAAGAGAGCTGAATCATACTCACTCGGGGAAAACCCAAATGAGGTAATCACTGTGGAAAACTTCTCAAACCAAGCTCGAGGGGCTTGTTTAAGACCATATAAGGCTTTTTTAAGCCTGCAAACTTCACCAGGACCATGAGGAACACCCAGAGGAGGAACCATATAAACCTCCTCTTGGAGGTCTCCATTCAAGAAAGCATTTTTAACATCCATCTGAGTTATATGCCACTGACGAATAGAAGCAACTGCAATAAGAGTACGAACAGTAGTCATTTTAGCAACAGGAGCAAAAGTCTCCTCGTAATCCATACCATACTGCTGGGAAAAACCCTTGGCAACCAATCTTGCTTTGTACCGCTCAACAGACCCATCTGACTTGGTTTTGATTTTATAAACCCAACGAGAACCAATAGCGCTCTTACCAGAAGGTAAGGGAACCAAACTCCAAGTGTCTGTCTTATACAATGCTGAGAGTTCCTCTGCCATAGCCTGTTGCCAAAGAGGATCAAGAGCTGCCTCTTTATATGACAGAGGCTCAGAGAGATCATGAACTGAAGCTAAAAATGAAGCAAAAGAATCCGAATAACAAGAATAAACAAAATCAGGTGATTGAGTGGACTTACGAGTGCGAGCAGGATAGCGAGTAGGTTCCACAGTCTCAGTAGGTGCTTGGGTGGCCTCTGGAAGGGAGGTAGCATCAAGCGGCAAGGTACCAGTATCACCAGAAGTAGAACCATGAGGTGAGACAATATCAGTGGTGCATGGGGCTTGAGAAGGCACACTATCAGTATCATTAGAGAATGGGTCAAGATGGATGAGATCAGATTTAGTCAACTCATGATGATTATCAGGAATAGAAAAGAAAGGTATGTGCTCGAGAAACACAACATGACGAGATACATATAGTTTCTTAGTAACTGGGTCAAAGCAACGATATCCCTTCTGACCCTCACCATAACCTAGAAAAACACAAATAGCAGACTTAGGTGACAATTTGGTACGCTCTACATGAGGTCGAAGGACAAAACAAGTACAACCAAACACCTTTAAGGAAGAATAATCAGGAGCATGCCCATACAATTTTTCAAAAGGTGACAGACCTGAGCAGTGAGATGACGGAATTTTATTAATTAGATTGACAGCAGTAAGGACAGCCTCTCCCCAAAAATCACTAGGGACATATGCAGATAATAAAAGAGAGCGAGCAGTTTCAACAATATGCCGATGTTTCCTTTCAGCAACACCATTTTGCTCAGGAGTGTCTGTACAAGAGGACTGGTGAATAGTTCCATCTAAAGCAAGCAACTCACGAAATTTATGATAGGTATACTCTCCACCTAAATCACATCTAAAACATTTGATGACAGCAGAATGTTGAGTTTTAACAAAAGCACGAAAGGTATTATAAATATCAAAGAAGTCTGAACGGCGTTTCATAAGATAAACCCAACAGTAACGAGTGCAATCATCAATAAATGATACATAATATCGAGAGCCCCCTCTTGTAGTAACAGGAGAGGGTCCCCACACATCAGAATGAACTAAATCAAATGGTGCAAGAGAATAAGAAATACTTCTATTAAATGGTAAAGCGGAAAATTTTGCCAGTTTACAACCACTACAATCAGAAATGTCATGAGTTTTTAAATCTCCTAATTTTCCTGTAGAAGCTAAATATTTTAAACGAGAGGCTGAAACATGACCAAGGCGAGAATGCCATAAATAAAAACTAGACGAAGATTAACTCAAACGAAAGGATGACAAATCAACACTAGAAGCTGCAACCACTGGTACATTGAGCTTGTCCAAGATGTATAATCCCCCTTGCCTACGGCCTGTCCCAATCAGCGTCTGAGACTGCGGATCCTGCACATGACAAAAAGTAGAAGAAAAAGAGACTAAGTAACCTGCATCACAAAGCTGACCAACAGAAACAAGATTCATAGTAAGTTTGGGAATGTGGTAAACACTAGAGAGAGATACATGAGGTGTGACAACAGACCCAACACCTGTTAATGGCATGGGAGTACCATCAGCAGTCATAACAGGCAAAGAGGAAACAGGACATAAGGAAGCAAAAGACGACAAATCAGGTGACATATGATTAGAAGCTCCAGAGTCTAAGACCCAAATACCTGAGGACATACCTGAAGACATACCGGAAGACATACCTAGTGAAGAGGTGGCCATAGCATGTGGCTGTGTGGCAAGGAACTTTTGAAATTGCTCAGCGAGGGAGGCCATAGATGGAGTGGATGGGGAAGGGGAACCGGGTCCAAATGAGTCTGATGGTGGTACAACTGCTGCAGTGTTAGGCTGTGGAGGCCTATACGAACGCTGCTGAGATTGGTTGTCAGATTTCCAATGAGAAGGCTGAGGTTGCTGTTGTTGTGGTGGTCGACTATTGGAAGGCTGGTTGCTGCTATTGGGCTGGTTTGCACGACCCAACCTAGGACACTGAGCCTTCCAATGACCCTTTTCCTTACAGTAGCTGCATACATCACTACCAACTCTCGAGTAAGGCTTATTCTGATTGTTTGACGGTGGTCGAAAAGGGGCTGCTAAAACAGATGAAGTAGAGTCAGGGAGAATTCCCTTTCCAGATTGAGTCTTGAGACGTATTTCCTCAGCTACTAACTCATGGACAACAGAATCAACTGACGGAAGTGGGCTACGATGGAGAATGGACCCACGAAGGCCCTCAAAATCACCACGTAGAGCCATCAAAAACTGAACCAGACGTTGTTCCTCCCTACTAGCGATATATGGTGCAAACGCCCGCAATTCAGGCGACTCCATGAGAGCCAACTGATCCCAAAGATCTGTCATTGTAGAATAGAACTCCTGAATACTCAAATTTTTTTGTTCAAGGGCACGAATATCACTCTCTAATTGGTACCTTTTTGCAAAATTGGACTGTGTAAACAGTTTAGCCAAATGATCCCACACCTCCTTTGCATATTCAAACTTTGCCAATTGTATACCTATTGAGGGAGCAACGGAGTTGTTGATCCAAGTAATGATTTTCGAATTGTTTGTTTCCCAAACATCTTGCAATTCTGCAAATTTATCAGCCTGTTCATTCATAGGTTTACTAAAATCCCCATTGATATAACCCCACATCTTCTTCCCCTTCAGAAAATTCTTCATCACATAATGCCAATATGCAAAATTCTTGCCATCGAGTTTAACACTAATCGCTTGGAGCGAATCATCGCGTTCAGCAGCCATTACGAAAACGAAACAATTAAATAACACAAAGCAAACGAACCAAAATCAGACAACAGATCCAAAAACGAACGCGAATCAGTGCGAGATAAAAAAAAAACGAATCTGAATCAGCGAGAAATCCAAAAACGAACCAGAATCATCCGGAAAAAAAAAAAATTCGGGGCGGCGGCAGGGGCGCGCTGCCCCCTGCAACCCCCAGCCAACTCACCGCAGAGTTGGATCTGCGAAAAACGTGGATGAGATTCGAACCTGCTCTGATACCATGTAAATATATCAAATAAAGATAACAAAAAAGAGAAAAGAGAGAAGAAAGCTAGAGTTTCTCATAACCCAAAACTGAATAAATGAATACAATACAAAAGGAAGAGAGAATAATAGTATATCTAGGAATACCCTAATATAAAGTAAAAGACTAAACTACCCTAAAGCTAAATATAAATAAAACTAATTATAATAGCTAACTCTAATACATCAACCAATCAAAATTAACTGGACCCACTGTCACATGTTGAAAAACACTTTTGAAAAAAAAAAAAAGGGAAGAATAGCATTACTCTGTTTTCTTATTATGGTACTCGGTAAAGTTGAAAGGCAGAAGTGTATAACAAGACTCTCTAGTCTTTACCCCATATACTAAGAACCGAAGGTTGTGTAATCTACTACTGGTATGTAACTAAGAAATATAATACTCGTACATAGTATGATATAAACAATCATACCTAACCTAATCTTTTAAACCGTGGATTAGGGAATTGGTACTCTGCATACGTGGCATGCGCACGCGTGTGGTGTTGTCCAACATGACAAGGCATGCCATTGACTAGCTAATGATGAAAATTTTTACTACATACAGAGAGGAAAGATCACTTCCCTTGAAAAGAAAGATCTTAATAATCATTTGTTAAGCCAGTTAATTATAGTCAATTGTGTCTTACACTTGTAATTATGACAGCAATATTGTAGTTAAGATAAACCTAGATTCCAACTGCTATTGACCATAAGCAACCTAGTGCCCACAAGACAAGGAACATTTTTCTATATAGGTTCTTAGTAATAAGACCATTTAACATTTTTATCAATTCAAACTCATATATATCGGAACTATTAACTTTTAGACTTTATTTTGGTGGGAATGTAAGAGCTTGTCTTTTCACTTCTTAGAGCATATCCATTGGTGATTAGAGTTAGTGTGTACGGAAAATTAGGGTAGTTACCATATCGGTTGCTTGTAATAGTGTAGTCGGTAGAAAAAATTAAGATAGTATATGATAGGATCAGAACTTAAGTTTACTATTTTACTAATTTTTCTTATCCTACAACAAATAGCAATGGTTTAGCCATCCCCAATCCAAAACGACATAGTGATTGCCGTCCCAAAGACAAACGGTAGTGGCTTTGCCTTCCAAAGCCTACCCAATCCATTCTGCAAATGAATAACTTGTAAAAGTAATGAATGAATATTGCAGTAATGGGTGTTAGTCGGCGTCGGCAAAAACTTTGCCATCCAAGAGGCAGCCGGTAATGACAATGCTGTTTGGACCCAAGTCTGCAAATACTATGCCGTTTAGGTAACTACAACCCCTCTATTCTATTTTCGTACATGAACTTAGGCTAAATATACCCAACATTCCTTAACACTCTCTTATTCCCCCCCCCCCCCCCCCCCCCCCCCCCCCCCCTCCCCCAAACTTTTTAGAATTATCTTTGTACCCAGAATTATCTTTGTACCCTATATATGTTATGCTCTATGCTCTTAGCAAAAAAAAATATTTGTTATGCTCTATGCATTTTTGTCCCCTCAATTTTTAATTTCCCTATTTTAAACTCTCTTTTTTTTCCGCTTTGGTCCTTAGTTTTTTAAGTGTACCCAAACTAGTTGTATATGTACACAATTATCAAGTATTTAGGGACTTATATATAGTTAACTATAATGAGCATATTAAGGATTTGTACAAATGATAGTAGCTAAAGCAACAAGTTATTAATCATACGCGCAAAATGATTTTATTGAAGTAGTTATGGAGATATTCATTTGTTTTATTTAATCAAGATGTTTTATTATATGTGAAACCTAAAAAAACAGCACATCTTTAAAACCCTAGCTAGAAATCTAAAAAAACAACACAAGTTATTAGTCATTTGCTTGCCCCTTATTGTTTGTCAGTCGGAATAAGCAGAGATGGAGGTAAGGTGGGGTCGGGGTGGGCCCCCCTAAAATTTAGGAAATTAAAATTTTAGCTTAAGTATTTGGGATATTTCCTTTTAAGCCCCCCATTCAAAAAAAAAAAAATACACACACACGTACACACACAAATAAGGGAAGTAAAATAAAAAAATAAAAAAAAACCAAATCTAAATATAATTATGTATAGATAGACCCCAAAATCATACCCTATAAGTATAAGAAGGGTTTGGTTTCTGATTCTTACATATAATTCTACACATAAATGATAAAAACCAATTTTACACATAATTATGTATAATTATACCCAAAAAAATTCGCCAATATGCATAAATAAGGTTTGGTTTCTAATTATACACATTAAGCCAATTCTACACATAATTATGTATGATTAGATCCAAAAAAAATCGCCAAAATGCATAAGTAAGGCTTGGTTTCTAATTATACACATTAAGTCAATTCCACACATAACTATGTATAAGTAGACCTAAAAAATTCGCCTCGGGGGTGTTGCCCCCGAACCCCCATTAAGCTTAGGACCCCTGACAAAAATTTTTGACTCCGCCCCTGGGAATAAGTGGCCCTTATTGAACTTTATTAAAATCATTAATGACTTTAGAGTTGGATTAAGATAGGATGCGTGTATGTATTCAATCCAGGTTTAAAAAAAATAATAATAAAATAAAATAAATTAAATTTGATGACACTAAACGACTTTGAACCAGCCCGTTTAGCCGGGTTGGCCAGGGCTCATACCCCAATTGAGAGGTTGTGGGTTCGAGCCTCCTTGGAGGTGATCAAAAGAGCCAATTGCTTTAAAGTGGGGTATGGCCCCCCCTTATGTGTGCGTGTATTACTAACTTATAGGATACTAACCTCGTTCATGTCACATTAAAAATCTGAGACAGATATTTAAAAAAAAAAAAAAAAACACGACTTTGACGAACCAGCACACGTGTGGTGAAGGTTGGTGGCACATAATTAAATGATGAAGTAAGCATGTTTGGGTCTAAGTTAACAATATAGAATAATACATCACCAACTATTCTGTGCAGGTTGGTGGTACATAATTAAATGAGAAATAAAGTTTAGAAGCCTCAACTATAGGATTAAGAGAGAATAATGTGGTCCAAACCAAACACACGTGTTTGCTTATCATCTGGTGGGTCACACAAGCCATTCCGTGCATAATGGCTTTTTTGCTAATATAAAGGCAAAAACTACGGCGTTGATGAAATTGCACACTTGTACTTAAAAACTTTTTCTATTCACAATTATTATAAGTGACAAGTGGATTACGATACTTATCTCCAGGAATAGTCGGAAAAGGTGTAAGGAGACTTAGGACTTGTTTGGATTGACTGATCTGTTTTTGTGTTTTGGCAGATTGACTTTGTTTTTGTGTTAGGAAAACTAAGAAAATGTGCTTTTGAAGCTCTTAAATAGGAGTACTTCCAAAAAATTAATGCAAATTTGCTACTACATGCATTTTCAGTATCAAAAGCACGTTCGGACTTAAACATGTATTTGAAAAGTGATTCCAAAAACACACCTTTTAAGACATAATAAAAGTAAGTAGACTCTCCTTAAGCTTTAATAATTGGGGGACCTTAACTGAATAATGATTAGTTTGGGTAGAAAAACTGCCTTTTTCTTTATTGAAGGAAACCCCATGGATACACTGCATATGGCCACAAGTTATATATAACCCATTTCCAATAATTAATTCACGAATAAGGCTTTATTAATGGTAGTCATCAATATCTTAATTCATAGTCAGGCACCCCATAGCTTCTAATTATCTCAGCCACTTTTAATGCTAGTTGACTAAAAGGATTTAGTCATAAAAAGGCATTTTGGATGAAATGTACAATTAATTTGAGCATAATTGTAAAAATTAAACAGTTCGATATTGTAACAATTTCAAATTGAATAATGCTATGTTTTTCCAAATTTTGAATCTCATATGTTTCTCAAATACGTATGACAGTAAGCCCACTAAATTAATTTAATTGGAAGATGTTGAAGTGGTCCTAACATTTAATATCTATCTTCTTATTTATTTTTATTTTTTTTCTAGATGGCGAGGACAAGTCTACCAATTTGTCCTTAGCAACTTTCGGATCTTCGCCAATATTTCAGTCGACTTACCTATCATTTTTCTATCAAAATACGTAGGGTAAAACTAGGGAAACAAAAGGGTCACGAAGAGATGTTCATAAAAGGATGTGATATAATGTCACATCCCATTATGAACATCTCTATGTGACTCTTTTGTGTCTCAAACATTGCACGTCCGTAAAATATGGTAAACCCCCCATAGGTGCAATGTCCCTACAACACGTGTACCAATTGAATCAGTACTGAGACAAGTTAGCTAGGATCCGAAATCACACCAAATTAAAAGTTTTTTTTTTTTTTTTAAATTTTTACAACGTTTAAAATAGGGATGAGATGCCCCAAATGCTATATATCAGAGCGGCGCGTGGGCCAAGATAAATGCAGAAGAGAACAATAGAAAAGAGTCAAAGGACAGAGGGAAGTAGTAGTATCTCTTTCCAGGACGGTGATGGAAGCAATCAGTAAAGAAAAGAAAAAAGGAATACAAAAGAAATGAGAATTTGGGATGGGATTGTACAAAGTGATCTAGTGAATGATGAGCATTGGTCACCACAATTAACATATAATATCTTCATATATTTATGTTCTGCGCATGCTTATATATACATTTTTTTTTTTGCTAAGAGCTTATATATACATGTTTATACACACATATCTATCTATAATATATATAAATGTACCAATGCGTATAAGTATTTTACACTTTTATCAATCGGTGCACTTTTACTTAACTATTTTTCTTAGAATTTAGAGTTTTAAAAGTTTAGTATACCACTTTTTTATTTGTAGTGTGTCCATGTCATAAGAGTCCTACAACTTAATAACATCAATGTGTTTGGTTGGTTTTTTCTTTTTGGATTCTAGAATAAACTAAATCTATTGGTTTTTTTTTTTTTTTTTTGTTGAACTTTTTTTTTTAAACCTCTTTTTGTGTATATATATATTATATACGTATGCATATTTGTATGTTATGTGTATGTTTATGTGCCTCGTAGATTAACTTTCTTTTTGTTGGACTCTAGAATAAACTAAATCCATCGTTTTTTTTTTCTTTTTCTTGGACTTTTTTTTTTATTTTTTATAACCTCTTTTTGTATATATTATATGCGTATGTATATTTGTTTGTTATGTGTATGTTTATGTGCAGAGATAGATCAACAAATATTACAAATTTAGATCGTAGTGATTATTTTGGTAAATTCATTTGTGGGACGGTTTAGTATTTTAGATATAAAGCAACTGATAATTACCGATGCCCATAAGTGGTTTACACTTTTATCAATCGGTGCACTTTCACTTAAGTAATTTTCTTAGAAATTTAACAATTTTAGTATACCAATTTTTTTTTTTTGGGTCCGTCCATGATAATCCTAACTTTTTATTTTTCTGGTTTGGATATATCATGTTATATATAATCCCTACAGTTTTACAACTCCTTAATATTAATAGTATTCGACATTAATCCTATTGTGTATTACAACTCCTTCCAAACAACTCAAGTTCCCATCGGAATTTACAAATAAAAAATAAAAATAAAAATAAAAAAAAAAAAGAAAAAAGTCAATGACACTTTAGTTCAAATATGACTCTTTTTTAAATACGCCCCTAAACTATAAAACTTGACAAACTAACTCCCCTCAACTATTGCATTTTTCTCTAAAACCCCTTCCATTAGAATTCTGTCCCAAAAAAGAATGCTTTTTTTTTTCTTTTTCTTTTTTAATTTATATTTTATTTTTTTATTATCATGTGAGCAACATATGATACAAACTATTAGCAACATGATATCTATTTGTCCCTCCTTGGAGCCATTGAAAATTTTATGACAAAAATATCATTTGTTGCATAATAATTGCCCTTTGTTGTACACCAAATTTTAGGCAATTTTGTTCTTAAAATTTCAACAACTCAAAGAAGAGACAAAAATGTTATGTTAACACTTTTATATTGGTAACATAATACAAAAGTAATCAATTTTTTAACTACAACCTAACAGAATGGCTGTTAGTGAAAAGTTAAAATAGTTGATAGGGTCAATTTGTTGAGTTTTATAGTTGAGGGCAATTGAAAATGGTCATAGTTGAAGGGGTGTTAGTGTAATAACCCCTCTTTTCTTTTCTTTTTTTGGACTCCACGGTGGGTTACGTGAATGATGGATTAGTAACATATATATCTCTTAAAGAATTATAATAAATGTCTATGAAGAATTTTAAGACTCTTAACTAAATTCCTATTACCAATTTCTTAGTAGTATATGTTTCTTTTTACACTCACGAAGTTTAAAAATTTTACCTTCCAATTATAAATCTTGCATTCAGCCTTCAATTAATACAAATGTTTGAGAGCAAATCTATCTAAAAGCTCACATTTAATCAATAGCTAATTAATAGAAGAATTTTAGTAATTGAACACATTTGGGCAAAGTTCCTTAGTTGTACATGGTTTGTTAGATTCATCTCACAATTGTGAGACCCTAATTAACTAGAAAATAAATAAAAAAATAAATAAAATAATTTTAAACATTATTTTTTTTAATCCCTAGACCCACTGTTGTGAGAGGGAACCTAACAAACCACACCTAAAGAACTTTACCCAAGTATGTTCCTTGAGTAATTGTGTAACAATTTTTTGTTTCTTTGATTAAAGTGGACCAGAATGGATTAATTGAGTATTGGATCATTGGATGAAACAAAGTCCAATCTAAATTAGGATAAATAAGGAAATCAAGTATTAGGAATAAATAAAGGAATTGTGTACTAGAAATTAATCGTATAGAAGAATAACATGAATTCACAAGCCTCTCAGTCCCAGGTTTACTTTTGGCCCTATTTGTTAAGACATTATTTTAGCTCTCTCTCTCTCTCTCTCTCTCTCTCTCTCCTTTCTTTTTTTTTTTTTTTTTGGACTAGAAGACTAATGATAGTATTAAAGAATCTACTGGTATTATCTAATTTCTATTATACGTCTCCACTTCCCAAGTTCTCCATAGCCTTGGACATTTTTTTTTACACTTTAATTAAGATTCACAAAACAGTCTACTCTTCGTGTTCTCTTAATAATGTGCTATGATGAACTAAACACGATTGATCTTTACACAAGTGTGCACTTTCAAGCTTTGCATTGAAGGTAATTATTATTCCTTACTCTTCTATTCATTCATTCAACTTACTTATAAATTTCATTCTCATTACTATTAATGTAATATTTTCAATAACTTAATGATCAAAATGAAAACAAAAAAACTATTAGTTATAGTAACATCAGTCCCCTTCTCATGACGGGACTTCTATTTATAGTTATTGGATCCAGTTTTCATTAAGGGTATGGAAGTAATTTCACAGACATAAAACTATACCCATCAACTCCTAATATCAATTCTTAGTATTACATAACTCTTTTTAAAGAATCTTGATTTGTTTTCTTCTTCTTCTTTTTTTTTTTTTTTGGAGCTCTATGATGAGTCACTCACGATTTTGTTTATTCCATGCCAACAATAATATAGGTAACTTCTATCGAACCAATTCTAGGTAAGATATGCATTCAAAAAAATTTAGGATTCAATTTCAACCACTTTAATATTTGGTTACCCATTTAACATAGAGTGCATTTTTCTCACTCTTGCTTATCCAGCACTACCATGCTGACATGTGTCCTATTCCATTCCCGTTTAATTTTAGGATTCAATTATTGAATGTAAAACTTAATTGAGTATTTTTCTTTATGAAAGTTACTATTGTTATCTTTATTAGCAATAATTCATAGAATTGTTATCATTGTTTAAGTTCTACAAGAAAGATAGGAAGTTAGCTAGACAAATTTAGCTTGTGATTATAACCAATTAAGTGGTAAATTAAAATTTTAAGCACATATTTTGTACAATACATTTGATAATGTACCACTTAATTGAAAAAGTCACCACACTTAATTCTGTCATATGGGATACCATATCATTTTGTAAGCATCTCTTTGTGACTCTAGCATTACTCTAATTGAAAATGCAGCCAAAAATTCATTGAATATCTTAATTGAAAAAATTCGACTAGAAATAATCACTAATTGCAGTCTATTTCAATACTTGAAATACTCATGTGTTATGTACAGCAAATTCAACTGCTTAAAATTTCCAGTACTTAAAATTCAACACTTAATTTTCAATTTTATCAAATTAATGGACACCCTTAGGCCCTTTTTAGCTCATGAACAAAGGAAAATATTTTCCTTAGTGTTTTCGTTTCTTTCCTATCCCTCAATATGTGCACCAAATAGAGCCTAAAAGTCTATTTCGATATAGATTATCAATACATTTTCAAAATTTTAGGACTTTAAATTAAATTAAAACTACCATCCTATTGGTTTTTTCTATTTTGGTCTTAGTGGATTCCATTTTTTTCCCCTTCTTGTGTCATGTTTCAATATCTTTTCTCTTTCTTTAGGTGAACTCCATGGATAAGCAATTACTTTCTAATATCAATTCCCGTTATAAAATTTTTTATTATGTGATTCTTTCAATTATATTGGCAATTTGGCAATAGAGACTTTATGAAAAATTTCGGTTGAAGATTTTAAGAATTTTCAAGCCATACATCACAAAAAGTTTGACCATCTTGAACGTAGAGGGCTCCCTAAATCCTTTCTGTAAGAATCAAATTTTAATGTATATAAAAAAATATTTAAGAAAGCTAGATCTTGATTGATTTGTAACTTATTCTAATTAGAACATATGAAATAATTTTATAGTTTAATAAATTACTATACAAACACGGTAAATTAATGAAATACTAACATATGTGGTCATATAATAAATAAATATATAGTCATTATTAAGTAATGAGCAAAGAAAATAGTAAATTCAAAATATTAAAGATGTAAAAAAGAATTATAGCTAGGACATGTGGTAACAATTAAATAGCAACATAAAAATATTATTATTGAACAAATAAACAAATGGTCTAAGAAGAATAATTCAACAGTTTTTATTATTTTCACCTTATGAATTGATTGTTGTATATGCTTTGTGTATCTTTTTTATAGTGGAAGTTGCATGAATTCTTCTTCTTCTTCCTCTTCTTCTTCTTTTTATTTATTATTTTTTACTTTTTTTATACCTAATTTAAGTGTGTTTTTTTTATTCTAATCTTTTTTTTTATCTTTTTTTTCTTTATTTTATTTTGGCTTACTGTTCTTAATTAGTTTTTAGACAGACACCGTTCACGTGCAACGCACGTGCGTTTAAACTAGTATATATATATGTATATGTCCAGTAAATTACACTTTGCATTCATTAGTTTATATTCGGTGGCATTTTGCCCCACATGGTTTTAAAGTTGACATAATTTGTACACCTTTTGTTAAATTTTTTTTTTTTTTTTTTAACCAGTTGAGTCAAAAACATATTATAATGTATTAAAATTCGCTAGAATTCTATCAAACATTTCTGGAAAATTGTTGACAGGTGTAAATACCTAAACTAGAAAATCAACTTTTAAACGGCAAGGACAAATTGCCACCCGAGGGAACAAAATGTAATTTATGCATATATATATATATATATATAATGTGTGTATGCGAAGTTGTAATTAAACATATATCAGTGGTTGGAATGGGACCTACCACAAGCAAAAATGAATAGGACGGGGCCTTTAAAGATAGGTGATGTTCTTTGTTATGGCATGGATGATATTTGGAATTGGATAGATGTTGAAAACGTGGACAATTTTTCAAAAAAGGTTGCAGCAGCCTTTACTAGCACACACGCAAAGCTTCTCTTCTCCAACCACGTACCTCCTCAAAAATGCTATAGCCGTGCCTCACTTGAATTGTTCATATATTTTTAGAGAGAGAGAGAGAGAGTTGATGCGGATATATAGCACAATATATACATTAAGGACATGAAATTAACTTCTTCTTTTTTTTAATAAGGTCTCCGACATGAAACTTTCTTTTAATAAGGTCTCCTAAGTAAGGATTAAGGGTGGTTTGTTTGATTCTACGGAGTAAACTCCATAATGATTCATTGCACTGAATGGTATTTCTATTCTCACATGATTTCTATTTTTAATGGAACCATTTGTATAGACACAACTCACAAGTCACTATATATATATATACACACACATATATTAGCTTAGATGGGCGTTACTTAACACCAAAATGTACTCTTTTCTACAAAGATAAAATACTTGGCGAAAGTTATTGTTTGCTAGTAGTTATGCGCGGGCGTGCCAGAACCAAAAGTGGTTCGGTGTATGCAAACTAATTTCCTATATGCTTGAGTCAGTGATACTCAAGGCTTTTAGATCTGACTTCTAAACTAAAACAATTGTGTGCGGCGAGTAGGAAAGTACCCTCACCAGAAATCCCTTGGCAGTACTGAAGCGCACAAGCCAAATAGTGTATGAGTTTACCAAGTAAACAATCACAAACGATTAATAAAATACAGATTTTATTAAGTGTTTGGAAAATACAACCAAAGAACAGATTCAGAACAGACTGATCGTTCGTGAGAATGAAAATAGTAAAAGAAAAATAACAAAAAGATGGTAGACCTATTTGCTATGCTTGCAGAAAGAACATAAAAGTTGAATGCTTTTGAATGCTTGTTGAATGCTTTGTTGAATGCTGTTTTCGAGAGTGACGCGGAGTGCCCCCAATGGTTGGCCTGCCTGTATATTTATAGCGGCCACAGTTTAATTCCTACTAGGAAAGGACTCCTTGACTTGCGCCTTAAGCTATTCACTGATTGGTTAATTAAAGAAATCCTTCCTTATCCAGAACTTGCTTGACACAATCCCTTTAAATTAGGGATTACACGCTCTCATCCAGCTGGCAACTGACGACTCCTTTCCTAAACGGACTCCTGTTTCCCAAAAAACTCTCAGAGATGACGTCATCATGCCAGCTGTGGACATCAATGCCCTGTCCTTCATCAACCGACCTCTCCCTGTTAGACGAATCGGGCTCATGACTCTTTCCATGTCCGATCACGTTCCTTCAACTTGTTATAATCAAACGGACACACTCTTCCGTTTCGTGATGCCCGATTAGTTATAACGTTGCTTTTACTTTTCCATCGGGCTCTCAACATGATAAGTTATGTTCTCATAGCCCGATGATGCCTACACTTGGCCACAAGCTCCCATCGGACTTACCTCATCTCCAACCAATTGTTCCTCCCATCGGGCTTACCTCTTCTGTCCGATGAGTCATCACTACTTGCCTCAGCATCTCTTTTACCCAACTTCAACTCCACTCGGGCTCAAAAATCAATGACGGTTTTTGGGTGCAAACAATTGCCCCCCCAAAAGGTCATATCAAACGTCCCGCCCTGATTGATGTGACGTTTTGAATTTCAAATATGCCACGCGTCAAGTACGCAGCCAACGTCAGGTTATGGAGAATCCCACCAGTCACCCTACAATTAATGCGCCATGATTACGGCGTCGTGATATTTAAATATCACCCAACATCCGAAAACTCATCACACGTTCATACTTTCCCCTCTCCAGAAATCAAGCAAAATACAGAGCTTCACTCTTATCTTCATCTTCTCCGGCGACATTTCTTCCCTTCATAGACATGGCTCCCAAGACCGCTCCGGCTACCTCTAAAGGCAAGAAAACCTTCGTTGATGCTCCTCCACCACAAAACCGATGCAAGGAGGTTAGGGCTTTGGCAAAAACTCACGCCGCTGACATATCTACTGAATACCTCACCCCCTACAGCTCTTCCGATGGTTCTCCCACCGCACCAGGCTTAGGTGCGGCGTTTCTGGGCCACCCTCCGGCGCCTTTTCTTCCTTTCTTTCCTCCCGTAGGAAACGAAGAATTCCTGCAAGTCCCTGCTCATTGGGCCAAGGTCCAGACTGCTAACCAGCCAATCCGAGGATGGCCGACACCCGCTGCTGACTGGGACAAGTGGGTAACTAGGGTTTCGGCCTCTAAGGCCGCCGTCTGGAAGCAAACGGGCATTTACGACGCAATCATGCTCAGCCGGTCTCGCATTGAGATAGACCGGCCTCTCCTCCTTTCAGCTCTACTCTTCTGGTCCTCGTCTTGCAACGACTTTCTTTTCCGTTGCGGACCAATGGCTCCTACTGTCAAGGATATTAGTTATCTGCTCGGCCTCCGTCCCCACGGACAAGAGATCACTCCAGGGCTTAATGTTGGAACGGCCAGCTTTGCCTACCCACAACAGGATATTGTCCGGGACGGGGCCGTTTCTCATAGGCCGATCACGGCCTTTGGAGGTTTCCTTGCTGCCTGCATAGGGGCAGATGATACGGCGGTGTCCGATGCTGAGCACACTGCCTTCCTCATCTACTGGCTCAACAAGTATCTCTTCTGCTCAGCCAGCCAGGCTATCACTAAAGAATATACAACCGTAGCCCTAGCCCTTGCATCAAGGCAGCCACTGGCCATGGCTACGCTGGTTTGGGCACATTTAGTTCGAGGCACAACAGACTTCGTTCATTCGGGCTTCAGTGCTGGTGGGAGCCCGATGTGGATACTACAACTGTGGCTTCATTCTTACTTCCCTGAATTCCAGCCCACAATTACCCCCTTGGCCGACGTGCCTATCTCTGCCGTTCAATTCGTGAACGTATCCCCCTCTGTACATTCCTTTGAAGAGTGTTTTTCCTTCTTTTACCAGGGTTGCTCCCCTCGGGACCTCAATCTCTTCACCCCATTCTTTTCTCTTCAATTTTCTTCTTTTCTCCAGCTCTCCAATAACCCTTCAAACTGGGGTCCGGGCACCCAGTCAACCTATAATGAAATTTTTTCTAGCTACTTAGTAGCTAGAGACATTATTTTTAGCCCAAGCATCCCGTCGGCCAACAATAAATGCGGGGCCGAGTACTACTTTGCTCCTTTATATGCCCGCCAATTCGGGCTTACTCAACTAGTGCCCGTTCCTCCTGGTAATACTGTCAACGTTGATTGGGTTGAACGGGGCCTTATCGTTAACGACGGGCAGGTGAAGAAGATAGCAGAGAGGTCTGCCCGGCTCAAAGCCGCGTTCAATTTTGCACCCTTCTCTGCCCGGCCAGTAGTATCAGAAGAGTTCACCCAATGGTGGGGTGAACGGACTAGACACATATTTCCACGCTCCGTCGCTGAGGCCTTGGCTCCTTTCTCTGCAACATCGGCCACTGTGGCCGATGTCCCTATTCCAGCACCAGCTCCAACCCGGCGCAAACAAGTCGCCAAAAGACCGGCTCGTAAAACCCCGGGCAAGGGTCAGCCTCAAAAGAAGCAAAAAACACCGGCCTCTGTTCAGGTTTGCTCTTCCCCTTTTGATTTGAGCCCGAATTCCTGTTATTCCATATTAACCCTTTTGTTCTATCTTTGCAGCTTGCTGATGAAGATTCGGGAGAGGATCTACTTCCAAACCTTGCTCAGACTCTTCCCCCAACTCTCCCTACATCACCGGCTTCTGCAGCGGCTTATCTAGAGCGAGTGGCCGTTAGGGTGATGCCACTTCACATCGTGCCTCCTCTAACTCCTTCAAGCGGAGACGGAGACGAAGACCTTGCTCATGTCGGCCAAGTCCCTGAGCAGGTTGTTCTTTCTTCAAGTACTGAGGGTGAGGCCGGTGCTGAACCTGCCACCGAGGCTGCTGAGGAGGAAGTAAATCAAACCGCCCCCTCTGAAACCGAAACTCCAGCCGGTCAAGGGGCACCTACCACCGCCATCAGCTCCCCTGTTCACGTCACACCAGGACCGGTGGTGACCGAGGTCACTCCTCCTGAAGTGTCTGCCGTGGAGGCCGGTGATGATAACTCGGGCTCTATCCCTGAAGCAGAAGCCCCACAGACGACAATAGCCCCAATGAGTCCGGTCGCAGGAACCGGCTTCCCTTCTTCTTCCCAAACATCTTCTCAACCAAGCGAGGCCGATGTTCGCGAAACAATCTCGGCCTCGCTTCGTCCTCATACCCAGGTACTGCTATGTTACTTTACGTTAATTCATACATTTCTAAAAACAATACCTGACTGTATTTTCTTGAATAGGCCGATCCTTCAGACCCAGCGCCCGTTATTCCTTTCGATGACTTTTTCTTGGGCCTGGACCTGGGAGCTTTTGACCTCGGCCCCCTTGAGCCCGAAGCGGTTTTACCTTCCGTCCTTCAACAAGCCAAGGACCTGCTCTTCGGACTTGCTGACCAAGAACTTTCCAATCTTCCTGCTGCGGCTGACGTTGACACCGCTTTGAACACCCTTATGGCCGATCCTTCTCTTTCAGACGGGCAGCTATCACTACTCGTGGAGATCAAAGAAAGACTTCCTAGCGTCCGTCTTATGGATAGAACGGCTTTGAAGATTCAAGCGGATGCAGAACTTCATTTAGGCTCTCGTCAGAAAGCATTGAAGTTCTTGGAAGGGGCCAGAACCAAGTTCGAAGCGGGAAAGGCCTCCCGTGCTCAAGTTCTAGCCAGGGGTACTTGGCTGCGGGACCGTATTGCGGTATTAAAAACTCAACTCGCCCAATGTGAGGCCGAGGTTATTACCAACAACGCCTCCATTGAAAAAATTGACGAGGCACTATCTTCACTAGGCGGGGACGCTCAGAAGTGCAGTGATCAGTTACAAGCCAGCGTCCCCATATCCCGGGCTTGGGCCCAGAAGCTAGAAAGGGCCAAGAAGGACCGATCTGGGGCCGTCAAAACCTGGGAAGACCTGAAGGCTAAGCTTAGGAATTTTGAGTCGGCCTAGAGGCCGACTCCTCTTTTGTACTTATTATTTCGCATATATTTGTAAGTAAGCTGTGCTCAGCCTATCAATACAAACCATATTTTTGTTACTCGGGCTCAGGGTCGTAGTTAATGATTTGGTCGTATTCCAATCCTGGATTTGGCTTATAATTCAAATCAATAGTTTCCCACAAAGTAGGGTAATAAGACTTCAAGTACTGACCGTTTATCAATCTAGGATGAATACCACCATCCATATCCCGCAGTCTGTAAGCACCACCATTCTTGACCTGATGTATAATGAACGGACCCTCCCAGTTGACCGACCATTTACCGTACCGATTATCCTTGTCCCCGATAGGTAAAACGGCCTTCCATACCAAGTCTTCTGTACTAAAAGACTTTGCTTTTACCCTCTTGTTATAAGCTCGGGCGGCCCGCTGCTTCTGCACTTTTAACGAGTCCAAAGCCATGAGCCTCGTTTCATCAAGTCCCTCCAACTCAGCTATCATAGCCTCTGTGTACTCTGCAGGCTCAAGCTGGTTCTGTAAAGCTCTCCTGGCCGATCGGACGGTAACCTCCATTGGTAACATAGCGTCGTGTCCGTAAGTCAACATGAATGGTGTGACCCCGGTACTGGACCTCTTAGACGTCCGATAGGCCCAGAGAGCCTCGGACAACAACTTGTCCCACTCTCTAGGGTTTTCATCGATCATCTTCTCAATGATCCCCTTAAGGATCTTATTTGTTGATTCCGCCTGACCGTTAGCTTGAGCATAGTACGGGGTAGAATTGAGAATCTTAATCCCTCTGCTCTCCGCAAAAGCGGTCGTTTCAGCTCCTGTGAACACAGATCCTTGGTCGGCCGTTATGGTTTCTGGGAGGCCGAATCGATGTATAATGTGCTCTTCAATGAATTTTATCACGGTGGTCTGGGTCACCGTTTTACATGGTATGGCCTCGGCCCACTTAGTGAAGTAATCCGTCGCCACTATAATGAAACAGTGTTGGCCTGATGATGGTGGCAAGACTTTGCCAATCAGATCCATAGCCCATCCTCTAAACGGCCATGGTTTTATTATTGGTTGGAGCTCTTTAGCCGGTACATGCTGAATCGGGCCATGCTTCTGACACGCTTGGCATCCCTTTGCATAGCTGATACAATCCTTCAACATGCCTGGCCAATAATAGTTATATCTTCTCAGTAACCATTTCATTTTTGTACCGGCCTGATGAGCCCCACAGATCCCTTCATGTACTTCGGCCATCACCTGCATGGCCTGTTTTTTGCCTAAACACCTCAAAATCACGTCGTCACCGATGGGCTTTTTGAACAATTCTCCATCGAGTGTCACAAATCGGACAGCGAAGAGTCTAACTTTTCGGTCTACCCTGACATTTGGGTGATTCAGGTATTCGATGATAGGCCTTCTCCAATCGTCGTCCTCCATCAAGACCGAATTAGTAGTAGCATACCAACCTCTCTTTGCAACGGAAGGCATTGATCGGACATGAACCGTGATAACTTGGTCTTCCAAAGCCTTTGTCGGAGACGAGGCCGATCCTGTCTTTGCCAGCTTATCGGCCTCAGTATTCGTAGACCTAGGGATATAACTCACGCTAATATCATCAAACTCGTCCATGAGCTGCGTGGCGACAGAGTGAAACGGGCATAATTCCCAACTTTTTATCTGGAATTCTCCTGAGATCTGCCCGATCACCAGACCTGAGTCTCCCTTTATGTGTACGGACGATGCCCCCAACTCAAGGAGTATCTCTAGTCCGATAATTAATGCCTCGTATTCGGCCTGGTTATTTGTGCACTTGAAATCGAGCCGAAATGACATTTTTGTCTTCTTATACTTGGGTGATACAATGACCACACCTGCCCCAGCACCTTCTGCGCTTTTGGACCCATCAAAGATCAATGTCCATGGGACCAAGGAAGTGTTTAACACTTTAGGCACTGGTAGTACTTCTCCCAGATCAGTTGGGTCTGGGTGATCAGCCAAGAAATTGGCTATGGCCTGGCCTTTAACCGATTGCTGTGATCGGTATTGGATGGCAAATTCCATCAGGGCCAAGGTCCATTTTCCAATTCGGCCTCTCATGATTGGTCTTGACAACATGTATTTTATCACATCGGTTTGACATATAATATAAGTAGAAACGGGCAACATATACGTTCTTAACTTCTGTGATGAAAAATACAATGCCAAACATAATTTCTCAATCGGCGCATAGCGCTGCTCGATTGGAGTTAAAATTCTGCTTAAGTAATAAACGGCCTGCTCATTTCCTTGCTCATTATCCTGAGCTAACATACTTCCTATAGAGCATTCAGAAGCCGATATATACAATTTAAGGTACCTACCCTTCTTGGGTGGCATTAACACTGGAGAAGTTGACAAATATTGCTTAATTCCCTCAAAGGCCTGTTGATGGCTGTCTTCCCACTTGAACTCTTCGTCGGTCTTGATCTTCAACAATGGGGTCCATACTTGGGTCTTTCCTGCACAATTGGAGATGAATCTCCTCAGGAAATTAATCTGCCCGAGTAGCCTTTGAAGCTCTTTCTTATTAGCTGGTGGCTTTGCTGCCTGTATTGCTCGAGCCTTGTTCTTGTCAACCTCTATCCCTCTTTGATGCACCAGGAATCCTAAGAAGTTCCCTGCTGAAACGCCGAAAGCACACTTGAGAGGGTTCATTTTTAGTTTGTGAGCCCGCATTCTTTCAAATGCTTTTTCTAAGTCTCTCAAATGATCGGCGTTGTCACTCGATTTTACCACAACGTCATCAATGTAAACCTCCATGAAATGCCCGATCATATCGTGGAAGATTGAATTCATCGCCCTCTGATATGTGGCTCCGGCGTTCTTTAGTCCGAAAGGCATGACAACCCATTCAAAGGTTCCAATTGCCCCCGGGCACCGGAAAGCTGTCTTCGGGACATCCTGCTCAGCGATGTAAATCTGGTTGTACCCCGAGTGCCCGTCCATAAAGGACAAAATTTTATGTTTGGCGGCCGAATCAATCAATTGATCGGCCATGGGCATAGGGTACTCATCTTTTGGGGTAGCTAGGTTTAGATTTCTGAAATCAATACAAACTCTCAGCTTACCATTTTTCTTTACTACTGGGACTACATTTGATACCCATTCCACGTACCTGGCTGTCCGAATGAAGCCAGCCCCCAAAAGCCTCTCAATTTCTTCTTTCACCTTCATCGTGACTTCCGGTGACATGCGCCGTGGGAGCTGTTTGAACGGCCTAAAGCCCGGCTTAATTGGCAATCGGTGCTCTACCAATTCTCGGGATAGTCCGGGCATTTCGTCGTAATCCCAAGCAAAGCAATCCTTGTATTCGTGCAAGAGAGCAATGATATCGGCTTGGAACTGTGGTTCAAGCACCTGACTCACATATGTGGGCTTGTGCTCTCCTTCACCGCCCAGGTTGATCTCCAATAGTGGATCCTGCACGTCGGCCTTCAAGTCATCAAGCTTGGCTGTGGCCGTTTCGAGTTCATCCATTTGAATCTCCTCCTCTATTGGCGTTTCTTCTTCATAGATGCAATCGGCCAGATTAATCATCCCGTCTACAGGGCCGATCTCTAATCTCCTATCAGCCAGATATGCACACCATCTGGCCACGCTGGCCTTAAGGGCCAGCTGTCTTCTAACTTCAATTGGCTGTAGCTCCATCTAAGTCTTCTTGTTCATTAATTTCTATCGGCCTTACCTCTTCTGTCCGACTTAGATTGTGATAACCAAGCTTTAAGTTTGGTAGAATTTCTTTACGGAACGTGGCTGCATTTGGTCTACCAAGTTTGCCACATCCTAGTAATTTGATAGGTCCGATATCATCTTCATATAATACTGCATCGGCCGTCTGCACCCGGGCTACGAATGGCTTCGTATCAGCCCCAACCACTTCCACTTCGTCATCTCTCCAAAAGATCAACAATTGATGGAGAGTGGAAGGGATGCAGTAATTGGGATGGATCCAATCACGGCCAAGCAACGCGTTGTAGGCGGCCGATGTTTCCACAATGAAAAAGGCTGTCATGGCCGTTTGGGTTCCAACCCTCAGCTCCAGAGGCAAGATGCCCTTTGTCTTAGATGGCGTGCCCGTGAAGCTCTGAACATTCATCTCGGTCGGAATCAGTTCCGACTCAGATTTTTGAAGGATCCTCAGCATGATTTGGGGCATGATATTAATTGTAGATCCCCCATCAATCAATATTCTATTCACGGGAATTCCCTCAATGTGACCTTTTACGTACAACGGCTTCAGGTGCTGAGACATCTGATAGGTAGGTTTTTCGAAAACCACCTTGACTGGCCCCGCCGGTTTCAACCCCTCCTCAGTTTGGATCCCTTTCGGCCTCAAGATGGTTATCTTAGGCCGATCGGTTTGTATATCGGTAGTATCCACGTTCTTGCTTGTAGCCTCTACCACCTTGGGTCTGACGGTCTCACCACCACCCCAACATACACTTTCTATTACTGCCGACTCCTTGGTCCGGCCTTCTATTACGTCACCTTCAATGGCCGTTGGCTGATCCGGTTTGGCCATAAATGACATGGGCAAAGTAAACACCATGTTCGAGGATAGATTTTTCGGGATTGTCCCGAATTGAATCGGTGAATCGTCCTCATCTTCATAATCATCAGCCTCCTCCATTGGATGGGCCGATGGCTCACACTTTTCTTGTTCAAACAGTTTCTTCAAGCGCTCTGTTGCATGCATTGCCCCTTTGCCCGCTTTCTTGTCGAAAACGGGCTCATCTTCTTCCATGGCCGTTATCTGTGTGTCGGCCTTGCGCTGAAGGGACTCTTGAGGAATCTGGACACGGTCTTGCGAGCGCTGCCGTTCCCTCTCGGCCTGTCTCAGTCTCTGGTACCTCCTCTTCTGAGACTTGCTGTATTGAGGCATCGCTGGAAATTTTGGATGCTCAGCTCTATACCATCTCCCATCACTCACTCTTGGTGGGAGTATCATACGGGAGCGAATGTCCGATGCTGCAACCCTTTGTGATGCACTCATCGTGGGTCGTGCTCCATATTCCCTTCCTTCCCTACGACTCGAGCTAGGCATACTGCTTGCTGGCGGCGGCTTTGGCTTCCACTCGGGCTTTGGGCGTCCCTGCTTGGGCAAGGAAAGCCTCTCATGCACGGATCTTCTCGGGCTGTACTCTCGTCGTTCCTCAACCCTAGGCCTCTTGCTTGGGCTAGAGGCCCCTTTCTTAATATCGGCCTTGCACCTCGGACACAGGCCTTGTTCAATCAGCTCTAGTTGGTGTCGTAAATCTGTAATCAAGCTCTCCGTATTTGACCGGGCTCCATCAGCCTTTAGTTCTGCCTCCTTGCGTTCCTGGTATGTCCTCTGAAGCTCGTGAATAGTCACCTTCGATCTATCCGTTCCTGAAACGGCAATTTGTTTTCCTTCCCTTTGCTTTGGGACTTTCTCGCTGTCGGTCAAGTCTATCTTGACCCTTGGCCGTGTCAGCTTAGTCAAATCGGGCACTACCATGTTGGTTCCAGTGATCTGTGGGAACGGATTCGCATCAACTCCCATAGCTTTGTCCGAAAATTTGAACACTCCTTTCTCCACGTTCTCCTGTATCACATTACGAAAAACAACGCAGTTGTTAGTTGAGTGTTTCCAGGAATTATGCCACTTACAATATTCCTTATTTTTTATGTCATCGGCCTTGGGTATCCGATGACCTTCACCTAGCCTGATCACTTTTTCAGCCAAGAGGGCGTCAAAAATCTGATCGGCCATTGTTATGTCGAATGTGTAATTTTTTCCTGCCTCGAACGTCATTTTTTTAGCAGCAGCGTTATTATTGACCGGTTTGTTCAAGGCATTATACACAATAGGCCGCTTAGAGATTAGTTCGGCCATGTCAATTTCTGCCTCGAGGTCACATTCTGCTAGATGGACCTCGTAATTGGGATCTTTGTAATACGTTCCCTTAGAAGAATTCTTCTTTTCCTGTTCATTAAGCAGGATACGCTCGTAACGCGCGGCCCGTGAAGCCAGCTCGAATAAATCACGGAAATCGGTCCCTTCGAACTTTTTGCGAAGCTCGAAAGACATTCCGCCCATAGCCATCTTTGCGTATTCTTCCTCGGGCAATATTGTCTTACATCTGTACTTAGCCTTCCTGAATCGGGCTATATATGTTTCGACGGTCTCTCCTACTAGTTGGAGCATCCTAGACAGATCTGCCAACGAGATCTCGGGCTCAGTCCTATAAAACTGCCCATGAAACAATTCCTCCATTGCTGGCCAATTTCGTACTGAATTGGCCGGGAGATTGACATACCACAAAAATGCTATGCCCGTGAGCGAATTTGGGAACAGCCTTAATTTTAAAGGGTCACTATTGCCTGCATGGCCGCATTGCACAATGAACCGACCTATGTGCTCTACCGTGGTATGCTCACTTTCCCCAGAAAATAGAGTAAAGTTCGGAACTTTATACCCTGGTGGGAAATTAACTTGGTCAATTTCAGGCGGGTAAGGCCGTCGGTACGTCGGCCTCTCCATCCTTCTCATGAACGGGCCATACTCTTCATGTATGGCCGCCACCAACTCCTCCCTGTTAATAGGCTGCGCAGCAGGTCGGGCACCACCCGCAGGGGGTGGTGGTTGCTGTTGGTTGTTATTGGCCTGACGAAGCCAAAAATCATCATTATTCCTTTGCCCCCCAGCAGTGTTACCTGGGGGCACTTGTTGGCCGTTTACCTCTGGGTTACGGCCATTCGTTGCAGTTACTTCAGGCTGAGCCCCTGTTACCGGGGTTGCTCGGGGAGGTGGAACCTGTTGATTATTATTGATCTGGTGGGTCCAAAACCCCCCATTGTTTCTTTGCCCCCCAGCAGCGCGAACTGGAGGTGGAGTCCGGTCGAACTGGGTTTCAACACGGCCTCCTATCTGGACAAAACTTGGTGTCGCCGATCCACTGGGATCGGTAACCACCACGCCACTGGCCGTTTCGTTATGTAATTCGGGCTTCTTGCCCGAGATGTTACCCTCTCTTAGGTTTGGGCAGACATAGAGTGGGTCTTTTGGTTTGTCGGACTCAAGCGGCGTGCCAGAGCCCGATCCCGAGCCTGAGTCTGATCCCAAGGCCTTTTGTTTGTTATTGGCCTCAAGAACAGCGCAAAGCTGTTGTATCTGAGTAGCCAGGGCGTCCAGCTTCACGTGGGTAACCCTAGTCTCCATGACCAACTCAGACTGTTCCCGGCGTATATCGGCCGTTTGCCTGACCACATGGTTGAGACCTGCCATTGACCCTATTAAGGTGTTATAGTCCTGCCTCAAAGGATCAACGGTGGCTCTCACGGTTTCCGAGATTGCTTCGATAGTAACGCCACCGTCATCCGGAGAATGACCAGTGCTTTCCTCCGTAGGTGTATCAACGGCCGACTCTTCTTGGCCATTTTTGCCGATCTGTTTATCCCTCTTTGGCGGCATGTCTTGACACTATGGGTCCCACCGGGCGTGCCAAAATGTTTGCTAGTAGTTATGCGCGGGCGTGCCAGAACCAAAAGTGGTTCGGTGTATGCAAACTAATTTCCTATATGCTTGAGTCAGTGATACTCAAGGCTTTTAGATCTGACTTCTAAACTAAAACAATTGTGTGCGGCGAGTAGGAAAGTACCCTCACCAGAAATCCCTTGGCAGTACTGAAGCGCACAAGCCAAATAGTGTATGAGTTTACCAAGTAAACAATCACAAACGATTAATAAAATACAGATTTTATTAAGTGTTTGGAAAATACAACCAAAGAACAGATTCAGAACAGACTGATCGTTCGTGAGAATGAAAATAGTAAAAGAAAAATAACAAAAAGAGGGTAGACCTATTTGCTATGCTTGCAGAAAGAACATAAAAGTTGAATGCTTTTGAATGCTTGTTGAATGCTTTGTTGAATGCTGTTTTCGAGAGTGACGCGGAGTGCCCCCAATGGTTGGCCTGCCTGTATATTTATAGCGGCCACAGTTTAATTCCTACTAGGAAAGGACTCCTTGACTTGCGCCTTAAGCTATTCACTGATTGGTTAATTAAAGAAATCCTTCCTTATCCAGAACTTGCTTGACACAATCCCTTTAAATTAGGGATTACACGCTCCCATCCAGCTGGCAACTGACGACTCCTTTCCTAAACGGACTCCTGTTTCCCAAAAAACTCTCAGAGATGACGTCATCATGCCAGCTGTGGACATCAATGCCCTGTCCTTCATCAACCGACCTCTCCCTGTTAGACGAATCGGGCTCATGACTCTTTCCATGTCCGATCACGTTCCTTCAACTTGTTATAATCAAACGGACACACTCTTCCGTTTCGTGATGCCCGATTAGTTATAACGTTGCTTTTACTTTTCCATCGGGCTCTCAACATGATAAGTTATGTTCTCATAGCCCGATGATGCCTACACTTGGCCACAAGCTCCCATCGGACTTACCTCATCTCCAACCAATTGTTCCTCCCATCGGGCTTACCTCTTCTGTCCGATGAGTCATCACTACTTGCCTCAGCATCTCCTTTACCCAACTTCAACTCCACTCGGGCTCAAAAATCAATGACGGTTTTTGGGTGCAAACAGTTATGTGATAGTTGGACTAAATAAAATCATTTTCGATGAAATTGAGCTGACTCTCAGAATATTTGGCTATGGAGTTCATAAGCGATTTTGAAATCTCTAAAACTAAAATTGTTTGACAAATCAAAATTTGTGAGTTAATTGTAAAATTTGCGATTGAAAAAAAAAAAAAAAAAAAAAGCTACTCTAAACAACTTTTTAAATAAAAACTAATTTTTTTTTTTTTTGACATTTGAATAGTAATAGCTGTACAAAACAGCCCTCTTCTTTATTGACTTGGTCCTATAGCTTTCACATCAATTTTCTTACATAAGGTTTTGGAGACCCTATCTTTGTTAGTGGGCAATGCTAGGGGCACTAACAAAATTCACTAACACTTACTAACACACTCTATCTCTCTCCTAGTAGTAGTGCGGGATCCGCAGTGGACCCCACAGTGCCACTAGGAGAGAGATAAAGTGTGTTAGTAAATGTTAGTGGATTTTGTTAGTGCCCCAAATATTACTCATCTTTGTTATTCATGTATAGAACATGTCAAAATTCAAATTGCACATCATATGTTAGCAAACTGAGGTAAGGCCATAAGGGCTTCGCACCTTTTCATTTGTTTGGTTGGAGTAGTGCGCCATGTCTAATTCCCATTAATCTTTGGTTCTAAAAGGCATATAATTACATGTAAAGACTTTAAAACCCCACCCACTAAAACTCAAACAAAAATGATAGGAATATACACCAAACGATACACTAAACGATACACCAGCTTTAAATGCATGTATTCTGTGTTGTGTAAGTGATGCACAGAATAGTGTGAAAAATTCAAACAGAGTACATATATTTAAAACACAATGTGTCATTTGATGTGTACACCTATCATTATTGAAACTCAAAACAAAGCTTTCAGCTCTCTTTGATTTGACCCGTTTATACCCCAAGTACCCAAAACCCATCCATACACACGTCACGTTTCACCCGTTTATTGTGTGTCAAACTGCATGTCATGAATCACCATTTTAATAATGGGTAATTTAATATATAGTCCTAATATATGCATCTAACTAGAAATATGTCTTTTTTTAAAACGAATTTAGAAATTAGTCCCTTGCCTAATTTGAAGACTAAAATACCCCTATATCATTTTTATAGAAATGTATATATATGTATAACTATATATGGTAACTGATTTATCATTATTTACTCCACAATTCATACATGTACATATATAAACTAATTTATATATGATAAATCAGCTACCATATATAGCTAAAAACTGAGAAAATATCTCCATATAAAGTCCACCATCACCAAGAAATTTCTCACAAACTCTTGATAAATTCGCACAACGTATTCAGAACTTCATACTTAAAAACTGAGAAAATTATCAATGAGAGTGCACTAAAATAATGTGAAATTGCTCACTATATTAACTAAGTATTGAAAATAGTGAGAATTTCATATTTTAATGTGTATAATAATGAAAAATTTCTCACTCATACTAAAAGGGTAGAACAACCCACTTTTTAAAACAAAAATAATCATACACATAGAGAGGATTTGATGAGAAATTTATCAACAATTAACAATTTATCGAGAAGAATTCCAAAAAAATAAAAAATAAATTCACACCTTTTAAATTGATATGACGAGTAATTTCTCACAAAATCAAAATAAATTTCTCACTTTTTAATACAAATTTCTCACTTTTAGGTGAGAAATTCTCACTTTTTAAAGAGAAATTCTCACTTCTCTCTCTATACCAGAACTCCAGACTGTGCTTCTCTCGAATTTCTGATCTGTGATTCTCTTTCTTGCATCAATCTGTGTCGAGATCTCTGGCCCTTAAGTTTATTGTTCTCATTCACAACACAAATTGTTACAAATCCTGTAGAGCCTCCAAAGATGGCATGTAACTCTCTAAATCGTCAACTCCGATGACGGCATCGACATCGGCATCAATCAAAAGGTAAGGATGATTGGTAGTGACCACCGGAAAGTGATTGAGGAGCTTTTTTAATGGTTTGTAACAGAAAAATTTATCCCTCCAATCGGGTATGGGTGCTTCAATATGCATTGAAAATCCCAAACTTCATCTCATATGATGATGATGATGAGTATAATTCTTTTGTGTGATTGTATTTTAGAGAGAGAGAGAGAGAGAGAGAGAGAGAATTGGAAAGATATATATATATATATAAAATCTGTGGAGTTCCTATCTCTCTCTATATATTTATATATAGATAGTTGTTTGGAGTTTAAATTTAAAACCCTCTAAATTTAAGTCTTTATTACTATATATATATATATATATATATCTTTACAAAGATTCTCTAAAGAGGACCACCTCTCTTTATTAAAGAGAGGACCTCTGTTTTGGCCGTTGGATTGTGTTTAAAAATTGTGAAATGACAAAACTGCTATTAATGAAAACACGATCCGACGGCCAAAACAGAGGTCCTCTCTTTAATAAAGAAAGGGCGTCATCTTTATAGCCTGACTGTATATCTTTATTACTATATATATAATCCGAATCTTAAAAAACGGACTGTGTAAAAAGTGAGAATTTCTCACAAAAAAGTGAGAAGCGTGTAAAAAGTGAGAAATTTATTTTCTCACACACACATATATATATATATGTATGTATGTATGTAACGAAGGGCATATTGGTCCATAAAATCTCTATCAAATTGGAAAAAAGGGACTAAATATTGATTACCTTCCAAAATCAGGGACTAATTACTATACATGCAATATGGCTATGACCAATTTCTATTAATGGTCCAAAATAGGGACCAAACCTTATATTTCTATTTAATAATATGATGTGATGGATCGAATTACACATAAAAATATACTCCATTCATCCCATTTTTTGTGTCCCTCTTAGGGAATCTAACTATTTAAGGGGACAAAAAGAATCTACATCTACTTTCCACAATTGTCCATAATCATTGCACTTTCTTTTTTTGTTTTGTTTTGGTGTTGATTGGAAGGAAGGGTAGTTTGGGAAACTAAGTAAAATTTGCATACTAATTTAGGAAATTAACAACAATTTTGGGACATCCCAAAAAGAAAAGAGAGATACATAAAATGGGACGGAGGGAGTAGACAAAAAAGTTAATTAGGACATCTTTTCGGACAAAATTAAAGAAATTGAGTGCGAATATCTAACTACAAAGTTGATCTGATTCAAATTACTCCATCTGTTCCAAAATAATTGTCCACATTTCATTTTTTGGATTTTTCAAATAAAGTATCCACTTTGAAAGTCAACTAAGATTTTTGTATAAACTATCTATAATAAGGGGTTCATGACAATAAAGACAAATATCATTTTCTAGGAGAGTAGAAAAAGAAAAATGAGTAAGAAAGTTAATGTCATATCAAGAGTAAAATGACCAAGGAAAGAAATAAAGGACAGAAAAATAAATATAATACACATTTCTTAAATAGTTTGCAAATTAATACTCCCTCCATGCCATTTTGTGAGTCCACATTTGGGAACTCAACTTATTAAAGGGACAAGAAGAATCTACACCTACTTTTCACAATTGCCCATAATCATTACACCAACTTTTTAAATTTTGTCTTGGTGTAGTGACGTATAGATTTCAATAAAGGGTAGTTTTAGAAAGTGAGTAAAAATTATTTGCTAATTTAGGAAAGTGGACACTAATTTTAGGACACCCAAAAATAAAATATAAGACTCACAAAATAGGAGAGAGGGAGTAATAAATACTTATTTTAAAACAAAAAGAGTATTATTTATTTATTTTAATCTATTTGACATATTTTGTGACTTGACTACCAGTGGTCCAGGACCCTCAATAATTTCTCCTACTAACACTGGGTCTCTGATCTCCATGGACCATCCATTCCCATGATCAAAGATGTATCGCTGTCTATATCTATTTTCGTACGATCGAATATTACGAGTGTTTTTTTTTTTTTTTTTAAATGAGAAATGATCGAATATTACAATTAAGAGGATACAACATTAAATACTACTACTGTGGTATGCAATGTAATAGATCATAGATGGAACCAGGACAAAATCCCAAGATTCGATTTTCTGTTCCAACGCAACTGGGTGAAAGAGTGAGATTGAAGGAATGGAGTTCTTTACACTAATCATATATACCGCATGTTTGGAAAGTTTAAAACAAGTTAGGTTTAGTCAAAGTCTTAATTTTTATCTGATTTTATGAAAAATTAAGTTCATATTAGTTTGACAAAAAATTAATTTTAAGAAAGTTGTTAGATCAGACACGGATTAATATGCAAAAAACGACACTCACCGTACACAGGTTTAGTCACTCACCGTACACAGGTTTAGTCCAATTCTTAACAGGGCTGGCCCTGGGCTAAAGCCGGGAAAGCGGCCGCTTTGGGCCCCCAGATATTTATCTAATTTAAGGGCCCCATTTTTGATATTAACTTTGCATTTCTATGTTGGGCCCTTATAAAAACCTTACTATAACCTAGCCTAATAAAGGCCCCAACCCAACCTAAAATGACCCAAAATTTTCACATATAAAACTACAAGCTAAGCCCAAACAAACCCTCTAGAATAAGACTATATTTTTTTGCGAGAGAGAATAAGACTATAATTTATTTTACTATTAAAAAAAAGACTAATTGATCTACTCATAGTGTGATACACTTTAAAAATAAAATAAAATTAAATCAGTGTACCGAAAAAATATAAGAAAATTAGGTTTTTCTCAATTTCCCCAATTCTTTTTAGTTTTAGCCCAAACCCACCCTCCAGTTGTAAGTTGTTTTCAATTTATAGCTTGGTTTTAAATTATTGGTTGTTCAAATAAGTATTTAATTATGCTGCAAGTTGTTAGCACATTTTGCAATGTGACATTGAAAACCAATATATACGCATAATTATGTATACGTAGACTCCAAAAAAAATCATCGGGAGCGCTGCCCCCGAACATCCGTATAGCCCTGGGCCTTATTTTAAAAATTCGCTTTGGCCCCCTAAAGCTCAGGGCCGGCCCTGATTCTTAATAGGCACGGACTAATTTTTTGTCCAAGGGAGAGGTTTTATAGAAAAGAGAACCAACAAACCAATTATTAATATAGAAATATATAGTTTAGTCCCTAAGATTTCGGTCAACATAGATTTGGTCATTTGACTTTTTGTAATATTCAAATTGATCCTTTATTCGTGTTGATACTTAAAAATTAGTCCTTTTCCCCATTTTAGAAATTATTTTCTGGACGATTATAACCCCATTTAATACATATCTATGTATATAGATATATGTATATATATATAGATATATTCATGTGTATAGAAAGTGAAAGTAAATTATGGGAAATCATTATCCCAAAATCAAGCTAACAGTTTAAATAATTGTGGAGAAATATTTATATTTACTGGGTTTTCATTATCCCAAAGTCTTCCCTTCTGCAACTCTCTCTCTCTCTCTCTCTCTCTCTCTCTCTCTCTCTCGAATGGCTAAGAGAGAGAAGAAGCCAAAATCAGAGAAGTTCGATGAAAAGGAAGATGAGCAGCTGAAGCAATCCAAGTTTCCAATCGTTCTGAGCAGTGACGATGAGGACGACGAGGCCAACGAAGATCTGAGCTTGAAAATTGTACAGAAAGCAATGTCGCGAGCGGGTAGTACCAATCGGAACGATGCCGTTTTGGGCGAACCGAAGAAGAACGCCGTCGTATTCGATCTCACATCGTTGTCTTCGCCGGAAGTTGAAGGTGTTTCGGATTTGAATGATAAGAAGAAGAAGAAGAAGGTGAAGAGGAAAAAGAGCGATAAGATCCAAACTCGAGAGGAAGCTGTAAGCATCTGAATTTTTTTATTTTTTAAAATTTGAATACAATATTTATATTTACTGGGTTTTCATTCAAATTTGGAGTTTAATTTTGCTTTTTGATAGCTGGAAAAAGGTCTAGGATTAAAATCGAATAAGCAACAGTTTAAAAGTGAGAAATTTCTCACCCTTTGGTCTGTGATGCATTTTAGAAGATAAATTTCTCTCTTTTTTTTTTTTTCTCTTTCTCTATATATATACGAGAAACTGGATTATTTGCCCCCTTTTTATTTGTTAGATCATGATGTGTAGATTAGCAGAAATGGGGCACTGTAAAAATTTAGTTTTTTTTTTTTTTTTTTTTTGGTGAGAAATTTGTGTTATTAAAAGTGAGAAATTTCTCACCCTTTGGTATGTGATGCATTGTAGAAGAGAAATTTATCACTCTTTTTTTTTTCTCTCTCTCTATATATATATACGAGAAACTAGATTATTTGTCCTGTTTTTTTTTTTTAGATCATGATGTGCAGATTAGCATAAAGGGGGGGATTGTATTCGATATGGGTTTCAAATTTATGAGCATTCGATTACATGTCTTTATTTTGTTGAAGTTTAGATCGTATGTAACATGAGTGTTGTATTTTTATCACTGAATATATATATATATATGTATAACAAATCAGAATTTTAAATTTAAAAAACCTTGATTTATGGGAATTGGGATATTTATTAAATTTTCTCTTTAATTCCCTCTCTTACTATATATATATAACAAATAAATTTGTTATTAAAAGTGAGAAATTTCTCACCCTTTGGTATGTGATGCATTGTAGAAGAGAAATTTATCACTCTTTTTTTTTTCTCTCTCTCTATATATATATACGAGAAACTAGATTATTTGTCCTGTTTTTTTTTTTTTAGATCATGATGTGCAGATTAGCATAAAGGGGGGGATTGTATTCGATATGGGTTTCAAATTTATGAGCATTCGATTACATGTCTTTATTTTTGAAGTTTAGATCGTATGTAACATGAGTGTTGTATTTTTATCACTGAATATATATATATATATATATATGTATAACAAATCAGAATTTTAAATTTAAAAAACCTTGATTTATGGGAATTGGGGTATTTATTAAATTTTCTCTTTAATTCCCTCTCTTACTATATATATATATAACAAATTTGAGTGTGAATTTCAAAACCCTGATTTAAGGGAGTAGGGGTATTTTGGTCCTCAAAATAGACGAGGGACTAATTTCTAAGTTGACTTATAAAATGGATCAATTTCTAGAAACGGTTACAATGAAGGACTGAAATCTAAAGGACCCTTATTAATAAATGTCAAAAACTTTTGTATCTTCTATTATTTGACTAACTACTTTTCAATTTATTTCCCCAAAAAACAAAAACTACTTTTCAATTAATGAATTAGGATTAAGTAATTTTTATTCCATGTTATTACACTCAAATCATTTTCATTCCCCACATCCATGACATGCAGAGGTTCCACTATATAAGTGTAGGTCCATTTAGCTACAAGTAGGGTTGTATATGAGCCAAATTGAATAAATCTTGTGAATAGAATTAATAAATGACTTGTATGCATATTATATATATATATATATATATATTAAACACTATTTGATTTTTTAGAGAGCTCGTGATCAAGCTTAAATTCCAATATCGTTTAATAAATAAGTCTAGCTTAAGCATACACGACCTCGGCTTGTTTAATAAATAAGTTAAGCTCAAGCTTAATTTTCAGACTTGTTTAATAGACAAGTCAAACTCAAACACGCACGAACTCGGCTCGACTTGTATACACCAGAGCTGTAGAGTACCATGTGATATATACAAAATTTCTTGAATATAAGTGTGATTCGTATTAAAACTCGGCTGATGTACACACCCGAGCTGTACTACGTGGTATGTACAAAATTTATTGGAATTTTTTTTTTGGATAAAAAATTTATCAAAAATGATAGGGATACACACCAAACGATACACTAAATGACGCACCAACTGTAAATGCATGTACCCTGTGCTGTGTAAGTGATGCACAGAAAAGTATGAAAAATTCAAACAGTACAAGATATATGTATTTAAAGCACAGTATATCATTTAGTGTGTCGTTTGGTGTGTATCCAAAAAATTTATTGGTGTTAAGAGTGGTTTGTATTAAAACCCGAAAACAGAAACAGTTTTACACCCAGCACCGTCCAAGTCAAAAACTTGGGGTTTTTAATTTCACGTGCTTTGAGTGCGAGTCGGAAACTGAATCTCTAGTCTTCAGCGAAAACGTTAAAATTAAGACGGTAAAGCAAGCATTACTTCTAATGGGAATAATGATATTTCAGTCAATTTTTTGTTTAAAATTTATAGTACTTTTTAAAAATTAAAAAAAATATCAACAAGCATTAAAAAAATTAAAACATCATCAACAAAATTAAAAAAAATATCAGTTTTAAATTATTATTTTGTATTTTAGTTTATTTTATATTTTCAACGTTGTTATCTTTACCAAAGCATTGTGGTGATTACTCCCAACATTCAAAAGACTTGTTCTTGACGTTTGAAAAGTGCATGACTTTGAAACGAGTTGCTTTCAAACATTTTGTAGAGTTGATCCCAACGTTGAAAAAGTTGATTTACAATGTTATGTAAAATTTGATAACTTTTTAATTTTACAAAAAAAAAATTGATACTTTTTAATTTAAATAAAAATAATAGACTAGTTTTTAAATGGGTTAACTAGTATTAAATCTCATTTAGTGTATCTTTGTTATAATAGACCCAACACAAAAAACTATTTGAAGATAGGTCCACAAAAATATTTCAGACTATTCTACCCCTAGTTTAATCTAGGATTTTTAAAATTCAAATGCAAGTGTATTTGATTATATATACATCTATATATGTATATACCCCCCTCCCCCCCCCCCCCCCCCCCCTCCCCCAATCCCACCAATCCCATTTCTCTCTCTCACATTCGTCCATTGTTGTTTCAAGGACCGTTTTCGGCGATCAAGCGCTGACGATCGTGAGTGCTTCGTTGGTGTGGAAAGAAACTTCGTGGCATACATGAGTAATGAATGGCGGATACATTGGACTAGTTATTATTGTCACCATCTTCGCCATTGAGTCCGAGATTCAGAGGGATGAATCCCGATCTGCTAGTAGCGTTCAGCTCTAATGGAGGCGTCGCCGATCTGTTATGCAGATTCTCTATTTTCTGTTGGTCCTCTAATGTCTGCAGATGCAGTGTAAAATTATACATTAATGCGAGTTCTTGTACTCTTATATTAGTCTCTCTCTTTTTTTTATTGGATTTGTCTGATTTTTAGTGTAAACATGTGTTGATTTTACATTTGTTCACTGATTTTCAGTGTAAAAATTATAGCTAGCAAAATTTGACTCTTATATTATTTTTCACTGATTTTTTTTTTTTTATAGCAATGTATTGGAAAAATATACTATAGTGTAAAATTCTCCTCTTTTAGTCATTCATAATGCAGTGTTAAAATTATAATGGCAATCATTGGGTACTCTTTTATATACTATATGTCGCGCCCGCCCCGAAGGTGGGGGGCGGTCCCCTCTCGTGGGTCGCGACGTTTTAAAAGAAAATTAAATAAAATAGGGTAAAAGGCTCAAAGCAGCGAACCAAGGCGGAAAAGGAAACGTGTGAAAGTATGTACACGTGGGAGTAGGGCCAAGTAAGAGTTCAGAGTCGCCACCTAACGTTAACGGGAGTTAGGATTCCTGCAAAGGAGATTAGAGTAATCGTCTTTGACTTTTGAGAAAACAGTTTGAGAAGAGTGGGGCCCTTTTAAAAGTGTGACTCTTGATAGTCGTACGAAACCAGAGTTCTCAAAGTGGGTTCGGGGACTCGATTATGTCGAGGGAAGGTGTTAGGCACCCTTGAACATCCGTGACACACGGTTGCCGTTTAGTGATTTTCATAGTAACGGGGCATAAGTAAGGGGTAATAGAATACATATATAAGAAATTAAAGCGCGAGCATCCGTGACGCGCGGTTGCCGATTTATGTATCTCGACACGAGATAGTTTTGAAAGTATGTATTAGTTTGAAAGTATGTATACGTTTCTCGACTCAGTTGAGATAGTTTTGAAAGTATAGTTATGGCCGCACCCAAGTATGGGTTGCATACGTATCTCGACACGAGAATCAGGCCATACGTAGTTCTGTGCTGTGTATGTACGTGAGTGTTTTGGTCGATCTAGGCCGTGAGTGTGTAAAATAGTATTTTGAGTAAAGTCGGTGTAGCTAGGAACTTTAACCTGTGCGGTGTAGTCCTAGACTTTAACCTTTGAGAAAGTAGTGAGTTGTGAGAAAGTGTTCTTGAGTAAAAGTCGGGGTAGATCGACCGTGCGATGAGTTTTTTGTATTTTTGTTTTTATGATTGTTTTGTCTTTTTGTTTTATGTGCCGGAAGTAAGGGTCGGTGCCCATTAAGAGTATGAAGACATACCTGTCTTACCTGTGCTGTTTGTAGATTCCAAGCAAAGTACCGGAAGTACGGGTCGGTGCCCATGAAGTTTTGAAAAAGATTTTACCGGAAGTATGGGTCGGTGCCCAGTGAAAAAAGAGTGTACCGGAAGTATGGGTCGGTGCCCGATTATGTAAAATGATGATGTGAAAGTTTTACCGGAAGTACGGGTCGGTGCCCTGTGATTTGAAAAAAAGTATGCCGGAAGTACGGGTCGGTGCCCATTAAGTTTGGGAAAGAAGTATCATCATTTTGTGTTTCCTGATTTTTATCAATGAAGATCTGTAACAAGAGATAAAGTGCAGCCGGATGGGTCATTAGATCTCCTTCCGGCTGACGCAGGATATAAAGTCCAAATCGGGTGGAGTTCGAGGCCTCCTTCCGACTGGCGCAAGATATAACAGTTTGATAAAGTTCAGCCGGGTGGGTCATAAGATCTCCTTCCGGCTGACGCAGGGTATAAAGTCCAAATCGGGTGGAGTTCGAAGCCTCCTTCCGACTGGCGCAAGATATAACAGTTTGATAAAGTTCAGCCAGGTGGGTCATAAGATCTCCTTCTGGCTGACGCAGGATATAAAGTCCAAATCGGGTGGAGTTCGAAGCCTCCTTCCGACTGGCGCAAGATATAACAGTTTGATAAAGTTCAGCCGGGTGGGTCATAAGATCTCCTTCCGGCTGACGCAGGGTATAAAGTCCAAATCGGGTGGAGTTCGAAGCCTCCTTCCGACTGGCGCAAGATATAACAGTTTGATAAAGTTCAGCCAGGTGGGTCATAAGATCTCCTTCTGGCTGACGCAGGATATAAAGTCCAAATCGGGTGGAGTTCGAAGCCTCCTTCCGACTGGCGCAAGATATAACAGTTTGATAAAGTTCAGCCGGGTGGGTCATAAGATCTCCTTCCGGCTGACGCAGGGTATAAAGTCCAAATCGGGTGGAGTTCGAAGCCTCCTTCCGACTGGCGCAAGAAAAGGCGGAATATCCGACCAGTGGATTTATAGGGAGTCCACACCACTAAAGCATATAAGTAAATAAAAGAAAAGAAAAAAGGCGGAATATCCGGCCATGTGGATTTATAGGGAGCCCACACCACTAAGTGTATAAGTAAATAAAAGAAAAGAAAAAGGCGGAATATCCGGCCATGTGGATTTATAGGGAGCCCACACCACTAAGTGTATAAGTAAATAAAAGAAAAGAAAAAGGCGGAATATCCGGCCATGTGGATTTATAGGGAGCCCACACCACTAAGTGTATAAGTAAATAAAAGAAAAGAAAAAAGGCGGAATATCCGGCCATGTGGATTTATAGGGAGCCCACACCACTAAGAGTATGAGTTTTAGTATGTTACCTGTGCAGAGGCGACTATTGAAGTTCAGTCGATGTTTGTTGAGAAAGGATGAAAGAAATCCGAGAAGCGTTTGCAGAAATAATCCGAGGAGGCCTAAGTCGTATTTCGACACAAAATCGACTTAAATAGACGTCATGGTTGGGTCCGGAAGGGTCGGAAGAGTCAATTTCCGTACATATACTGTATGTATGAATAGTATCCGTATGTATGAATAGTACAGTATGTATGAATAGTACCTATACGTATGAATAGTATCTGTACGTATATTGTATGTATGAATAGTACCCATATGTATGAATAGTGTATGCATGAATAGTATACTGTATGTATGAATAGTATCCGTATGTATACCGTATGTATGAATAGTATCCGTACATATACTGTATGTATGAGATTAGAGGTGCTTATGATGGAGTTTGGATTTTATTTGGCTAATGTAGCCAAACAGGGCTTAGGAGAGAAAAAGGGTTAAGGATTCCCAAACAAAGCCTAAGGGGGAGAGTGAATTGGTGAATTTTTTTGGAATGGGGGGCCTTGTATTTATAGGAAAAATTTTGACTAAAAAATAATTTAATTAAAAAAATTAATAATATTAAAGTAATAATATATCTAGATATTGTGTGTGTGCGTCGCGATCTCTGGGATTTTCGGAAAGCTACGCGTTTGAAAACTGGACCGGTGGGTTCTCTCAACTAACACAGAATTTTGAAGTCGGAATTGGATTTTTAAAACGTTGTTTGGCCCATATTCGGCACCAGTTATGACAAAACACGCCAATCGATGTGCACTTTTCAAAATCCGGTGTCGGAATGAGACGAAATTACATGGATCCCTTTATTTTAATGTGAGGAGTATTTTTCTCCAGTCAGAAAGTGACTCCTATGGCGCGATTGGCTCAAATCTGGATTACTTAGTCGCTAAGCAAAGAAAATATCTAAATATCTGTACAAGCGCCGCGCTTTCGATTTTTCTGGAAGGCAGTGCGACGAAAAATTGGACTTCCGTGGTCCTCTCGACTAACATAGAATTTTGAAGTCGGAATCGGATTTTTAAAACATTGTGTGACCCACATTCGGCACCAGTTATGCCAGAATGCGACAATCGAGGTGAACTGTCCAGAATCCGGTGTCGGAATGAGACGAAATTACATGGATCCCTTTATTTTAATGCGAGGAGTATTTTTCTCCAATCAGAAAGTGACTCCTATGGCGCGATTGGCTCAAATCTGGATTACTTAGTCGCTAAGCAAAGAAAATATCTAGATATCTGTATAAGCATCGCGCTTTCGAATTTTCTGGAAGGCAGTGCGACGAAAACTTGGACTTCCGTGGTCCTCTCGACAAACGCGAAATATTAGTGCAAAAATGAAATTCTTGAAACACTATATGACTCGTATTAAGCATCTGTCTTGACAAATCCGTTAATTAAACTGCACTTTTTTCGGAATCCGGTATCGGTCTGAGATGAAATTTTAAGGATTTCTCCGTCTCGATGTGAAAAGTACTTTAATCCAGATCGAAAATGTCACAGCCGATTTGATCTCGAAGACCAAGGCTTTTTGATGATTTATCAGTATAAATTGACGCGCCTGTGAGTGACCTTATCGCAGTTTTGCAACTTTCTTCATTTGATGGCAACGAAATTTTTGAAGGCTCTTCATCTTGATAAATATGATTTTTTGGCATCAATTTTAAACCTTCTGAAGTTCTCTGGCGATGAAAATAGAATTTTTCCGTTTGATTTCTACGCCTGATAAAGTACTTTTTCCAGATCTGGTGTTCAATTGAGATGAAATTTTAGGAAGTCCTCGGTAATGTCACGCACTTCCATTCTGTCATGAAAAATGTTTGTTCTGATATCCTAAAAGCTAAAAAAGTAATCCCGATCCCTCTCTGGCAAATAGCAGATTTGTCCAAACTTTAAATAATGAGTACTTCTTCGCCCGTGGTTCGATTTTGACGATTCGAAGTCTAGGGACCTTGTATTTATAAGCTCTTCCTACCCATCGGATTCGATGTGCCTTATCTGTCCACCTCTTTGTAGGTGGGAAAAAAAATGGGCGTCTACGGCTGACCCGACATGTTTTTGAAACCATGCTGGTGAGTATTCAAATTGACAATAACTTGATTTGACATTTGATTTGACCTCCGGATATTCTGATTAGGACTCTACCTTTTTCTTCCTCGATTTGCGTACCCAGTGGGCCCCCTTGTAACAGTTATTTCTTTTTTTGGTAGGTCAAAATGGGGTGTCTACACTATATATATCTGTATATATCTGTATATAATTCTGATATGCAGTGAAAATTTTACGCTGATAATGTAGTGTAAAATTGTACACTGATTTCTATCAAAAAATTGTACACTGATAATGTGACTAGTCATTACTGTAAAAAAAATACATGTCATACTGACCAAAATTACATTGAACGAAAAAATTAGCAATGAATAATCTAACAAAATATTTGATGTGGCACTAAAGGTATAAAAATCATTAAAGATGTGAATGACAGCTTACCAAAACAAAAAGAGTCCACTACAAATTAAATATCCATTCAAATGTATATACGTACAATCATGGTAATTATTAGTTTGTTTCAAAAATAACTCCATCATTAATGGGATAAGAATAATTGAATATCAAATTAAATCTTTATTTATATTTCTATATATAATCAGCTATATCCATAAATATTGTAATTATTAATTCTGGAGTGTGAATCCCTTAATTATAGGGATAACTTTGACTATACCACATATTGTTATGCGGGATTATATAGATATATATATATATATAAAATCCTATATATATATGTAAAGGTTAAAAATGTCATAAAATAACCAAATTTGGGGGAATTTAAAAAGAATAAGGGATTTTGCATTGATTTGGACCTCTTAGTAACATAATAATAAGAGTGGACCTAATCAAAAAAAGTTAAGTAGATAAGAATTTTTGAGAAAATTTCTATTTTTAAATTATACTAGGTATAACCCGTGGCTAAAGCCACTATTGATAAAATTGAACCATGCGCGTCTTTCGCAAACAGAGATCCAAACATGAAAATGTTATCCAGAACAGAGTATTATAAAAGAGAAGGAAAAAAATAAGTCACATTGAATGAAATGTACCATCTAGAGTGAGGGCAAGAGAGCTAGAACTCAATTGGGTAGCTACAAAAATTACTAAGAAGATCCAAATGATTAAACCCAATAGAGAGCTTGTATTTCAAGCTTGTATCAACACCAATTGGTAAATCCAAAGAAAAGATCAAAAATTCAAAAGGCCTTCTACACTCTCCTTCACTTCCCTCCACTTGAAGATGCTCGTAATAAAATATCAACCTTTCAATATAAGAAATTTCAAAATGGATATTAAATCACATGACTTCAAGAAAGGGTTTAAAAATCACATGACTTGTATCAACACCAATTAGATGGTATCTCACCCAAAAAAAATTGCACCTCACAATAAGCAATCCACATGTCATTTGCAAACAATGAAGAATGAAGGAAGTTACATACTTACATCCAACAAACAATGAAAATGGAAATGATTCAAATGAAGTGCATTTCACCGATTCAAAGAAGAAGAAAAACGTATAATTGGCAAACACTTGCATTTAGGAAGAGAAAATAATCTTACATTCTTCTATAGGCTGGAGTGAAAAATGGCAACCCAAAAGTAAACTTACTGGTTGAACATATAACCTGCAACATCAATAAAAAAAGAACAACATAAACATCTAATGAAAGAAAGGCAATCACAGGAAGAATCATATAATTACCTCAACACTATCTAATGAAAAGAAAGGCAATCAAAAAGTATGACTCATCCTTCAAGTGGCCCAACACTGAAGCAAAAAAAAATTAGGTTTTGAATGTGTGCAATTGAAAGAAGTATCAAACATGAACCTGAACCAAACATCTGTTAAGGAATACCAAGACCTAAAATCAAGAAAAGATAACTGGTACCAACGAAATTAGGGGCTGAAATTACTCATGGGCTGAAATCAAACGAAATTACATTAGGTTAGGATTAGGGCTATCAAAACAGAGGGAATAAGAACACAAAAACAATAAAAATTAAAATAAAAAAAATCCTAAAACATCTGCAAGAGAATCCAAATATTATCAATAGAATCAAGAAAATTAGACTCTGTATAAACATGTGTGTGTGTGTGTGTGTGAGAGAGAGAGAGAGAGAGAGAGAGAGAGAAAGAGAGTACCTGGGAGAGAGAGTACTTGAGAGTCAGAGTCGGAGTAGGAGGAATGGCAGGCCGGACCCGGAGGAAGGAAATGTCGGAGCTAGGTCTTTGGTGGCCGGCGTGGCAAAGGGAGGAGGGGGTATTCGTAGGAGAGAGAGAGAAAGAGGACTGGTATGGTTTTTTCTGTAAAAAAAATGATTTTGGGGGGTTTGGGGCGCATAGAGGTTGAGGGTGTCCAAAGTGGGCATTTGAAATTTGAAATAAGCAAGGAATGATTTGGATTCAATCCTGACCTTTGTTTATCTCCTTGTAAATTCAATCTTAGCCCTTCTTTGTCTTTGCATTGGGTGGAGATAAAGTTATTCCTTGTTTATTATATAGATATAAAAAAAATGGATTTCCCAACCTAATAATTTCGCCGACTTAGAGATTAGGCGATAAAGGTCGAACATGTTGGGTGGTCGGGGAGGCGAATACAGAAAGTCTACGAGAGCCCCACGCGCGCGAGTGATAGGGCAATAGTGTGATTACAGTCCAATGTGGGCCCTAACTTTTGGGCTTTTAACAGGTGGAGACGTGTGGGTCAGTTCTAGATTACAATGCAGCTGAGGAGAGGTTTAAGATGCGTTTTCCAGTATCCAACCAGACCAGCCGACCAGACCACTCACTCTCCTGGTCACTTGTTCGAGGTTAACCTTTGTGCATGGTTTACTAAACCCTCCACATTTAACTTGGTTCCAAAGCAATCGTGTTTCAGAAATTATCAGGAAAGTAATGTTTGGGATGCAACTCATTTATAATAATTTTTACTCTCTTTTTAGGTGAGAGCTATAGATATTATTGTAAATGAGTTGTACCCTAATATTACTCTTACAAGGATAAGTTAAAGTGGTTCAAGTAAATGCTATCGTTAGGTTTTGGGGTGCCATTTGGAACAGAAATTCCGATTCTGACCGATTTCGATTCGAAAAATTCTGATTTTGGTATCAAAAATTAAATTCCAAATTCCAAAAATTCTGATTTTTTTTTTTTGAATCGGTTTGTTTTGAGAATTCCGAAAATATATTTTCGAAAAATCCGAATATTTTCTAAAAATTTGGAAAAATATAAACTTGCTTGTCTCACATCGAATAAGAAGAGACATGTGAGAGTAGGGGACTCTCTATAAAACCATGACTTACCCTTTTAGTAGTATTTGTATTTTGAAAATTCCAAATATTATAAAATTTTCTGATTTCGATTTTGAAAATTCCAAAAATTTTCGAAGAATTCTAATTTCGAAAATTTCCGAAATCGAAAATGAAAATGAAATTCCGAAAAAATGGGAACGGAAATCGGAACACTTATTCCGATCCGTTTCAGCCGAAACACACCCGTAGTTAGGTTGTTTGCCAAGTTAGTACTCCTTTCGTTCCATTACATGTGTCCATCTTTCTTTTTTTTTTTTGTCATCCTAAAATTATTGTCCATAAAAAAATATTCCATGATAAATTTTTTAATTACTTTCCAAATTATTCTTATTGATTTTGAAAATACCCAACAAAAAGTAAAAAGAAAGAAAAAAGGCCAAGGAAGGGTATTTTGGAACTTCTGCACTAATTCCATACCATGTGAATTGGGGGTGTTCTCTTCATTTTTTTTTATTTTTTTTAGTGATTGTAAAATACTAATATTCTTAAGAAAAATTGTATACCAAGAATCGCAAGGGGTGGAACCGTGGCACCATAAATTCGCACATGAGGGCGCGAGTTACTAATAATTAGACTACCCAACAGGTCGTCTACACCAGGGTCCGAACAGAGCCCCTAACGTAATTTTTTTTAGATCTATATATACATTGATATTTTGTGTATGATTTTTTTGTAATAGAAAATCTACAATTTTAGTATGCGAGGTTTCCACCCTTTTTCACAGTTGGAAAGTTTGGCATTTGTGATCCTTATTACTTATTGTAATATTTTGTTTTTAGAATACCATAAATTTTCAATTTTTTTATTTGTTATTTTTTTTTATTATTTATTATTATAAATAATTCAACTATTCCAATGGATCATTGCATCACATTATTATGCTTAGGGGTGTAAACGTTTTGGTCCAATATTACTGTAGAATTGATTGATTTTGATTCGCTTCGGTTCGATCTAGCGTGTTTTTCATAGTTTGATTCGATTTTCACACTGTACGAATTTTTTGAAAACGGACCGACCCAGACTGAACAGATCGGTTCGATCAATCTAGTCAATTTGGTTACGCCGCTAATTTCGCTTCTCACTGGATTAATGTTAAAAGCTCTTACTGATTCTTCACACTATTTGATGAAATCTGAAAATTGTGCTCCAAAAGATGTCCACATAAAACACTCGCAAAACATAAGACAAGTTTGTTTGTTTGTTTTTTTTTTTTTTTTTTTTTTTTTTTTTTAATGTTAGGTTTGAACACACAAAATGAAAAGGTTAATAATATTAGGTAAATTGCATTACCGCTCTTACGAGGCCGCTTCACATTACCTCTTGTGGTAATTACTAAATTTAGAGTTAGACACAGAAATCTTTCAATTGTAGACCGTATAATTAGGAAAATCAGAAAGCAAAACCATAAATAACATTACAATTTGAAAATTTTGCCTCCTTCATTGGGCATCATTTTCAAGTTAGTTTTAGTTGAGAGTGATGAACACTCCACACCTGAGGAGATGTATATAGTTACTTGGAATTCCTCATTTAGACATGTTTTGGTCCTCCTTCAACAGTGATCACTCAAACGTGTAACACTACAACTTAGAAAATTTTGCCTCCTTCATTAGGCATCATTTTCAAGTTTTAGTTGAGAGTGATGACCACACGTGAGAAGATATATAGTCACTTTTTTTTTTTTTATATATACAGAGATATATATATATATATAGTTACTTTGAATTCCTCATTTAGACATTTTTGGTCCTCCTCCTTCAAATGTGATTACGCAAACGTGTGGAGTGTTCAACATAATTAAACATCATTTCTTCCCAATATGGAACACTTAATAAGTCAATCAGTCGGTAGACAAATGTTTGGTCATTGGTGAGTTATATATTGACTTTATGAAAAACAATCAAAGACTTTTATATATAAATAAATATTTATAATCACAACAGGCTACGGTTAGAAGCTGCGTCTGCATGACAATAGCCACCGGTGCACCCCCATTGGGGACAGCCTCCTCTCCGGTTCGGACTTTATAAATTAATTAGACCACCAATTCTTGCTATTTCTTCATACATTTTTAGACACATGATTAGTCTATGAGCAATGCTATGCTTTTCCAAATTTTATACACCAAATAGTTATCAAACACATGTGACAGTGGACCGGATTACCCTCAATAATGGTAAGATCATTATAACTTACTCCGATCAAAATTAAGTGAACCATTGCCTCATGTGTGTAAACCATTTGAGACTGAAAATTTAGAAAACATAACATTACTCTGATACAGTATATACATGTAAGTTTTGCCAGTGTATAGTGCATGTGGACTGCCAATGTTTTGTTCCGCCTGGTTGGGATATTATATATATATATATATATATATATTATTTTTTTCATTATTATTGGTCTTTTATATCGTCACATCATTTAAAACAGAAGTTAATTATTCAAATATCTCTTCAATAATTGCTAGATTTTGTTGGCTAGTTGTGCTTAATATTGATATGTTATATTATTATATATAGGTCCAGGCGCTCCAGTGAGAGAAAAAATTGAAAGACAGGCATGAATGAAAACAGAAATTTGATATATGAGTAATGCTAGATGCACTCCTAATTGCACAACTAAATGCACAACCCTGCTTAAATATTGGATTTCGTGCTGAAAAATTTGCACACCCTGTACACCCCATTTTTTGTGTATAAATTTTTCAGTACGAAGTCCAACATTTTTAAGCAGAGTTGTGCATTTAAGAGTGCATCTAGCATTACTCTTGATATATAGTACTCTCTCCGTCCCTTTTTTTGAGTCCTATATTTCATTTTGGGATGTCCCAAAAGTAGTGTCAACTTTCCTAAATTGACATATAATTTTTACTTACTTTCCAAAACTACCCTTCCTTAAAATCTACACTAAGACAAAACTAAAAAAGTTATTGTAATGATTAGGGGCAATTGTGAAAAGTAAGTGTAGATTCTTTCTGTCCCCTTAATAAGTTGAGTTCCCAAAGGTGAACTTAAAAAAAAAGACGGAGGGAGTAAATGAAGATGTCATCTCTCGTCCCACACATCAAATTTGACTTGTAGTGAAAGAAACTTTTCTTCTTCTTCCTTTTTTTTTTAACAAATATTTTTTGTATTAAGTCCAAGTACCACTTACCAATTTTCATATTATTTGCCTTGCCTTAGTAAAAAAAAATGTAGTAAAAATTTAAATTTGCTTCATAGGGTTAGAGAGCCAATTATATATCTTTGACAACAAATTTTATATTAATGATGCAAAGGTTAGTTTTTTGTTATATAGATTGAAGACTGTCTTATATAAGTGGAAGAGTACCATTGAACTTGAAAGTTAAATTGCAGCTAGAAGATTTATTTTTTAGTATAAAAAGATAAAAATTATATTAAGAATTTGTTTTTAAAATAAACTTAAAATGCAAAAGATGATATATTTACTATTGGCATGAATGCAGTCTAGAGCACTCTAAAAAGTCCAACGTTGAAATCTTTTTTTTTTTTTTTTTTGGAGAGGGTGGGGTTGGGGTTGAACACATGAAAAGTACGAGACTAGCTCATTTTAGTCTTAAGGAAAAGACTTCTATACACTAGGTATATACGCCAAAATGGTTTTGGGTAGAAAATATTTGTTCTCGAGTAGAGAACATGTATTCCGTAATTGAAAACATTTGTTCCATCAAAATTACGTACCTAGACCTCTTTGAAACAAATATTATGTTGGGGATTTATCTCAAAAACACAAATAATCATTAAATAAAATAATAATTAAATAACAACAGAAAAATAAATCTTCTTACCAAATCGCGAATCGCATAATGTTACCTCGAAATGGTATGACATCGCTTGGAATATCGTACCACAAAAAAAGTCATATAGTTGGGTTGAGTGCGGACTAGGTCGCTCTCTTTAAGACGATTCGCGCCTCTCACGGTAGTCACCGGTGTAGGAGAATAACACGTCGCCTCCAGGATACTACAACCCAGCTCTAAGCTGTGATCATCCCCAATCTACACATTTAGGGAAGACCGAAACTTCTCCCAACACCTTTCTTTGCCCAAATATAAAATACAATATATATATATATATATATATACTCACATAATAAAAGAGGTAGATATCATACTAACACAATTCCACTTCCATCTCATGGACTTATAGTCATATTATATTGTTGTATAGAGAATATGCCCTAAGTCTTATATTTATAGGCTCAAGAATATAGTTGTTGAAAAACCCATAGTAATTGAAGTTTAAGCCCAATTAATCTAGCCTCAATATCACATGTGTAACATATGGGCTAATAAACCAATCCAATAACTTTTGTGCATAATGGTGTATAACACCCACTAATAAGTCTCATTAGTTCATCAAATAATGACTAAACTAATGTTACAAAATAATGTAATAAAACACTCAATGATGAGTATAAAACTCCCAAAAGAATTTAGATAAAAATGATATTTTTATTAAAATATTCCAACAATCCCCCACTTATTTTAATAAAAATAAAAAATAATATATTAGGGCAAAGATAGAATGTCATGCATCATGAAAGTGGCATTGCCTTTAAACCTTCACTTAGTGTTTCAGTGTTCCCGTATTAGAGTCAGAGTGGCTTAGCCTTTAAACAATGACTACTTGAGGATACGTAGAAGCACGTCACACACATGACACTCCAGGTGTTCTCTAAGCTTCATAAGCCAGCACATTATTCGGCCTTGTGCTTTATCCCAGTTTTCATGAGTGCTCTAGAGATTAGCCTAATCTCATAGGAAGCGGCCCCACTTCCACACTCATATAGGTAAGTCTATCAAGAATGCTCCTGTAACTGAGACATCCCACCCATAAGGGATATAGAACTCATTAAGAGATAAATCTCAACCTCCTATGAACGTTACAGGATCACATGCACTTACACCATAGGGATGGACAAAATGTCATTGAGACTTTAAGAGTGCATATCCACATTCAAACCACTCTATGATTCGTTTGTCCCCTTAAACCTAGTTCTTGGGATCACCAGTCCCTAGGTAGGGTATCCTCATAGGTAGTTTATTACAATTTTGGACTTAAGTCTCATCCCCCTCGATGTACATCAAACATTTGCCTCTTAGCTAGCTAGAGCTCTTCATAACTCAATTTATTTCACACGTGTGTATAACACATAACAAAGGTTTGGATTTCAGCACTATGCCTCAATGGAGGGTGCTACCACATAGATAATTCATTTTCACCCGTAGGTACATTTAATCACCAACATGTTACATGTACATGTCATATGGTGGGTTTTAATAATCATTGTATAATTTCTCAAGACTCCACCATTCACAATAAAATTAAACCAATAATTTTGAGAATATAAATTATTTTCTCAATTATGCTTTATCCTCAAGGTACACCGAAAGATCACTTGAAGTGATTGAATCATTGAGTAACTTTTTTTAAATGAAATATAGTCATTTTTTTTCACTTCACCACCATAGTTGAAGAACTCACAATTAGGACCCATTAGATAGATATGGGTCATTACCCAAAATATTTGGAAGCTAAAACAATGTTCAAGCCTCAACAATTCTCCAAAAGTCCTTACCACTCTTTGAAATAAAATTTCAAACCTCGCCATATCACAAAAACAATTATCTCCGTTTTAAATAAAATTTCAAGTTCCTCAAAAAATATATAACATGTGTGCTCATACATGTAATCTCCAAAAAATTATAGTTTTTCATAATCTCAAATTCTCAATATGGAGATTATTGTGTCAAATAATTTCTCTAATAGTTTTGTATTATGGTAAGCTACGTTAATGCTCGTCAAATCAAAAGAAACAAACTTGTAACCTATTTTTCAAAATTCATAAGCTCTTCATTCTCACAAAGACTCATATCTCCTTCAAAAAATTTCTATTAACTAGAAACTTCACATATACTCGTACATAGGTCTCCAAAATTTTCTAAAAATCTTGAAAAATACATTTTGCAAAAAATCTCATAATCTCAATTCTCAAGATTTTTCTTTTATAACACACTAATATTCCTCCTTCACAGAGATATAATTGAGACTTATGAATAATTAGTGGAACTTCTCACAAGTGAGTTTCTAAAAAATAATGTGTACTGAATGAACACATTTGTAAATTAATTTTTCCTTGAGTGTCTCAATTCCAAATAAACAAAATATTAAAGTCTAATAAAATTTTTTGGAAGTTTCGGTAACTCAAAACCTCATCTCAAATTACATCTCTTTTAAGTACCAAAACTTATTCTCAAAATAAAAAAAAGGCACTATATCTTTCATTTTCAAAAAGACCCAAAAACCCACATCCAAATAATATTACATTTACATATACTCTGCTCCATAAAGCAATGGTTCAAAAACCAAACAAGGATCACCATATACACCAGATCAACATAAATGTATGGAACAAATAATTTTAGATATGTACACTACATGACTTTAAATAAATTCCTGAATTTATTTTTCCAAGCACTTGGACACTAAAAATTTGTTTTTCTAATCTATAACCAATATGTGTGCATTAGCCGTTGCAACTTCTTAAAAGTATAAAAGCAGTAATTGTTTTCAAAACAACATACTCAATATGTTAATGTCAAATGAACAAAAAAGATCATAAATTGAGTTCCTTAGAGTGTTGCAATTTGTATGGCAAATCACCAAAGCTATAAGTTTGGCAAAACAATCAATAATATATATTGCTAACACATGTCCTTCATATAAATTAACTTCAAGCAAAATAATTGAACCCACTAATCTTTTATGTACTTTACAAAAAATAAAAAGTAATTATTCGTGAAACAAAAGTTTATCAATCACGGATTTTTTTCTTATCAAGCTATAGTTCAATTTCCTTCTTTTCACAAGACTAAAAGCTCGTCAAGAATAATCAAACTTTAAACCCCCACTATTCAAATTACATATATCTCAAGAAGCAAATTTAGAAACATACCTCTGATATGGAGATAGATTAACTAATAAAGTTAGAACCATACCATCGATCTACCGTCCATATCGAAGGAAGTCATCGATCACCATGTTTCACTTTTTCCCAATACTTAAATTTGTCTCTTTACACATCTCAACAAACTCATCAAATCCAATTGGAGACAAATAAAAATACGAGAGATGAATCGTCTTAAAATTGTTGGGGATTTATCTCAAAAACACAAATAATCATTAAATAAAATAATAATTAAATAACAACAGAAAAATAAATCTTCTTACCAAATCGCGAATCGCATAATGTTACCTCGAAATGGTATGACATCGCTTGGAATATCGTACCACAAAAAAAGTCATATAGTTGGGTTGAGTGCGGACTAGGTCGCTCTCTTTAAGACGATTCGCGCCTCTCACGGTAGTCACCGGTGTAGGAGAATAACACGTCGCCTCCAGGATACTACAACCCAGCTCTAAGCTGTGATCATCCCCAATCTACACATTTAGGGAAGACCGAAACTTCTCCCAATACCTTTCTTTGCCCAAATATAAAATACAATATATATATATATATACTCACATAATAAAAGAGGTAGATATCATACTAACACAATTCCACTTCCATCTCATGGACTTATAGTCATATTATATTGTTGTATAGAGAATATGCCCTAAGTCTTATATTTATAGGCTCAAGAATATAGTTGTTGAAAAACCCATAGTAATTGAAGTTTAAGCCCAATTAATCTAGCCTCAATATCACATGTGTAACATATGGGCTAATAAACCAATCCAATAACTTTTGTGCATAATGGTGTATAACACCCACTAATAAGTCTCATTAGTTCATCAAATAATGACTAAACTAATGTTACAAAATAATGTAATAAAACACTCAATGATGAGTATAAAACTCCCAAAAGAATTTAGATAAAAATGATATTTTTATTAAAATATTCCAACATATTATTTACCCAGAAATAATGGTGTAGATACACAAAAACCATTTTAACGTAGCGAAGTGAGACTCTTAATATAAAGGCTACCTACAAATATATATCAAATATTGCAAATAAGTAAAAACTTATTAAATTAAATTTTTAATTTTTTTTAAAACTTAAATTGAGAATTGCCATTTGCATATTACCCATATGCAAGAAGATGCAAAGTATTTCCCACTTGTTTTACTCCTATTAAATAAATAAATAAATAAAAATGTCGGAGGGTTATAATCGCACGTATTCAAGTGACAAAGTCAGTGTCCTTTTAGCCGTTTGATCAAAGAGTACGTTTGAAAAACTACTCCAACTTTTCAGTCTGTTTTTTTTTTTTTAACACGAATATCAAAGGAAACTTAGCATCAATAATACGGCTGTAGTGGATAGCTCCTATTCTTAGGAATGGAGTGTCTGTGTCTCCTTTACATCCATCCTTGGGGATATGTGACTATGTGTTTGGACTGTGGAGGGCAAGATTTGAGGAGAGAGAAGCAAACAAGATCATGGGATCTGCATGTTTTTATTGCACAGGCCCTGCAAATCTGGATCATGCAAATCCTCCTCCACTTTCTCTCTCTTACCCTTATTGGTTTTCTCTCTCTAAGATATATAATACGCACCCCCACTCACTCCCACTCCCTCCATTTCTTTAACTCCTTGAAATAGAAAATCAGTTTACTCCAGTTAAAATTCTCAACTTAATTAGAGGTATGAATTATGAAATGCTGTTTTGCTCACTTAAAGTATATTTCATTTTATTTCCATTTTATCTATCAACACAAATACTGAATATGACACATAACTCATATAACCCCAAAATATACGTATTCAAAATTGACATTTTTGAAAAACCATAGCTCCTGAGAGTTAGTTCATGAGTTATTTAACTTGTAAGAATGATATATATTGAGAAATTTGAAGTTTTTGATCATTTTGAGATGTTTATAAATATCATTTATATTTGTTTATATAGTTATAAATTAGTGTACCGCACCCTGGGTAAAAGATCGAAAAGAATGCTTTGCATTCCAAGTGAGATGTCCAACCAAGATAAAAGGAACTAGTTGAAGAATCAATTTCAGTAATTGTGTTGATAGAGGAGTAAGGGCAAAATCGGAATGACATAGAACACTTATTAGAATATTGTTAATGGGTGAACAAAAATATACTCTATGAAACAAGGTTCAAGTTTTGATAAAATCCGTGATTGAACTAGTATTATGCTGATTTAATAAAGAACTAATTCTTTCAGTCATTTTAAACGACGAACACAGACTCTTATCTATTAAAGCAGTAACTACCCAAACACAAAACTACTATTTAAATTTGGTTTTTATAGATTTCAAAACCAAATCATATACGGAAGAGACTTCAATACATTTACTTATATCATGTGCAAACTGTACCTCTCACTGTTCGCACAATGTGTACGTAGTTCTCTAAAAAGGAAAAATGACAAATTTTTAAGCAAAACACTGTACAAATGCAAGCTAACTGTACCAAAGTCTACTCCTCCTAATACTACCCATTCAACTCTTAATTTACACGAGATTAGGGACTTTCACAATTACAAGTTATCACAAGATTACTCATGTCTCTCTCTCTGACTTTCTCTCTCTAAAATTAGAAATGAATAAAAGGGGATGTTTTGGGGTAGTGTGAGGAGTGTGGGGGTGGTGGTAGTAATAGTGTCATAGACCCAGAGGAAAAAAAGAGAGTATCTTTTCCCTTTTTTTTTTTTTTTTTTTTTTTTTTTTTTTTTTTTTTCGGGTCAAGCACGCTTTGCTTCCTGAACCGAACAACACTATTAGTAATATTTTTGGGGCTGCCCCTTTGTTGCGTGCATTTTATGCTCTAATTCTGCTCCTGTTTTTGGGGTCCTTTTTAGTGTGAGAAAATGGGAATCTCTCTGTTTCACTATTCTCCTTTCAATTCTGTTTCCTTCAATTCATTCCTCTCTGTTCCTATGCTAATGGCCTAAAAGCACCAAAAGTAGATAAGAGAGAGAGAAAGGCATAAAACCCCATCACTAGACTCTCGGCGTGCCAAAAAAAATAATAATAAAGAAAAGCAAGATTGCAATCCACAAACTATCATAGCTCTATTTCTCTATTTGGGTTTTTAGCTTTGCTTTGCCTCTGTGGGGTTTCACTCGAGCTATATTATAGTACTCCTAGTTTCTTATTTAGTGTTTGGGTTTATGAGAGCTTGATAAGTTTAGGCTTTGGAAGTTTCTGGGTGTCTTCAAAACCAGCTTCATATATTTTCTACCCCTCTCTGTCCTCTGTGTTTGATTTTGAAGATGTGGGTGTCCATGTATTTGAGCTTTGGTTAAAGGACTCGAGGTATGTGTTCTTTTATCTTTTTTTTTTTTTCATGTGTTTTTCAAATATATGTGTCCTTAATTAACTACTAGTATGTATTTCTGAATCTGCAGTGCGGTGTTTCTACTATTTTCTTGTTCCATCTGGGTTAATTTCTAATTCCAATATTAGTATTGTACTGTTTGGGTGGTGGATAAAAAAAAAATGGAGAGTGGGGAGGCTTGTCATCAGTTGTTAGATTTGATACCCAAAGACAGAGAATGGGTTGTCCAAAATCAAAGAGATCATGAACAGAGAAGCCATAGATCTTCAGAGGAAAAAAAGCTTGAGCTAAGGCTTGGTCCACCAGGTGAAGACTGGACCATCAAAGATGGTACCAAAAGCAACTTTAGAGAGAGTCAGAGAGGTGAGTCTATTCTCTCTCTTGGGTACTTCTCTAACAACAACAACAACAACACTACTTCTGGGGCAAAAAGAGGTTTCATTGACACACTTGACAGAAAAAACATACTAGAAAGCCCAGTTGGTGGGACCACCTTATCATCTTCTTCTTCTCCATGGTCATCATCTTCATCAGATTATCAGGGAAGAAAAATCCAACATCAACAACAGCAAAACCAAACAAAGGCTAAATTTCTTCAGCTCCAATCAGCCCCAAAAAGCTTGACTGTCATGGAAAAGGAATCCTCACAGCACTGTTGCACTAAAGTGGTAGACTTACAGAATACTACAGAAAAGAAGGCATTTTCACCAGCGCCTGCAAATACAGCTGTTGTGCCAAACAACAGCCCTCAGAAAAGGTAGTACTAGTAGTACGTCTCTCTCTCTCTCTCTCTCTCTCTCTCTCTCTCTCTTCCCTTCTTGTTTTTTTCTTTTGGACAAAGGATATTCTTATTCATATTCACTCACACATACATCTATCTTCACATTTTGCTAGATGTTGTTTGTGGTCCATGTTTAATTACTAGTACTTTCACCTTCTGCTGCTTCTTCTTCTTCTTCTTCATTATTATTATTTTTTAATGTCTCTATTGTACAATGCATTTCATTATTGCTTCTTTATGTTTCATCAGTTCTTAACTCTTCTCCTTGGTTTTTATGACTTATGTAACGAATTTTGTAGTAATTCTTATCTGTTCAGTATATTGTACTAGCTGCCTCTGCTTGTTTTGCTTTGTCCTTTATTTTGTATCTCATGCATAGTACAAATCATATAATGCATTCTTAACATATAGAGTATGATACATAAAAGCCAAATACAAATAGATAGATAAACTTGAGTATGACATGTAAATGGTCTAATATTATCTAGTTATATTCCATTTACTTTTATTTCCTTTTAATGAATCAAACCAAACCAAGCTTTGTGCCCCCAACTAGAGTCGACTATATGAATCTTTTTTCTCCAGCACCGAGTATTCATATTTGGATTCATTTCATACGACGATTTTTTTTACGTGCTGGATGTCCGAGTTACCTAACCCACTAACCCTCCTCTTTTATCCGGACGTGGAACCGGCAGTGCTGAAATAATCCGGGCAAAGTTTTTAATGAATCAAACCTATAATTTATTTTTAATTTTTTTTTCCCATGAAGGTAAAGTTTGTTTTATTTTATTTTTAGTTCCCCTGTTTCTGTTGAGCTATGTACACAACACAAGTTTTCTTTTATATTTCTTTTATTTTTTTAGTGATTAAATTTATTTCCCTGTTAAATTGGTGCTTTTTATTTCTCTATAAACCTTTCAATTGTGACTAACTTGGGTTTATTTATCTTCTATTTGTCTGTTAATGTCCACACAAAAGAACTGCTCCTCCACCAGTTGTGGGGTGGCCTCCGATCCGATCATTTAGGAAGAATCTTGCTAGCAGCAGCTTTTCGAAACCGGCGGCCCCACTGCCGGAAAATGTGGTCCCAAACAAGTTGGAGACCGAAAAACCGGTTGAGATTAGCCGGAAAGGTTTGTTTGTGAAGATCAACATGGATGGGGTCCCCATAGGGAGAAAAGTGGACCTCAAAGCCTATGACAGCTATGGAAAACTCTCATCTGCTGTTGATGAACTCTTCAGACACCTTCTTGCAGGTTACTATCTACAAAACCCCTCTGGTTATATGGCTCTAATGTGTTTAGATTGTTTAGAATGATTTGATAATTTTGTTTGAGAAAATGAGATTGCAAGTTAAAAATATGAATTAGGGCCCACTTGGTTTGGCTGTGCCCTTTTGTCGCCCCAATCACAAGGGCGCTTCATTGAAACCCCTAATTTGCTTTCCTGATCGTGTTTGGTCTGGAACATCTCCGGATCCAAAATGGGCTTTTGGGGTTTTCCTAAATCAACCCAAATATAGGGCTAATATGTGTGATTTGGGGTCCTTGAAGCACGTTTTGGGCCCATAAGTTCGTTTGGAAGTGATTCCAATTATTAACCCCCAAGTGTGGTCAATTGTTTAGTAGGAAAGTCAAATATGTTGTGAATGCTTTCGTAGTTTATTGCTGAAGTCCATTTGCGCATATAATAATATCAAATCGCATTAGAATTTTTTTTAATCATTGACAGCTAGCTACATGTCATCCTTCTATTATGGTGTTAAATCATATTGTCAATGTCTTTGTATAATTACTGAGTTTAAAAATCGGCTTTGCGTCTAACTGTTTTGCGCATTAGTGTGTGCATGTGCGTGCGTGTTTTAGCTTGAAATAGGATCATATTGTAAGAAAGGCGTGGTAATCTTACTTTGTTTTTCTACTGTGTTTCTGAGTTTAGCTCAAGGGAATTCCTTTGCCAGTGGAGGCCAGAACAAAAAAGAGGGAGAGAAAGCAATTACCGGATTATTAGATGGAAGTGGGGAATATACCCTTGTTTATGAAGATAATGAAGGAGACAGGATGCTTGTTGGGGATGTCCCATGGCAGTAAGCAACTCACTATGCAATTTAATTTATTCTCTCCCATTTCTATATTTCTAGTGCTTGGTCATCAAATCTTAAAAAAAAAAAAAAAAAGAAAAAAAAAACACCATTTGTATAATTTTATATATTTAGCTACTCCTGTCAAACAAAAAAAAATTAAAAATTTGAGATTCCAAAACCACTTTTATTCAATATGTTAATCATGTATAGTTTCGTGTCCCAAGGGTATAGTGATTTGCCTTGTCAAACTCCCAAAACCTGTTAAATAAATCCAAATTGGACAATTCTCTTGCATACCACACCTTCTGTCTTTGGATGTTGTAAGTTAGTGATATCTTTATATACCGTACTTTACACCAGGTCACATGACTTGAGATTTGAAGCATGTTTGTATCCATTTTATTTCCTCCAACCCCCCCCCCCCCCCCCCCCCCCCCCCCCTTCTTTTGGATGATAGTACCATCACCTTACTTGATAACACCGCGTTTTGCTGTAGACGTGTGTAAGTTGTAATTTGATTTCTTCATTTGCAGCATGTTTGTATCTACTGTGAAGAGGCTTCGCGTGTTGAAAAGCTCGGAACTTTCCACACTAAGCCGTGAGTTGCCATTAGAAATTTTCATTATACTTTGACAATGCAACTTTACTTTTTTTTTTTTTTTCTTTTTTTTTTCGCGTTAAGTACTAACTGTTTGAGAACGTGGCTTTTGTTTGAAACAGTCGGCACTTGTAAGCGAGAAAAACTACCACTCCATGCTGGATCAAACTGAAGAAAGACCAAGATCTCTACGAAGAGTTGTCGCTTCAAGTTTGGTGGGGACTTGATATGTGTTTGTTATTTGGCATTTTGGATTATAGTTTCCATTATTAAGGGAAACACAAGCAGCATTTGTAGCGTATTATTAACTCCAGCTAATTGTTGTATTCGGAGGATGAATATGACTAGTTTTTTCTTGAATTTCCCCCCAACTTTGCCTTGTCTTGGTTCATGTAGAAAGTAAAAGAAAAGCAATAGTTTTCTAAGAATGCTCTAAGGCCCTGTAATTTTTTTTCTCGTGTCAGTAAAACAAGATTAGTTCTCGTCTAATTGGTGTTGAACTATGGAGAGATCGAGTATATTTAAGGTTGATGAATTGTGGGTTCAATCCGAATAGAAAAATGCTAGACCCACAAAATGAACCACACATTTTTTTCACACTTCTTTAAATGCTTGTACCTTGTGCTGTATGAGTGGGGCACAAAAAAGTGTAAAATATTCAAGCAGCAAAAGGTACAAACATGTAAAGAAGTGTGTGAAAAAAGTGTGGTTCATTGTGTGGGTGTAGCATGACTCATCCGAATATTATTAGTAATCTTAAGTTGACCACGTGTAATATTTGGCAGCCCCAGTTTAAGTACTAGCTGGAGTACTCAAACAGGGAAAAAGTGTAATCAAGGTTTGAGAGATTTTGGGTTCAAGTTGTGTTATGATGTCTTTATATCATAGGTATATAGGCTATATACAATTGAAGTTACTCAAGAAGCATGACTTGAGATATTAACATAACAAAATCAACAATCTTCCAATAGAAATATGTAATTGATTCACTCACACACACACACACACACACACACACACACACACACCCCTAAAAATGTGTACTAAATATTGTTTTTGCTGGCAAATAATGTACTTGCGATAAAGTATATCCTTGTGGAGGACGAGGAACATCCTCGCACAAATATGGAGGAAAAACTAACAGATTTTACGTGATTCTGCAATGAAAATGCCAAGCTTTTGCAATACAGACTAGAGATTACTGTAGCATGTGTAGTATTTTCCATCCACAGAACACCAGAGGTCGACTAAAATTAGTAACAAACGCAAAATTTCCCATTTTATTATTTCTCCAAAATAAATGCCGGAAGAGAAAAGAAAGGGGACTGGCAGGCCGAAGCAGAAGAGCAAGACCGCTTCCAGGTCCTGCGTTTACACATTCAATCCCTTCCTAAAATTATCTGTAAAGTCACAATATCCTATATGGAGGAAATAAGAGATTACCAGAAGAGGACGAAATAATTGAAGAAACACAATATCCTATATTGAGGAAATAAGAGATTACCAAAAGAGGACGAAATAATTGAAGAAACACGGCCAAAAAAGGGACAAAAAGGAGTGCAAAATAAGAGGCTCTGACCATTGCCAAGCCTCCTAGGCTTCAAGGTAATGGGAGTGAGAGGCTGCAAGAAGAGCGGCTCCAATGCCCGAGCCATCGTTGGAGTGCTCAATCATGATGCTCTTAGAGACTTCCTCTCCGAGCAGCTCGTTTAAAGTGTTCTCCAAGCACTTGCTGAACTCAGTGTAGTGCTCATACAATCCGCCATCCATGGCTACCACCGTCTTTTGTATCTCCCCGTCCCTGAAAGTATCTCTTCCCATTTTCTTCAGGATGCCGAGGATACCAGCAGCGGAAAGCCGTGCCCCACGCGTGGCAACAATGTTGCAGAGCTCAACCACCACTTTTCTTGTTCTCAGGGAGGTATTAGAAATCTGAAATAGGAGAATAAGGAAAAAGAATCAAATTCAGTGGCTCTGACCATTCTTCGCGACAGCCGACAAGAATGTAACGGTGTATTTGGAACTGACATTTTCAGAATGCATTTGCCCCAATTGTAATGACATAATTTTTTGCATTTTCGACTTACTTTAAAGAATTTTGTTAAATACAATTTCTACTTTTCAAAAAAGCAAGTTCTACTCTCTTACTCTTTTAAGTTGGGTATCATATTTTTATAGACATGAAGTGGGCAGTAGGTTTAATTCCACGCCCTCAAGTTTTAGAACAAATCTCAATTTATAATGCTTCTATCGCAATCTCTATCATTCCTTTACATTTTTTTCTCTCTCTATATAAAGTATATCATATTGGTACATATACGTAAAAAAAAAAGTTATATAAGATCCATTTCCCACGATCAATACTACATGGTTTCTCCACTTCTTGGACACTCAACTGAGAAACCAATTTGAGAAAGTACAATGAATGATAAAAGACAACAGTAAATATGCATATAATGGGAGCTCTTAAAGAAGCAATGATGTCCATAAAGCAAGAATTTAACGACTGTAACTGTTGTAAGAGAGTTATTATACCTCTAAAATATCCTTCAATTTATTCCCTACCACACTGAGACCGGGGGATGTGTCATGATGCATTGCTGACATTTCAGGTGTCCTGCATATCCACAGCCTAGAATGTCATGCATCTGCTGATTTTTAAGTCTACAATGATGCAGCTAGAGTTTGGGAATAGGAAAGACAAATGCATAGCTTTCTAAACCGCACGAATTTGTGCAGCTTTTGGTTCATAGCGACTATCAGAGGTTTCTTTCTACTATAATTTGAATTTGGAAACAAAAATGGGATTAGTACGGTGAAGCCACAACCGGCTACTTATTAATGAGGAAGCCATTAAATTTTCACTTTTGCATGCAATATTTGGGGAGTAGAGAATGGGATTAAAGGGGAGAGTAAATCTTTCCGAAGATCTCCACAAACCTATTTTCACTGTTGAAACTAGGCCAACAAATTCTTCAACCAACACTGTGAACTCCACTTATTACTTACCACCAATGATAAATATGAGAAGGCAACTGGTGACAAATATTGATAAAGAGACTCCCAAGAATTCTAATTCTTAGGAAAAAAATAAGATCCCCTATATTGACATTATGAAGATCAAAGTGAAAAAAACTCAATCCGCTAGGGCAGTGGTGGACCCAGAATTTTATGTTAGAGGGGGGGGGGGGGGGACGGGGGCAAGTTAAATGGACTTGGGTCCGCTAGTAAACAAGTTTCTGGACGGGTTCGAGGGTAGCGCCTCCGAGGCGAAATTTTTTGGTCTATTTATACATATTTTTGGTACGAGACAGAGAGTCGAAAGAGTAATTTGGTCGATCAGATTTAGGTCATTTTTGTCTCACGAGGTAGGTAATTGGGTATTACTCTTCCCCTTCACTATTATAGTTGATGCCACACCCAAACCAAACCAAACCAAGCCTTGTGCCCCAATCAGTTAAGGTCGGCTGTATGAATCCTTATTCTTCATTTTGCACGATCAAGAACTATATGCTTACTTAAATTATATATATTCATATCCTGTTGCACGACATACTCCCAGGTCAGTCTAGGTCTGCCCCTCCCTAACCATTCCAGACCCTACGATTTTATCACTCCTTCGCACAGGTGCATCTACAGGTCTTCATTGCTCATGGCCGAACCATCTAAGTCTATTCTCCCTCAACTTATCCTCAATCTGTGCCACTCCTATAGTCTCTCTAATGTACTCATTTCTAATTCTTTCCTAGTCTTACCACATCCACCTTAGCATCCTCATCTCAGCCATGCTCACTTTGCTAATGTGTTGTTTCTTAGTTGCCCAACATTCTGTCCCATAGAGCATAGCTAGCCTAATTGTTGTCCTATAAAATTTTCCTTTCAATTTTATTGGTATTCTCCAGTCACATAATACTTCGGAAGCACTCCTCCACTTAAGCCAGCTTACTTTAATTCTATGGGTCACGTCATCACCAATCTCTCCATCTCTATTGATCATTGAACCTAGATAGCGAAAGTGTTCCCTCATTGGAATCTCCTGGTCTTCGATCTTCACTGCTTCGTTGTCTCTACATCCACTGGTGCTAAAACTGCATTCCATGTATTTTGTTTTCGTCCTACTTATCTTTAGCCCCTTAATCTCCAGTGTTTCTCTCCAAGCTTCCAGTTTAGTATTGAGTCCCCCTTTAGTCTCATCAGCCAATACAATATCATCTGCGAACAACATACACCATAGGACCTCATCTTGAATGTTTCTAGTCAATTCATCCATAATTAGGGCAAATAAATAAGAGCTTAATGCCGACCCTTGGTGCAGGTCTACGCTAATTGGGAATTCGCTTGTTTCTCCGGCCAGTGATCTAATTGTAGTAACCGCTTCATCAAACATATCCTTCACCACGTCAATATAACCCTTAATCACTCCCTACTGCTCTAGCACCTACCAAAGTAAATCTCTAGTCCTCCATATGGGAATTATAAAGTTGATATTGACAATTAAGCTTGCACTATTGGGCCTACCAAACAACGAACTATTAAATTAAAAATAATTGTTAGTCCGGTTTCTTGTGTACTTAGATTAGTCCTGCCAAACAAACTGTGTAGCCTTGGGGCTTTTGATTTTTAAATTGATTTTTTATGGATGGTTAATATTGTAAATGTTAAAAATTTGGGAGGGCCAGTTTCTAAATTAATTTTCAAATGTTAAAATTACATATATATATATCCCACAAATTTTGGGAGGCCCTTAGTCTTCACTTGGGTCCACCCCTGCGCCAGGGCATAGCCTAGTGGAATGAGGGCGAGGTGGGACGAACCGTATAACCCAGATGTTCTGGATTCGACTCTCAATAAGCTAGGTTGCATCTTGACTTAAATGATACTGGTGGTTTGTAGGGTGTTGCCACTATCCATGGTTTGCATTGCAGGTCAGGTCCAACGTGGCCCGGCCTTGAGGTAGTTCCGCATCAATGAAAAAAAAAATGACAACCCTACCATAAGGGGACAAAACTCTACCACATGGATTATGATGCAGAAAGAAAGGCGAAAGCAATTCATGCCTTCCACAGTTGGATTTGATAATGAATTGGAAAGGTACAAAATTGGAATTAGCAAAGAATAATGAAGGCAAGGTTCAATCGACCCACACTAATACCGTGATAAAATTCAAGAGAACAAAATAAATTGAGATGAGGAGAGAAATGGAACAAAGGCACACAAGAACAAAAGAATAGCTCAGGCCTATATCCGCAACACAAAAGAGCCCAAAGGACTACATCTTTTTCATATACTTAACACTCATAATCGTTGCATCAAATCACCTATAGTTCAGGTGGAAGATTGCAAATTCAATGGCCATTGGCTCCATGGGCCACACTAGCCAACCCTATGATCTATGCTGATTTTGGGAATCTTCAACATTTAAGATTGGTGTTGTATTTAATATATATATATATATATTTCTTTTAGTTCGTGGATGTTTCCTACTGCCGTAACTCGCAAGTAATTGTTAGGCCTTACATAAGTAGTATATTACTATATTGGATGGGGTTAATCCTGAAAGTTACTACGGTAATCTCTCTCTTTTCTTCTTCTTTTTTTTCTATATCTTACCATGTTCTTTAATACCTAAAGTCTTTCTTTCCATTTCTCTCTCTCCCATAGAAGTGTTTTCTCATTTTTTTTTAATCTTCCCATCTGTTCTCATCTTCCTTTTCTTTCTCTCTATGCCTATCTCTCTCCATAGTACGTCTTCTTCCCTTCTATTGACTATTCTTCTCCCTCCTACTCTCTTTTATCCATTTCTTTCCCAATCCAATGACAATAACAATACTCAAACAAGTGAGAGGTCAAGCAGTGGAAGTTTGCCAAAAATTCATGCCGAGCAATGGTTGAAACCTCTATGTGGAAAAGTTTCTTATTGAGAAATGACTGCATCATCTTAAACATATGTTTGCGGTGTATCTGTAGATTTTCAGTTGAGTTAGCTTCCCAAGTAAACAAATAAGTTCAACTTCATTCAAGAAAGAGTGCCTTGCTGGCTCCATTTTCAAGCCAACACCAAGTTGACTTTTCTATTGAGATTATAATTCCACATGGGGAATTTAAAGCTTTGCTACTCAATATAAGATCATGGGGCTACTCCACCAGGGGTGGAGCTAGAAATTTTGGTCAGGGGGGGGCTACGCTGTACGTGTTCAGGGGCAGCACCCCCGAGGCAATTTTTTTGGGGTCTATTTATATATAATTGGCGATTTTTTTTTTGTTTTTTATTTTTATTTTTATGGTCTGCTTGTATGTAACTGCGATTTTTTTGGGATATGCTTATAATATGAGTCTATTTAGTGACACGTAAATATTGTATAGTATTTTTCTAAATTCTAAAGGGCCTATTTCTAAACGCATAAAATTCTCACACATAAATATTATAATCATTACTCCCCATACATGGATACCTTTGATTCCTTCTTTTCTAATGTTTCTTTCATGTCCTTCATGTTTTTTAAATTTCCAGTTTGACCCCATTTATAATGGGTGCACAATAGAAAACCTATAACACATGTAGGGTAAAATTTGTCTTGCCAAAAAGTGAGTGGGAGCACATGCCCCCACTGGCCCTCTAAAGCCTCCGCCCCTGTACTTCACCCATTGCCAATTGGTTTTGAGCTGGATGCTCCAATTCATCATGGTATCAAAGCAAGTTATTGTCAGGCCCAGTTTGGCCACATGTGCTCCACGTTACCCTATCTCTGTAATCCACATGTTTGGCTCTCAGTCATGCCACACGTGCAGAGATGTGTGGAGATTGTAATCCCGCATCGGGAATTTAAAGCCTTGCTACTCAATATATAAGATCATGGGGCTACTCCACTCATTGCCAATTGGTTTTGGGCTGGATGCTCCAATTCAACACTCTCATATGTAACCAGTAACCACGACATGTGGTGTCAGCCAAGTCTATCTTCAGAAACTTCCTCTTCATGAGGATGGATTAAGACAAATATCATAAATGCTTAAAGCACGAAAAGCTATCATTATAAGGCTAATCTGGATTACAAGCAGGTCTGTGTCATGTAGAACAATGCAGATCGATTTTGACTATACAACAGGTATTAATATAGCTTTAAAAGTATCACCTCAAAATGAACGGAACCTTAAGTTTTGGAGGAACAATATCACCGAAAAAGGCAGCTTCATCCGCCATCCTACATAAAACTCTGCGAACAATTTCTCCCAGATACATACCAGAAATTATCTTTTCAAAAATCTGTAATAACAAAAATAACCGTCTCAGAAAATATTAATTAGTGTTACTCATTAAAGCAAAGTCATGTCAAGTGCAAGATTTTAAAGAGATATATAAATCACCTGTTCACCGGGGTTCAAACTTTCCGCATCCAATGCATGATCATACTCGGTTAAGGGAAGATGTGATGACCTAAAGTTACCCCATTCCATGTTGATAACCTATTATATAGCATCAAAATAAAGTTCAATGTTCCTTTACACTTGCAAACCATATACAGCAGCATCGAGCCCTACCAATATTGTAATTGATACCAAATATAGGAAAAGAATTGATTTAAGAGTCCATTTGGATTGCGTTATTCGGACCGATAATCACTTTATCTGGGATTACTGAGAGATTTGACTCCGTTTTGGCAAACACTTTTTCATAACTTTTATAAAATTCTGTTCCACTTTAAAGCTAAAAAATCAGCTTAAATCAGAAGCAGCGATTTATTGCTTTTTCAAACATTTGTTAAATTATTCCCACTACAATACCAAACAGACTCTAAAGAAGAAACCACAGAACACATCTAACCATTTCTCCTGATTTAGGTAGAGGACCGTGCCATTTAGGAATTGCCTCAGCACGTTCTACATACGCTGCATTTGTTCCAGTACCCAATATCACAGCAACAGCAACATCCTTGTTGGAGTACCTACCTCCAGCTAAAGTTCCAATTGTATCATTGACCTGGCGTTAAATACCAAAAAGAAGTCATATTTATGTTCAATATATCAACATGGACCTCCTTAATGGCTAGCCTCCAACATTTACTCACCAGAGCTGACACCCGCATACCAAGGCTTTGTCTTTCCATGGCTTTTGTCAGCTCTGCAACCACGTCTTGGCCAACCTGCACACCCAGAAACCAATCCAATTTAGAATAAAACTAACATGAGCTTAGGAAACAAATACTGAACTTAGAGATATCTACGAAACTCCGAGAGAATTTAATTTTGTTCATGACTTCCACTGTCGTACAACACATTTCAACACATTCTGCAACTCTTTATAGTTTATAGTGTCCCAAATCAGATCTATAGATCCTTGAAATATTAACAAGTATCACAATCACCCACATAACTCTGCCTGTGTTGTTTCAACATTGCCGGTCCCAAGCCCGGATAAAAGAGGAGGGTTAGTGCGTTAGGTAGCTCGACAGCCAGCACGTAAAAAAAACGTCGGATCCTTATGATATGAATCCAAATATGAATACTCGTGTAAATACTAGGGCGTTTCCTTTAAGTGACGCGTTGCGCCTGCCTTCGGGTGTTTTAAAAAATGTGCAAGGGGCGTCGCATCGACGCCCGGGTGCGGTGTTAAATACGCAAGGGTTCCAGCGCTCATCTGGACCACCACGGGTAAAGAAGCTAGTTCAAAACTATAGGCTTAAATTAGCAACTTGGAACACAGGAACCTTAACAGGTAAAGCCACGGACCTAGTAGACACTATGATTAGAAGGAAGGTCAATGTAGTATGTTTACAAGAAACAAAGTGGGTTGGAGAGAAAACTAAGGAGGTAGAAAAGACCGGGTATAAGATATTCTATACGGGGAAAGATAGGCATAGAAATGGTGTTGGAATCGTGATTGACAAGAACCTCAAGTATAAAGTTGTGACAATCATGAGGAAATGAGACAGAATATTGCTTATCAAACTGATAGTTGGAGTGGATATATAGATCCTTGAAATATTAACAAGTATCACAATCACCCACATAACTCTGCCTGTGTTGTTTCAACACTGCCGGTCCCAAGCCCGGATAAAAGAGGAGGGTAAGTGCGTTAGGTAGCTTGACAGCTAGCACGTAAAAAAAACTGTCGGATCCTTATGATATGAATCCAAATATGAATACTCGTGTAAATGCTAGGGCGTTCCCTTTAAGCGACACGTTGTGCTTGCCTTCGGGTGTTTCGAAAAATGTGCAAGGGGCGCCGCATCGACGCCTGGGTACGGTGTTAAATAAACAAGGGTTCCCGCGTTCATCTGGACTACAACAGGTAAAGAAGCTATTTCAAAACTATAGGCTTAGATTAGCAACTTTGAATATAGGAACCTTAACAAGTAAAGCCATGGAACTAGTAGTCACTATGATTAGAAGGAAGGCCTATGTAGTATGTTTACAAGAAACAAAGTGGGTTGGAGAGAAAGCTAAGGAGGTAGAAAAGGCCGGGCATAAGATATTCTACACGGGGAAAGATAGGCATAGAAATGGTGTTGGAATCGTGGTTGACAAGAACCTCGAGTATAAAGTTGTGACAATCACGAGGAAAGGAAACGGAATATTACTTATCAAACTGGTAGTTGGAGTGGATATAATTAATGTGATTAGTGCATACACACCCCAAGTAGGATTGGATGACCACACTAAAAGACAATTCTGGGATGAGTTGGACGCATTAATGCTAGAAATATTGAGAGGAGAGAAGATAATTGTAGGTGGAGATTTTAATGGCCACGTAGGCAAAGATAGAACTGGATATGAGAAGGTGTAGGGGGGTATGGTTTTGGAGATCAGAATGAGACAGGGGTGAGTATTCTAGATTTCGTCGTAGCCTATGATCTTGAAGTAGCAAACACCTTTTTCAAAAAGAGGGAAGAACACTTGATAACCATTAAGAGTGGATTTAATAGAAGCCATATCGATTTGTTCCTTGTGAGAAAAACAGACTGCTTAGCATGTAAAATTGCAAAGTCATCCCAGGGGAGAGTTTAACATGTCAACATAGACTTACTATTTTAGATATCCATATAAAAGGACAACACCGTACTAGAAAAGACCCTATAAACCCACGAACTAGGTGGTGGAACCTTCAAGGCGAGAAACTAGCAATATTTCAAGATAGAATGTATATAGAAGCACCCTGGAATTTGGAAGATGGTAGCAATACTATGTGGGATAGAATGGCAGGATGCATCACGTGTATATCGAAGTAAGTACTTGGAGAGTCGAAGGGAAGAGGGTTAACATCTAAAGATACTTGGTGGTGGAATAACAGGTACAAGCTGCAATAAAAACAAAAAATGATGGCTTCAAGAAGTGGCAAAATGATAGAAGTAGGGAAAACTTCAAGAGCTATAAATGTGCAAATAAGGAGGTTAAAAGCATAGTTAGAGTTGCTAAAATGAAAGCCTATGACGACTTCTACACCAAGCTAGACACTAGAGAGGGAGAAAAATGTATTTATAAGTTTGCTAAGTCGAGAGAAAGGAAAACAAGAGACATTAATCAGGTTAAGTGTATAAAAAGCGAGGACTCTAGGGTTTTAGTGAACGACGAAGAGATTAAGGAAAGGTGGAAGAGCTATTTTGAGAAGTTGCTGAATGAAAAACATATGGATAACACAATTGATGAAGAAATTGGAAGTTACGATGACACTAGAGAATACAGATTCTATAAGAGAATAAGGAAGTTTGAGGTGGAATTTGATTTGAAGAAGATGAAACCCAACAAGGCCTTAGGACCAGATGGGATCCCCATTGAGGTTTGGAAATACTTGGGAGATGTGGGGGCATCTTGGCTTACAAATTTTTTTAATATGATTTAATGACTAGAAAAATGCCTGACAAGTGGAGGAAGAGCATTCTAGTGCCTATATATAAGAATAAAGGAGATGTACAACAATGCAACAACTATAGAGGTATTAAGTTGATGAGCCATACTATGAAGCTGTGGGAGAGAATGATGGAGCATCGCTTAAGAGGTGCAACATCAGTGTCAGAAAATCAGTTTGGATTTATGCCTGGGAAATCAACTATGGAAGCAATTTATGTACTTAGGAGATTAATGGAAACGTATAGAGAGAAAAAAAAAAAGATCTACATATGGTTTTTATTGATTTAGAGAAAGTTTATGATAGGGTGCCTAGATATTTAATTTGGTGGGTGCTAGAGAAGAGAAGAAGGGAGTGACTAAGGGTTATATTGACGTGGTGAAAGATATGTATTATGAAGCGGTTACTACAATTAGATCATCGGCCAGAGAAACAGGTGAATTCCTAATTACAGTAGGCTTGCACCAAGAGTCGGCCTTGAGCCCTTATTTATTTGCCCTAATTATGGATGAATTGACTAGACACATCTAAGATGAGGTCCCATAGTGTATGTTGTTCGCAGATGATATTGTCTTAGTTAATGAGACTAAAGGGGGACTCAACACTAAACTGGAAGCTTTGAGAGAATTCCTGGAGACTAAGGGGCTAAAGATAAGTAGGACGAAAACGAAATACATGGAATGTAGTTTTAGTAATAGTGGAAGTAGAGAACGAAGCAGTGAAGATCAAAGATTAGGAGATCCCAAAGAGGGAACACTTTCGCTTTCTAGGTTCAATGATCAGCAGAGATGGAGAAATTGGTGATGACGTGACCCATAGAATTAAAATAGGCAAGTGGAGGAGCGCTTCCGGAGTATTAATGTGACCAGAGAATACCAGCAAAATTGAAAGGAAAATTTTATAGGACAGCTATTAGGCCAGCTATGCCCTACGGAACAGAGTGTTGGGCAACTGAGAAACAACACATTAGCAAAGTGAGCGTAGCTGAGATGAGGATGCTAAGATGGATGTGTGGTAAGACTAAGAAAGATAGAATTAGAAATGAGTACATTCGAGAGACTGTAGGAGTGGCACAGATTGAGGATAAGTTGAGGGAGAATAGACTTAGATGTTTCAGCCACGTACAACGAAGACCTATAGATGCACCTGTGCGAAAGAGTGATGAGATCGTAGTGCTTGGAATGGTTAGAGGGAGAGGCAGACCTAGATTGACCTGGGAGTATGTAGTGCAACAAGATATAATAAGCATATAGCTCTCAATCGTGCAGAATGGAGAAAAAGGATTCATACAGCCGACCCCAATTGATTTGGGACACAAGGCTTAGTTTGGTTTGGTTTGCTTTGGTTTATCACAATCACCGACATAAATGACAGCAAAAATAAGTTGTGAACCTTCATCCTCTAGTTATACAACTTTGATTCATCAGCAATGTGGATTTAATAGCCTTACAAGATAGGTCAATCAATGCCAGAAGATCTCATGAGCTGTAAATAGGACCAAGCAATCGTATTGCCATATACAAAGAGAAAAAGATTCCTCAGGGTAATACCTAAGGATACAATGGGCCATAGATAGTGACATGGGACCTATGTTGCTACTACCTCAGCTTAAGACTTATATGCAGTACTGTAATGAGATACACAGATGTGACTTGAATAATATTTTTATGTGCTTCAAACTTATTTTGCAGTATACGCCAATGCTTGTATGGGGCATCAAAACCATTATCCACACATGCCATGTAAAAGAAATTGATGACGTCATTGGATGCAGCATGAACTGCATCACACCACAGTTTCTCCCACAGCCATGTTCGGCTGTTTAGTGAATTTAGGAGTTGGAGTTCGTAAAGTTCCACATACCAATTCCATTTGAGGAAAACCCACAAACAGTGGTCAAAGTATGAAGTTTTTCTTGCATATAGTTGATATCTTCTTCCAAAGCCAAATAAGTTAACATAAGCCACTATTACCTTGATGCAACCTTTCAGGTAAAATTACATCTAATCACTACTTAAAGGTGTTCACATCAATTTAGTTCAAAACAAAGGAACTAGTCTAGATTAAAGAATAAGGAGTAACCGTGTCGTCGATGGAGAATCCTTTTGTCCATCTAATAAGACTCCCGGAAGCAATTGATGTTTGCATCACCGGGAATGAAAAGGTAAACCCGAGTTCCCTCTGCCTACCCAGAGGAAGTTGAAAATTTTCACCTTCTTCGTCAACAAATTTTGCAAGTGCTGCTGCAATATAGTCAAAAAGTGCCTGAAATCACATTTATTGTAAAATTCAGAGAAGTTACAGCAGTAAAAGGCGTGAAACATGGATATCAGTGGACCAAAAATACTTACATCTGAAGTCTCAACCATCAAACGAGGAGGGATCGACACCTCTTCAAACTCTTGATTAACAATACCACCATCCTTTCCTCCTAACTGCACCCTAAATACCCGGAAGTTTGTTCCACCAAGGTCCAATGCATAAAACAACCCATTCTCGTCACTGAAAGAAAAGAGACAAACTCTTTCATTAAATCATCTTCTAATGAATGTAGCTTTTCAAAGAAAAATATAAGCTTAGACAATATCTAAAGTTAGATCTGACCATCTGTGAGTCAGAAAAAGATAACTACAGAAATTACCACCTAGATAAAAGGTTAATGCACCATGGCATGACTGTTCTTTAAGTTGAGACATTTATTTCTAGGACGCCGGAGCTTGGTGCAGAAAGAGCAAAGTGGACCATCCATTGGTAAAATTGTTCTTACTTTGTTGGCTATAGCTTGCTCTTGACAAAGCCCTAAACTCTAAATGCTACCTATTATATACCCATGACAGAGAGCAAATAAAATGAAGATATACGTCTAACTAAATAAGGCTGATTTTTCCCCTGACAATGTTTTTTATAAACAAAACTGATATTCAACGTAGCTTGAAGAGAAGAACTTGTAGCACCAAAAGATGATAATACAAGTTAAATCTTTTTTTCCCTATTAGCAGCTGAGAGGTATAGTTGCATTAACAACAGACAATATGAAAAGCATAAAGTATAAAAATTGCCCATTCGACCTTTTACTCCGATTGTGAAACTAATTAACAAAATAGTGCAAAAAGGTCTCTAGAAACTTGAAGAAATTTTAACAAAACTCAAAGGCTGATAATTCAAAATGTTGCCAAAAGAATAGATTATAGTCACAAACTCACAACTCACAAACCTAGAGTCTACAAAACGATGAACTTTATTACAGAAGCACGTCTAGTCATGACAATCCCGAATAGTTAGAAGATAAACAAATTTGACAGAGAGAGAACTGATTGCTTACACATTAAAAAGATAAATATAATTATGGGTCTATTACTCTGTTAAAAAAAAAACTTGGTTACAAATTCTAATAGCCAACTTAATTCAGAGTTAACGTAGGTATCTTTAGCTATATTGAGGATACCTTTGAATTATTAAAAGATGGGAGTACAAAGGATTAACATACGCGTCAATAATTTATCTGGGAATTCATAAATTCAGGAATCGGTATATAATCTAGAAGGGCATGAATCTGTTGGCACCTAATGCAGATCTCAATACCACTCAATAACTTTTTATGGAATTTACTTTCTCAATTGGATTAAGTGTTTCGCTTCACGTCCTCCGTGCTCGCAAAATTTCAAGTGAATGAAAAATTAGTGCTTCATGAACAGGGTACCATTCTGGAATGCACGATGGGCATACAAGCAAGTTCTATCCCAAATCAGATCTTTCAAATTTCAAAGTTCGTTTCTTTGTGAATTTGAGCATGTTTCATTATCACCCTCCAAGCAACATCAACACCAAACTTCTCAAGGTAAGAAGAGATTACCCAAAACACGACAAAAAGAAAAAGAAAAAAAAATCTACATATGCAAAGCTTTAACATACGCATGAATACACGTACACACACACACACACAGGTATACATGCGCATGAATTACCCAGTGGGGAGATTGTCGACGTAGCTGATGAGCATCTTGAGTTTGCTGCCACCTTCGGAGGCGAGACCGGCGTGCATCTCCATAGTCATGGCATCGGCCACCTGCTTCAACTTGGAAATGGGGGTCCCACACTTCTCCTCCACTTCCTTCAGGATTTCCATTGCCCTGGCCCACCTGCTGCAGCTCCGCATGTGGTGACGCACGATCAGCGCCGTCGCCGCACACACGGTGGCCGCGCATATCACCGCCGCTCCCACTGCCACCTTCCCCATAACGACGAATCAACCAATACGAACTGAAAAATTCACAAATTGAACCCAAAAAAAAAATATATATATATATATATATTTATATATATTCCAAAAATCAGATTCGAGATTGTGACCGGATCACGGAACCTGAATGAATGTCTTTATACTTGTAGTGAATTATTATTATGAAAAAGAAAAATTCTCCAAAGAAGAATTACTAAGTGATTGATTATATGAATGTATTGAATATAGAAACCCTAGATTTGAAAGTGGTTGATTTAGATTATGTGAATACGAGAGAATGGAAAAAGGGGAGCTCGTTGATAGATACAGATTTAAGTTTCCGGTATGAATGAAGGAATGGACCCCACTTTACTCAGGCATTTTGGATCCAAACACGTGGAGGTTATTTAGGGTGTCTTTAATAATCCAATTAAGTAGGGAAATGAAAATTCTTAGCACTTTTTTTTATTTTAGTGCGTTTGATAATATACCACTTAATTGAAAAAACAGCCAAAAATTCATTGAAAACGTTAAGTGAAAATTTTCTACTGAAAATAATCACCGAATGCAGACTATTTTAGTTCTTGAAACACTGTTTTCAATATTACAAATACAAATTACTTAAAATTTTCAGTACTTAAATTCAACACTTAATTTTCAGTACTTAATTTTCAATTTTATCAAATGCGTCCTTACTTGATCTAATTTTCTTTGATTTATATTCCGTAGTCCACTTTAATCGATCAAGGAGAAGTTTTTGTGTACCTTCAAGATACTGTCTATGTGGTGCCGTACACCCAATGAGGTAATACCACACCGAATTGTTGGGTTATTTAAATTTTTTTTTCTGGTGGATTCCATTGTTCGTGTGACACACTTCTTTTGGATACGATGCGTACAAAATACCAAATAGCATACCACGTGATACCTTGAAGGTACCCAAAATTTTCTCGCTAAAGACCTTATATAGACCGTTGTTAAGTTTAATTATACATCATTCATTTGGTAAAGACTTTCAAGGTAGTATACAAAGAAAGGAGCATTTTTGCTCACCCAAGCACCACATTGGGTGAGCATCTTAGGTGAACATGTGAAGACCTACCATTTTTTAACTTTTGTTTTTTTTGTTTTCCCACATGCTCATCCAATAAATGCTTGGGTGAGTAATGTGTGAACAATTTTTGAATGAGCAAAAATACTCTCATATAAAGAAATGACGAAGAGAGAGAAAAACATATAGATTGAATTTAGTTATCTAAATTTCTTTTAGTTGTTTGTGTATTTACACCTTTGAAAATTAATTAACCTTTTTAAAAGCTCATTCTGAAGGATGGAAAATTGAAATCCACAAATTGCATTTTCCCATTGAGTTTTTTTAGAAAGATTCTCCATTGGCTTGCTCTATCTCGGAAATTAAGAAGGAAATAAGTAACCAACCCATTGGGTCCTTAATTTTTGGTCATGAAATTGTTCGACTATTTTTTATTTTTTTTTCCTACAAGAACTGACAGACTATTCTATTCTTTTATTTATTTCCCTTTTCTCTAGACAAACCTGAAATAAAGAAAGAGGTTCCCACATCCCAACTTGAGCAAAGCACCTGATCATACAGGTCATTGTTCCCAAAGATTTAAGGAAATTTGGTTGAAAATCACTAAACACGACGGCCATCTTGAAATGAAAACATAACTGATTCCACATTGTTTATTTTAGAAGGTGAGCAAATCACATTTTAAAGTTATCAACACATAAAACACTTTTTTGAGAATACTACAAAACACCTTCACCCTTGGTAATTTTCCTAATGCAGTACCAAAGAACCAGTTTAACTTGACCGAACCAACGGGCATTTCCACTCTAGGACATAAGAGTGATTGAATTGGCAACAGGGCCAGCCTTGAGGCCATGCCCCGAGGCGACTACATGAGACCTCATTTTCAAGCCACATTTTCAAACCTATTTTCTTCTAATTTCTACTAAATCCCTCATTTTTAGACCTATTTTCTATGAAACTTATTATTTTTAGGCCTATTTCTTCCTAATTTCTATGAAACTTAGAATAGAAACCTCATTTTTTAGAGGCCTCTTTGAAAGTTTGCTCAAGGTCTCAGACAATTTTTGTCATCTTAGGATCAGCCCCTGATTGGCAATATTGCAAACTCATGCCTCTTGAACTCATTTAAGAAAGATTCAATTGGCCCAGAAGGCGCAGCACATCAATCCAGGCATCTTTACCACAATTCAAGTTACAATGCCATGTATCAATGAGATCAAAATTTGCAAGTATGCTGACAAACAAGGTATCAACTGCCAAGGAGGTTTCCGAAATCTCTTGTCAGGTCGCAAAATTACAAATAAGGATTCAATCATTCAGACTTGATGATCAGATGAAGTTCTTAACTTTTCTCCCAAAATATACACAAAGAAGAAGGAGAAGAAAGGTTCTCATCTGTCGCCCTTTTGGCAGTTCTACACACACAGAAGCTACTATATTAGTATATACTGCTACATTATTTCAATGAAGCAAACGTACAAGAGGAGGTTGTGTGCAGGTACATAGAAATAAAATCAAAACATTCCTCCCAAGAACACGACTTCGGACTTCAATTTTGACTATCCCTGCCTCTTTTCCCCCCCCCCCTTTTTTCGGCTGGCTCAGAATCAGCCTTACTAATGTTGATACAAAGGAAGTTCAATCAATTCTTCACATGACACAAGGACACACTACCACACCCATAAATAAAAAGAGAAAACTATGAACCTAAATACTGCCCTGGCTGCTACTCTACAAAGCATCCTCATCTCTCTTTCAAGCATTGAGAGGTCACAGAACGGCACAGCATGATACATAGAACTGAAAACTTTACATCAATACCCAAGTCAAAACCCCAGAGAGCACGTTAGGCCGCTACCGCCAATCCGTAGGATGAAGCACGCGAGCATGCCTGGAAAAAGAAGACAGAAATGAAAGCCAGCAATAACAAAGTACTTACCCGAACTGCTGGCTTTCGGTCCCTTTCCTGGGTTGGGTTGACAGAGTTTCACTGTTAACTGATACTACTTCTGATCTTGCAAGCTACTGATGTCCGGCTCAACCTACTACAAGAACAGCCAACCAAAACCAAACCAAAAAGAGCAGTATAAAGATAAAATTGGAATATCTAAAGAACTTGAGGAATAGTATCTAGGAGTTGGAAAGACATGCCTCATCACCGTTGTCTGAACAGATTCGTTAACTCCACCGCTTGATTTCACTACCTCCCCAAATGCAGCATTTGGCTTCATGAGATAAAAGTGGACCCAAAACTATTAGAGAAGTTGTAAGTCAATGCACTACAAACGGTATATATATATATATATATATATCACTTCCAAACATTTGGAAAGTATAGGTAATTATCAACCTTTTTGATCTATTGTCTAACCCTACTACAAAAGGTTCTCTCTTAAGGGTATAAATGGAATATTAGACCTTTTTTTTTTTACAAAAGGTTCTCTATCAAGGGTATAAATGGAATATTAGACCTTTTTTTCCGGAGAGAACACTCTGTAGGGCTAGACATAGAACAAAAGGTCCAATATACCCATCATACTATATATGACTCAAACAATTTGTCCAGAGTCCTGACCGAAAATTGGTTTTCAATAAGACTAGAAAGTAAACGGCCAAAAGTAAGAAGGAAAAGACAACACTTAAATCCAAAACCTCTAAGTCTGCCTGCAATCCAGTTTGACACACTCCACTGCCATTGTTGCACCCATTGTCCAGAAGTAATTCAGAATCTGCCTCACACGAATCACTCCGTGAAGATCCCTGGTTGTTGCTCCCTACAATGCTCTCTGGATTCCAGTCACAGCTACCTACAACTGATTCGAGTCCAGCATCATCATAGGAGCTAAACTCACTAGCAAGGTTTGTGACAACACTTGAATTTGAGAAGCTTCGAGTCTCAACATTTTCTCTCTCTCTATCTGATTTAACTTGCTCAGGGCTGGCCTCTTTATAATCTTCCATCTTCCGCATAGGTCCATTCTTCGCAGTCTCGACATTAACAGAAACAATATTATTCACTCTGGCTACACCAACCACACAGGTTCCATTCTCTGCATTTTCTCTTGCAGTCCCGAACATATGACTAACAATTTCAGGAGAAATTGAATCCCGTCTATACGGGCTAACTGATTGCTGTTTCTCTGGACTATTTTGCTTCGCATCTACATCTCCGATATCCTTTTTTCTCTTGAGGCGTCTCTCACCAGATCCAGACCTGCAAATTTCACCATCTCCAGGAGACGAAAACCTAGGTGGTCGAGTTCGTTTATAGCCATCTGGGAAAACATAAGCTGGGATCTGCTTTCTACGAACATGAGAAACATAGATTTCCATCCCTGGTTTCCAAAACGAGTACATATTCACTGAATGCCTGAACTCATCGACTGTTCCTCGAATATCAAACTGTTGGCCTTCTTGAATTATCTCCCCTTGTTTCCTCTGCAAACCCATAAAAAAGGCACAGTGCGAACACTGCTTTAAATTATCAACATACTCGTTTGGATATGGATGGCATTGCAACTTCCCGTATGTGTCCCGTTCTATCTGCAAATGTTGCATTGAGAACTATGTTAAAAAAAAAAAAAAAAAAGGAAATCACTTTACTAATTCTCTTCCTTACAGGTGCAATTAGAAGTTCAGCAAAGTCCTGTAAACTAGTGACAGTTCACAAGGGGAAAACCTACCATAAGAGTCAGCTGCCTTAGCCGGGATTCAACCCAGCCTCTCCAAGCGCGCAAGTCGTTGACATCAGCTGCAACAATGTCAACCTGAAGATAGTTTTTATAGCTTTCAAAGAAAAAATATGGCTCGAATATAGCACTCCAATGGGCTTTGTTTAGCTCAATCTCCTGAACACGGGCAAGAAGAAGCGCAGAGGACTCAGAAGAAAGTAACATCCTAATAAAACAAAAGCTTATAGGAAACTCTCCATATTCTTACCTCACAGATCTTGTTACCAAACTGAAACTGGTCCATCATAACCCTGAGAGTACTTACTGAAACATTATAGCTAGAGTTCATACAAGGGTAGGCCGGTGTTATTATGGGCATATGGTGTGTTCGGTCCCGAGGATATTTACGAGGATCCCACACAGAGAATCCAAGTTCATCTTCTTCAATAGCACAAAGCATCACAGGATTTGGCCATCGCCACTGTGTATAAACCCTGAAAAAACGGAAAACTAACATACTCGGAACTGCATTGGGATAAAGCTGACACACGCGAGCAACAAGAAGGGCCCAGTTCACGCCACCAAGAAATCCAGTCACCTGGAGAAGACAAAGCAAGAAAGGATTGAATTCATAACTGAACTTCCAAATAAACTTCCAACGATGAAAATAAAGCTGTCAGAATAGAAAACAGGGAGGGAACCCCCACTTAAACCCCCTTACGTTTGAATAAACCCCACGCCTTTTTGCCCAAAACTTCAAACATCGAAGCGCTGTGCGAAAGTGCTAAAATTTGCAAGAAAAGTTAGACTTCTACAAGGGATCAAAAGACCAAATCAGTAACAAAATCTGAACAAAAAAATGGATAGCAGGCATTTAAAATATACACCTCCACATTTGGCACAAGTTTAAGAATTTGATCTGCAACCCGACAGCCATTAAGACTTCGAACAGTTGGCTCATCAACATTGTACAAAACAGACACATCAGAGATGTCCAAGTCCTGCCACAAGTTAGTTACCACATGTAACTATAAATATGAGTACTTTGATACAGAAATACTCAACAGGATGATAAGCCATTAGCATATAATAACTAAAGGTCACATGTGGAACAAGTTGAAGAATTTGATCCACAAGCAGCAGCAGTTAAGCCCCAAAACAGTTCGTCTAATAAAATTGCATAAAACAGCCCAGGGGGAAGTCCAAGTCCTGTTCGTAAGTTAATTACCACATACAACAATCAGCTAGCCAACTTCAATGCTAAAAGAACTTGACAGGATAATAAGTATATGGAATTCAAGTACCCAAGAAAACAGGGAAAGTAAGGACAACTGGACAAGGATTGCTTCAGCAACGTTTCTAGAATGCTGCCTTTCTGTATGTGCAGCAGTTTGTAATTTTGTTGTTGCTTTTCTGTTTGCAGCCCCAGATTGTTACTGGGGTTTTTATGTCTTGTATGTTTCTTTTTGCTTCCCCCAGTTCGATCATTTTCTTTCTATCTTGGGTTGATTTAGTCTCTCTTTTGTTTTTTCGTTTCTTTTTGATTGGTGGTTTTTGTGTTCTTGGATTGTATACGCCGTGTACATGGGAGCACCCCTTTTGTTGTCTTTTCAATGCAATGCATTTACCTATCACAAAACAAATGATGCTGAAATGAGAGAGTCAAATTAACATATAGGCATGGTGCAAGGGATTCTCATCCCCACAAATCCATCACATGCACTATAGCCTCATGTATCTCAGTAGATTGAGTTACATATCCTGTTATTTTCAATCGAGTATAGGACTCATCCAAAGCATGTACAATATCGAACATCTCTGTCACTCCTCTAAATTTTCTTCGGGTCTGCCAAGTCCCTCTCTGATGGCTGTGTCAATACTCTGACATAGATGCTTAGTGGAATGGCCAATTTTGAAAATTACACATAAAATGTAAGGAAAACTTGCACACAAAAACATCCATAATAAACTGAGTAAAAGTAAGTTCAAGGATCTATTTAAACACAGATATGATAATACGTTGATTTCTTTCCCTTTTTTTTACTGAGTCAGGACCCCATTTATTTGGCTGGATAAATTTTAGATGTGGAAGACTGATAAGGATACTACCAAGAAAAGACTGCAACATATTTTCCAGGATAGTACTTTAATAGGTTAGTATTAGACTATTAGTATGTTTAATAGTTCAAATTTCATGAGGTATCTACAATTCTTTAAGGTTTTCATAAGCCAATAAATAAATTTTTTTAAGAACTAAATAAAACTTGGAAGATAAAAGAAATTCTCTATTAACATCTCTTCCCTCCTTTATTCTCTTGTATCTGTTCTCATCGTATTTTATTGAGACAAAATTGTATCAGCATATTATTTTGACTCATCATGTGTTCAAAGAAATTCTTAGAAGAGCCAGGTTACATCACTGAAACACATTATGTGAAGAGTGATTCAGATCCATTCAGATGGAGCATTAATGTGAAGAGTAATTTTCCCCCCTCTTTACTAATTTCCTTTGTTCTTTGTTTGTCCTTTAAGATGAAAGTCTATGATTTTCTGCTGTATTTGGTACCCCTCCACGGCCCAACTTTTCTAGTTGGAGGGTGTTGCGAACAAATTTTGGATTTGGATTTTGTGAACAAATTTTAGTCAACACTTGCTTAAGGGGTGACCAACAAGGATATACTCAGAAAAAGAATATCAACATAAATTCCAAAGTCCATATTATAAAGGAAAACAATTTAATCAACACTTACTTCTGGGACGACCAAGAGAGATATACTTGCGTAAAGAAGATCTATAGATATTCCATCAAACTTGAATTTCATAACTGGGACATGAGCATCTGGAACTGGTTGCAATTCCGTAATTTCTTCCATCTCAGCCAGCTTATCATGCAGTATAAAAAAGAAGTCTTCCTGATAAGCAGAGGACAGTATTAGTTGCAGATACAAATAACAAAATCCCTATTTAAAATACCAATCAAGACAAATCACATAAATCATAAATTACCTCTCGACTCACATAGGATGGCCCAACACATAAGGTGTCTATGTCAGCTCCAGGACCATGTACCTAGCAGAAGAGTAAGCATGCACCACCTTATATAAGCAAAAGCATAGCCATATCAGACCATATCCATGTGTAGGTCTGTAAACGGATCAAATCTGGACCAGATCCACAAAATTCAAATCCAGATTCGTTAAGAATTCTACTATCCAGATCCAATCCATTTATCAGTCGGCTTTGCCTTATTTAAATCCATATCCAGATTTGATCAGATCTGAATTTTCGGATCCATTTGTCGGATCTAAAACGACAACTTAGCTGCTTATATGTATTCTAGTAATACCAAAAACTATTAAATTTTTTATTCCCTATACATACACAAAAATCAATCAAAGTTTAACCCATCAAAACACTTGATTATATAGAAAAATCCTATCTTGTGATCAAAATAATGTACTACTGAAATTAAATTTGCATAATCTAATGTATACTATATATATTGTTCGATTTTACATGTAATAGTAATCCTATCTAGTGTATTGTATGTATATTTTTTTTGTGCATAGTTTATTCTTATTCGGATCTTAAGCGAATCGGATACTACAAAACCATATCTGATCTGTGAACCTAGCATTCTAAACGGATCTGGATTTGGATATGGAACTCGATCTAAAAAAATACTCAAATCCATCAAAAAGTGCTGGATCCAAAGTAGATCCGGTCCATTGACAGGCCTATACATGTGTACACGAGCATCCAAAGATGTCAACCAAATAATCATTAAAAACCAAAGTGATTAAAAGAACTGCATGTTGATATTCTAACGTAAACACATTGACCAAAAAGGCCAACGACAAACACCTCTAAGCAAAACTTCCTATGGTTTCTTTCACTTCCTTCTACTAAGCAAGAAGGTAACTAACAACAAGGTTATGCTAGAAGGAAAGTGAGCAAGTAAAACAAATGAAATCATCTTATTATAAGCACAAATTGGTATAATAGCACCAACATCATCTGCCCAACTACATTTGGAAAATAAGTGAAGTATGGAAGGATATATGTCTACAAAACCAAAAGCGGGTCAAAACAATCAAGCTCGCACATAACCTTCATTCATATAACAATTGATGCCCAATTAAGGATCCTGACTAATGTGGTAGGCAAACAGGCTTTACAAATTGCTAAAAAATAAATAACATGGAATCCACCTCTAGATGCTCAAAAAACATATGCTATATCTGCAGGAAAGAGAAGAGTGGGGTAGGGGGAAGAGGATATGTTTACCTATCACTCCAAAGACATCCATAATGCCAGGCAAACCATTTTACACTTTATGAAGTAGGCAAAGAACAGAAATGGCGACTCTAAACATGGCAGCCACCTCTTCCGACAGTACAGACATGGTCGTCCCAGGGGGTTGGAGGATCATAATGGATTGGGCCAACATTTTGTTTACCTTCCCACCACCTCCCAGACCAAAAATTAAAGTATACGGAACAAACACTCAAGACTGAAAATCAACATTTCATATCTGATTCAAGTTTCGATATTACATTAAACCAATTGAAAATGGAATAACCCAATACCCAAGCAATTTATCCATTTGCAAAACCACTTCTATCGTGTATATCACCCCATCTAAGCCACCAAATTGCATTTTAGAATCTAAACAAGTATTAAAATATGCGGTGCATAATTAGCCAATCAACTAATACGAAACATAAGGACAATGAACAAGATAGAAACAAATATTCCCAACTCCCCAATTTTCACATAATGGAAGCTCCAAAGTTGGCACAAGATATACACATAAATAAAATTGCAGAAATTAAGTGGAGAAATCAGTTGAGGGACTATGGCAATTCCATCCTAAATCAAAAGTCAAACGTTAAAACACAAGTCCCAACAAAATAGTCCACCAATCCTTTGTCCCTGACCATAAGCAAGATCACGCGCGCGCGCACACACACACACACACACACACACACACACACCCCCAAACCAGTCAATAGTACAATACATCATTTGAAATCTCTAGTTACATAGCTTCAGGCAGTATGCTGTTATAGCTTAAACAATGGAAAAGCTAATTAGCAATAACTAAAAAGGCTAGCTTAAAAAAGTGTGTTAAACATTCTATCGAATTCCCTTTTTATATATATTAGCTAGGGTCATTCCCCAACGTCAGTTTTGATTTTCTCAAAACATGTCAACAGCACATAGCTCTTTCTAACCTCCACTACTTCCAAGAAAAAGAGAGACATAAGAAGGGTGCCAATGCAAAAATAATAAGAACAAGTTTACGTTTGCTTACCCCAAGTCGATAAGAACCAAAAGTAAATATGACAGCATTTGCATCCTCCACCATCTGATCTGTGTACCCTCTCAAGCGAGTTAGTTGTTTCACCCATTCTTTTACAATCTAAAACAATTATAAGAAAAACATACAGATTATTAGTTCAAAGTAGAACACAATAACATAAAGTCCACAAAACGAAGGAAACATATTAAAATGACTACAACAAACTAGACTGTATGACAAATACATGAACTAAAAACCATGTGGCTGGCTAGATGAACTGGTATGCGAAGTGGCAAGACAAACACACTACCATTGCATCTAATTTTGTCACATTCTAAATCCTTTTCCAGTTCATTTTTTGCTCCATGCAATGTTTTCATTACTTTCACAATTATATAATCATCAATGTAAGGTCTAATTGCATACAAGTCACGAATGGGGCCATTCCATCGTATCAATCATATAACTATACTTGATTTGTCATATCAAAGTTACACTTGTTCCTTACAGTTTTCGGATAGTGTCAAAAATCCTTTAACAGTAACTCCGTCCTGTCGTATCGGCGCATATAAACCAGTACAACCTGTGCAATGGATAGTGACTTGTTCATGACCAATGTCCCCAAAGAAAGGACAGACGTAGCCTAAGTAAATCTGACATGACCTTCATCACAGTACCTTATAAAATAATCTACTCTATCAGCTACATTAGCTTTATGGAAAATCCCAACTGCTGCTTCTCTGGTCAGTGGTCAGCCTGGTAGGGTTATTAAGTCCCCTACTATTGTCTAGGAAAAAAGGTACAACCCCCAACCCTAAATCCAAACCTTGGGCATTCCAACTAGAAGCTAATCAAGTAAGCTTCTCGAGCTAGGAAGCACGAACTCTTCGGAAAGGTAGTCGGCCCGAACTGAGTGTGTACTAATTTATAGGCAGCCGCACCCGCACTGGGTGTCAGACCACCGCACCCGTGCTTCCTAGTTCTCAAGTTTTTTAATGATAATAGAACAAACCACAGTCACCTGGGCAAGACACGGTTTGTACTGATATTTTTGTAGCATCTGTTTTTCGCCCAATAAAATAACTTCATAGTGGGTAAACAAGTAGATTACAAACTCAAATTAAGTGCCATAACCATGATAGTTTAATAATCCTAAGATTGCCAGTGGATCATGATGCTGCTCCAACTAAACCTAATTGATCTACATGGTGTGTAAATCTATACGAAATCAATAGACAAGTGAGACTGGGGTTTCTTTAAAGCACAATCAAGTATCTAGATTGCATGTACAGTTATACTTAATTAAAATTACAAAATTTCACTTAGACGGTCGATTAACAGGTGTGTTTGATTAGCAAAATCGGTTTTAAAAAACTATAAGGCTATAAATGCAGAGGAATATAATGCTTACTACATACCTGCTTGATACGACTAAGAACTTCCTCTCTCTTGGCAGCCTCTTCATCGCTCTCGTACAGCCCAGAAGCAACCAAAAACTTACGTACACACCAAATACTTTCAGAACAACGTCTAAAGCATAAACAAGAAAACAAAAGTTCAACAATTAGAATATCAATTACACTAACCTTCTCCAACTCCGAGGTTCTCTGAACATCAGCATCCGTAGGGCCGGCGAAAGATATCGGCTTTGTCACCCCGAATTGCTTGGGTGGTTGATCCGATGGAGGAGAAGCACTCGAGGCCTCAGAACTCACCATTTGTAACACTCAGGAACCCTAAAAACGGATGAACCAGATAGATGATCTAATAAATTCAATTTCAAGCGAATTTTGGCCTAGGAAATTCTGGTGTAGAACCACCACATCAAAATAAAACCCTAAAACATCAGGAGCGTTCGCTGCGATTTAATTATTTAAAAAAAAAAAAAAAAAAACTAAATTGCACCAATGGAGAGGAGTCTTTCAACGCGAAACTGAAAGGCAATCGGTGATTAAAACCCTAGATCACAATACCAAAAAACACATGACGAACGAGGATTGATAAAAAAAACCTAGAAATTGGACATTGGGAATGATAAAATCAGAAGAGTGAGAACGACAACTGTTTGAAACCCCACAATTGGTGAGTTCAGACACGGAGAGAGAGAGAGACAGAGAGAAGAGGGATTGGATCGGTGAGTTCCGGAAGAGAGAAAGAGAGAGAGAGAGAGAGAGAGACGAAGGTGCGCTCGTTCACATTAGTGGGGACCGCCGACACTATTTGATTTTAGATCTTCTTTTATATTTGTGATTTGGGCACTTTATCACTATTCTTTTTTTCTCTTTTTTTTTTTTAAGAAAGTCACTGTAATATTGGGAGACTTGGTCAGGTAAGGGTAGGGGTGGGCATTCGGTCGGTTCGGTTTGGGACAATTCGGTTTGGATTTGTTCGGTTTGGTTTGGAAACTAAGGAACTGAAACTAAACTGTAATATATTTCGGTTAATTCGGTTCGGTGACTGAAATACAATTTCAGTTTGGTTTTACATTTCGGTTAGCTGAAATTGTAAAAAAAAACTCAAGCCCTCAAAAATCATAACATCAGTATATAATGAATTTCAAAACATCAATGGCAATTTGAAGGTAGAAACGTAGAATCAGATCCATCAATATAATAAATTCGGTAAAATCAAATCCAAACAACACTAAAATTTCAAACACAAACACTTTCCAAAATTAGGGCTTTTAGTCAAAATTAGGGCACCACTAAAAATCAAACATGTGACTGACTAAAAAATTTCAAGCACAATTCACAAACACTTTTCAAAATTAGGGTTTTTAGTAAAAAAAAAAAAAAAAAGCCCTTCTCAAATAGATCACAAAGTTTTCATCAATTAAGAAAAGAAAACAATTATTAGTCAGATTGTTACCTGTGAGGTGAGGGCCGTGAGGCTTAGGTCAGGCCATGACTGGTGAGGTTGTCGTCGTCTTCATCTCGCGGAAGGTCTTCATGATTTCTTCATTCTCTTCAAAGCATATAGCAGTATAGCACATCCATGGCGTTGATTCGTCGATGAGTGGTGACCTAGGCGAGGTGAGATCGTTGCAGTTGTCGCCGATAAGGGAGATCAACCAAGGTCGCCCGTCGGTGGGAGGAGGAGGTGGTGACTGGTGAGGCCGTGAGGTGAGGAGGAGGAGGATGGGGGTCGTCGGTGGTGAGGCCGTGAGGTGAGGAGGAGGGTGAGTATGGTGACCATGAGGGAGGGTCCGGAGGGATGAGGTGAGGAGGAAGGTGGTCGGTGGGAGGAGGGAGCCTCTCAGCCTCAAGCCTGGAAGTGGAAGTGGAAGTGGAAGTGGAAGGGGAAGGGAGGGGACGATGGCACGATGCAGAGAATGAGATGAGAGAACTGAACTGAGAGTCTTTCACTTTTTACTTTAGGGTTTCAACTCTAACTTGTCTATATATATATATATATATTAAAATTTCGGTTTTTCGGTTCGGTTCGGTTTGGCTCATTAGTACCGAAAACCGAACTGAATTATTTATTTCAGTTCGGTTTTTAACTGAACTGATTTTTTTAACCAAATTAACTGAACTAAATTGGAAATTTCGGTTCGGTTCGGTTTAAATTTCGATTGACTGAACTATTTGCCCACTCCTAGGTAGGGGGGGCTATTAGGGGTGTTCACGGTCGGTTTCGGTCGGTTTTTCTCGGTTTTTTCACATAAAAAAAAAACCGATCAATAGCCTCGGTTCGGTCGGGATTTTGAGATGTTTCGGTCGGTCGGTTCGGTTTTCTTCTTGAAATATAAGTTTGAAAACCGACCGAATGCCCTCGGTTTGGTCGGTCGGTTTCGGTCTCGGTTTTTCTTGTACACCCCTAGGGGCTGTCCATACAAACCCGATCAACTCGATTGACCCGATTAAGACTGTAAATGGTTCGATTCGGTGTGGTTTTTGATAAAATTGGTCGGTTTCGGTTCGATTTGGAGTGTGTAAATTTTTTGTTCGATTTCGGTTTTACACTGCACAAATCAAATGAAAACCGACCGAACCGATTGGCTCGGTTCGGTTGGTCGGTTCAGTTCGGTCTTTGAACACCCCTAGACCCGAGGACTTTTTTTCAATTTTGGTGGATTGGTGGGTGAGTCACGGGTGACTGAGGGGGATTTTCCCAACTTTTGACTAGTGCCTGCCTCCAATTTCTCTTTTCATTTTGCGAGAAAAGGCCATCAGAAGAAGATCCATCCATCTCTCTCTCATCGCACTCTCTCTCTCTACTACAAGATGTTGATCGCGAGCTTCGTCATCTGTGCCATGGAACAAGCTTCGTCTTCTCCTAGTTAGAGGTGTCAAACGGGCCAGGTCGGGTCGAGCCCGATCAAAACGGGCCCTAAGAGGGCTTCGGGCCAGGCCAGGCCAGGCTTAGGAGTGTAGGGGTGTGTCTGGCCCCGGCCTAGCGGGCCAGACATCGGGCCGGGCCGGACGGGCTAGCGGGCTTTCTTCAATTTTTAGAGTGGGTCGTGGCGGGCTTCGGGCTGGGCCGGGCCGGGCTTTTTCACCATTTCGGGCCGGCCTGGGCCATGGACGGAAGGATGGGTGTCCACCCCAGCCCGGGGTATGTGAACCGAGCCTAGTGGGTCAGGTCTTATGGTGGGCCGGATCGGGCTTTTAGTCCCAAAAAAAATGGGTCAGACTCGGTCCGAGTCGGGCCAACCCCGCCTGATTGACACCTCTACTCCTAGTTGTCGCAAGAGCGGGAGGTGCATGCGCCACCATGAAGCATGATTTGTGTCTTTCTCAAGTATAGACCTCTATTTCATCTTCTTCTTCTTCTTCTTCTTCTTCTTCTTCTTCTACCCTTCGATGCCCTAAATCGCAAATGTACCAAATCCGTTCATTTACTGCTAATGTAGTGAGATTTGTATTTGAGATCCCCTTCCCAATTTGTGAATATGTCTATAATATCTATATATATATATATAGTTATATACCCAGATTTGAACAATTGAACCTTTTGATTTTAGGAATACCCCCAAAATTCCAATTTTTCATTGTCGGTTTTTGACCCGAAATCGAACCAACTCACCCGAGTCCGATAAGTCGGTTGCACCAGATCACTGAGATGGTTGGCGGGTTGCAGACCTTGAACCCAATGAAATTCGGGTGGATTAACGGGTTGACCTCAAACCCGACTCACCCGTCCCGTGGACAGCCCTAGTGTCAAGCCCCTAAGGTTGGGCTAAGTTGGACTAAAGGACAAGCCATAATCAAAAACTCACACAAGGACACACTCTAAAAAAACTTTCCTTCTCAAAGTCTTCTAAAATTTGAACTTTCCCTCTTAGTCCTTTAAAATTTTAAATTTCACTCTAAATGGCAAAATTGCCCATGGAACCCTAAGAGACCGTCACTACCATCTCTCTTCTCTCTCTAACTTTCTCTCTCCTCCCCCTCCATAGCCACCACCACCATCTCTTTCTCCTCTCCCTCCATAGCCACCACCATCATAACCAGGGACGTATCCAGAAATCTCATCTAGTGGGTACCAATCAAGGACTTAGGCTATGCGGGGGTTCGGGGGTAGTGGCCTCGAGGCGAATTTTTTTTTGGTTTACTTAACCATAATTATTTGTAGAATTGATATTATGTCCAAAATGTTCTAATCCGCCATACATTTTTTAATACAACCTTTTTATTTAAAATTTTTAGTAGTTTTTGGGCATAATTTCAGTAAAGTTGTATATTATCAAACGAACTGAAAAAAAAATGCAATGCTAAAACTTTTCATTGATAGAACTTAATTAGGTTATCAAACAAACCCTTAGGTACGTTTGATAAATCTGAAAATTAAGTACTAGAAATTAAAGGTTGTATTTTAAGTACTGAAAATTTTAAGCGATTAAATTTGCAAAACTAAAATTAGTGTTTCAAGTATGGAAATAGACCGCATTCATTAGTGAGTATTTTTAGTAGATAGATAGATAATGGGGTTTCCTAAGCAATATTTATTAAACAAGGGGCTGAAAACCAAATCAATTTTTTCACAAAAAGAAAAAAGAAATAAATAGAGAGATAGATAGTGGAGTTTCCTAAGCAATATTTATAAAACAAGGGACTGAAAACCAAATCAATTTTTCAAAACAATGAAAGAAACACAAAAGGGATCTGGGAGAGTCGAACCCAAGTCCCCTTGGGTTGAAAGCCAATGACAAAAACCACTAGGGCAGTCATCTCTCCCACAATTAGAGTGTAGAAAAATTTATATGTACAAGTTCAGTGGGTACCATGGTACCCACTCGTCCTCATGTAGCTATACCCCTGATCACAACCGCCACCACCATAGCACCATCTTCTCTCGTCCCCCTCCATAGCCACCACCACCACCTTCTTCTCTCCTCCTCTCTCCATAGCCATCACCACACAACCACCACCACCGGAGCCACTACCGGAGTTGTCGTCGCCGGAGTCGTCGCCACTACCACCAACTCTCTTCTCTCTCTAACTTTCTCTCTCCTGCCCCTCCATAGCCACCACCACCACCATCTCTCTTCTCTTTCTAACTTTCACTCCTCCTCTCTCTATAGCCACCACCATCACTACCGCCACCGAAGCCACCACCGGAGCCATCGCGTCATCGCTGTTGCCATCGCAACTACCACCAATTATCTTCTCTCTCTAACTTTCTCTCTCCTCCCCCTCCATAGCCACCACCACCACCACCATCTCTCTCTCCTCCCCCTCCATTGCCACCATCATTGTCGACCACCAACACCACCACCAAAACAAATCTCCACGGCCAATTGATCTTAAGAGAAATTTCTCTTAAGATCAAGAGAAATTTCTCTTAATATGACTGATCTTAAGAGAAATTTCTCTTAAGATAAGAACTGTTGAATGAAGGTGGGATGATAGGTGATGGTCGTCAAAGGTGCTAGTAGCGGTCGTCGGAGGTCGTATGAGGTCGTCGGAGGTGGAAGTGGTGGTGGCTGGATGTTAGGCACGGGTGGTGGCAATGGTAGATGGTCGCCGGAGGTGCTAGTAGCGGTCGCCGGAGGTCGTCGGAGGTCGCCAGAGATGGTAATGGTGGTCGCCGGAGGTGGAAGCAGGGGTGGCCAGAGGCTATGCATGGGTAATGGCAATGGTGGCTAGGGTTTGATAATAAGGTTAGACGATGAAGATGAGGATGTTTTGGTCCAAAAAATATTAAGAGTAAAAACCAAGTTGTTTTATTAAGTGTCATTCATTCCAATTTAGCTTGTCGTAATGCCCTTTTTACCAATTTTCCCTTTCAATATTTGAGAACTATACGAATTTAAGAAAGGTTTTATTAACGATGTGAACATATGTTAAGGTTCTAAAATTGAAAATAAACAAGGGAGAGAGCAACAATATACTAGATACATAACACATTTTATAATATATTCCATAATAGTGCTTTAAATACATATACCCTGTATAATATAAGGGGTGCATAAGAAAATATGAAAAATTCAAACAGCATAAGATACAACACATTTAAAACCCTATTGTGAAATATGTTACGAAATATATTGTGTACTTAATATTTTTCGGGAGAGACAATAAATCTCACACCAAACACCCTACTTAATTAATTTATTTTTACTTTTGAAATTTTAACATGTGTCTTAGGACACATACAAAATTCATTTAAGAATCCATCTTGAATCTGTGAGATAGTTACAACCACGTGGCAAGTAGTGAGGAGCTAGTTGGATTGACTGCCCACATAAACTCTAACCGACCTTTTATACGAGTAGTTATTTAGTGAGCCTGGCACGCCACGTCAGCATGATGACGTGGTGTGGCCTTTGCAATAAAAAGAAACTATGTGTCCACTAACACTAGGAGGTTATGACATGTGGTGGGTAGTTTTTTTTAAAAAAAAATTGATAACCACATGACACGATCCCCTAGAAGTAGGAGGATATATGTGTGACTTAGATTGAGAGGTCACACCATGTCATCAAATTAACATGACATGATGGACTCACGGAATAATTTCTCCTTTTATACACCAATTTAACAAATCTATCATGGTGGAAATGTAAGAGATAGTACGATAATTTTCTTTTTCTTTTTATTTTATTTTATTTATATAGCAATGCGCCAATACCTAATAAAGTTTTTAATTTGTGTAGTGGTTTTTCGTGGTGCAAGTAGATAAATGCTGCCAATATTTTGAATATCGTATCGTTCGTCGAATTGTAAAAGTGGTCATTGGTTTAATTGTTAGGTCAATCGGAATTGAGTTGTGATGTCATAATTATTTAATAAATATTAATAATAATTTAAATTCAAAAATGTAGAAAAAATAAAATAATTTTTTTTTAAAATTTCGGGTTTTCAGTTCAATTATCGATTTTACCGGCTCAACTGCCGATTTTTGGTTTTCATAAAATAGGCCAATTTTTTTAATTTTACTAGTTCCCGATTCAACTGGTCGATCCGGTCCCGTCCGGGTTTTAAAACAGTGGGTGACGGGCATGGAATCTGGGTGGGGTTCAAATTCCGATAATAAACATGGTATAGAGTTTTATTTTTATTTTTTATCAATTAGACTAAGTCGTTGCTCACCTAATAAAATTTATTTTGTTTTCTTTGCATTATTTTCTCTCTAATTTAAAAGTTAAGCAAAAAAATTTAAAAATAAATAAATATATCAATTGTTTCCCTGCCTTTTATTTTCTCTAGCTTGAAACACAACATGAATTAAGTAAGGGTAATGTTAGGGACACAAAAAAATCACAAAGATATGCTCAAAAAATGATGTGGCATCCTATTTGGCATTTTGTGAGTGACCATTTTGTGTCCCAAACTATTGGAGAAAATATTGATTGCATTGAATATTTTGCTGACGTGGTATCCCCATTGTATTGAATATGTACACCAAACATTGCCCATTAAGTAATGGGTAATGTTTGTGGAGTAATACTTTCCCCACAACCTTTACACAACTTTCTATCTACAACCCACAAAAAGTGAGATAGACACATTTTTTTCGGTTGTGGATGGAAAGTCGTGTGAATATTGTGGGTGAAATTTTACTCATATTTTAATTGGGACACAAAAGAGACAAAAAAATGTTCAGAAAAGGATGTGGCATCCCATGTGGCAGTGAGCCCTACAACTTATTACTCACTGCCACATGGGATATCACATTCTTATGTAAGCAATTTTTTGTGACTCTTTTGTGTCCCTAGCATTGTCCTTAAGTAATAATTAGTCGACAACCCGTGCAAATGCACAGAAATTTGTCAAATATAGAAATGTATGTCAAATTATGAACTGTCAAATACTTGTATATACACAACCAGGATTCGAACCTTGTCCCCCTCCCCCATCCATGATACTTTATGTCCTCACATAAAACCACTACACCAAAGGATAAAAAAAAAAAGATTTACTTTGTATATATATACACAACAACAATTATTTTTGATAAACCTTTGCATTGTAGTAAACTTCTTCATCCTCACTTTAATTACCAAGTCTTAAACACCGAATGAAAAGGCACAATGGTGCAATAAGAAAGGATTTTTGGGAATAACCTGTACCAAAAAATACATTAAGTTGTTTTCATCATGCTGGATATTGAAGTTACATTCAAACCTCAAACCGGCCAACCATTAGAAACATGCTATTATCAAAATTTAACCCACCCAAATCAGAACCTATTAGTAACAAATGTAAATTCTAAAGAACCTGAAATGCACTACTAGTCTACTACCATTGCGATAATGTATTAAAACACATCATAAATAACATAGTATTAAAGAAAAGTAAACAAATCTTATAGTTCCTGGCAATCCATAAACGTTGCGAAAATGGGAATTCATAATTGATAAAGAACCTCTTGAAATCTACAGGGAAATTTTTTTATGTTAATTGAAAAACATTATATATAACCTTGGTACGTGGCTTATTCATCAGTGGCTTTTTAGTTTCTCTTGATTAGGTAGAAGAGAAATTGAAAGAGGTGTAAATCATAAATGTATTATATAGAAATTTTGGCTTTTGGAGAAAATTAATTACCGTGCATTGATTGATATAATAGATGATATATGACTCTTGGCATTTTTTCACATAAAAGTTGAAGTAAGAGATATGAAAGTGTTGTATATCACTATTTGGCTTTGTGCAACAGATGAAACATACAATGCATCACATATCAATATAGGAATATTGTAGATGGAAGTCTGTCTTGATTCTTTGCTTGTCATGTAGGATTTTTGGCTGAAGCATGAAATGCTGATGTGGCGGCTTGTATATACTTTTTGTGCTTCAGTCTTTATATATATACTAGCATGTATCCTGCGCAATGCGCGGATACATTGTACTTTTAATAAATCAAAAATACTGGTGATGAATATTGTTATCATTGGAAGTTCAATTAAAAATACACACTTGTAATTGTCTTTGTAAAATGTTTCGCATAGCTTATACAAAATTATACCCAAAATCGATCCGTTTATACAAATTAATAGTGTTTTTCTTCAAATTGTGAGTACTTTTCATGAAAACTTAGAAATCACCATATAGGTTTAAAAAAAATTGTAAGCTTATACAAACTGTGGAAGAAGTAATACAAATTCATGGGATGGGTTGAAAAAAAAAAAAAAAACGAAAGAACAGCCTTTCAAAATGATCATAATAAAATATTTAATTGAATTAAATACAGTACACAATTTAAATATAGGAAGAGTCCTCATGTACCAATTAAATGGTAGTATGTGCCTAGTAACACCCACTGCTATATATGTGTAAAAAAAAATCCGGTCCGATGGGTGGCCAGAAGCCCAGCTCGAAAAATGGGCCTTAAGTCTGGTCCAAGCCCGAGGTTGGGCTAGCTTGGCCCTGCCATCCTGGGTAGGGCCTGTGCCTATCTTTTGAAGCCCAAGCCCAGCCCGAGGCCCAACCCAACCAAAGCTTGGCTCGAGGCCCGCATAAAAGCCCGATTAGAAGCTTCCCAGTAATAAAAATATTGGTTAAAATGTAAAATTTGCAAGTTGCTTTATTGAAAGTTATTTCCAACCTACAAAAAAAAATGGTTACTGATATAGTAGTGTATTTATACCATTTTAGGATAAATTTAAAGCGCTCATTAGGCTCTACCTTGGGGCATAGGACCGAGCCTGGATTGTGAACTCTTAAACTCGACCCGAGCACAATCCGGCCCGTAAAGAGACATGAGACCGTGGGCCAAAGCCCAAACCCGCCCAAGCCCGATCAATGTCGGGCCAGGCCGGGCCCGACGGGTCATTTTGATATCCCTGCTGCCATAGCAGTCCATTGGTGTGGAGAGAATGATTAAGGATTGATAAAATGGTTAAAGAGTCAACATAAATGAGTAGTGACACGTGTCGCTCTCAGATTACTTTTGGCCTACACTCTCAGCTTTTATATATAGTAATAGATAGATAATAGATAGATATATACTTGCAAGGTATATAAGCGAGAAAAAATTAAGTACTGGAATTTTTTCTTTAGGGGTCTGTTTGGTAAAAGTGAAAATTACATACTTGTCACAACCCATCCCATTACAGGCGAAAATTGGACACGTGACACGCTACCAAGACTCATCCAATTCATTAACTAACTCTAGCAGCGAAAAAGAAACTTGAAAATAACATTGAGTATTCAAACTTTTGAAAATAATACCCTCTGGGTTATAAAATCCATATAAATTTGAAAACGTAATTATATTTTGAACCGGATGAAATTATGTTAAAAGGGCCCAAAGGTACCCTAAGAACTCATGAAAACATTTAAAAAAATTTCAGAAGGGGTATAAAAAGAGTACATGCAGGGGTCATTTTGACTAATCGAGATGCCCCGTTCAACTGGTGGAATGCCCTTTAACATAATTCCTTCCAGTAGCAAAATTTTGCTAAGGATCCATTCAACCTCCACCTCTTGCACTACCCCAAACATGCTTACATTATTCCAAACTTCACTAATTTTATTAAGCTTTTAAGAACGAAATTGAACCTTACTGTCACGACCCATCCCACTACGTGTGGAAATAAGACACGTGGCACGCCACCAAGGCTCATCTAAACATCATATAACTATACACAGTGGAAAGAACTTTAAAACAACCCTGAGTAATTTAAAACTTTAGGAAACATTACCCTCTGAGTTGAAAAATCCATAAGAATCAGAGATATAAAACAAAAAAGTTTTGTCCAGTTGTAATCAGTTAGAAAGAATTCAATTGAGAAATAGAGGTCCAGTCGACTGATCGAGGATCCGGTCGACTGGTGATCTCAAACAGAAAGGTTTCAAAATATAACAGCCCATCCAGTCGACTGTGTCGGGGACCCAGTCGACTGGTGCCTAAAATTATCAGTCGACTGAAAATGTCCAGTCGACTGGTACCCTAATCCAGCAGAATGTCATGGCCTGGGGCTCCATCCAGTAGACTGTTTTCTCAACCCAGTCGACTGAATCTCAGGCGAAACAAAGCAGTAACCAATTGTAATACCCGCAATTTTTCATAATTATATAATGGATCTCTGCATTATTGTCTCCGTATTTCTGGTAAAAATGCGTAGTTACAAAATTATCGACACGCTTGTTTTAACCCCGTATATTAATATCATACTTTTAATGTTGGTTATCGTTAAATTCATAACTACGGATTAACTTAATATTTGTAGTCGCTAAGTTTTATGACTATAGGTTATATCGTGTATTACTTGCATGTCGTTTAATATTATAACTATAAGTTATACCCTATATTCGTTGCCATTGGTATTGGAACTATAGGTTATATTACTTTTTTTATTAGCCCTTAAAGTATAACCATAGGTTATATTATAAAACAGTGTCGTTTGATTTTTCGTAGATTATAAGTTAATACATATTTTCGTAGTCGCTAGATATTATAACTATAGGTTATATTTCATTCGAACCCGATATCATTTTAGTTCCGTAATTACAACTAGGAGTATATTATATATTTGATGTTATTAGCCCCTTAGATATAAGTTGTAATTATATTATATCATATCAATATTTTTATTTTAACCCCGACAGTTCATTAAACTTAGGCTGTAAATTTCGACCCGGACTGACATATCACTTAGACCCGTACACAGCCCTGTATATGTACACACTTTCAGTCGCGCACCTACTTTGTAGCATTGCACGCAAATCGAGACATGGACCCCCCTACCACGTGGCAGTCATGCAGCCACCACCTCACCACTTGGCAAGCAATGCACCCACACCCTACACTTGGCACACATGAATTCACATGTGTGACACTTGTCAATACCCACATTTCTCCTATATATATATATACACATCACATGCACGCACCATTCTCTGGATCACACACACACAATCACAGAATTGTGGTAGAGAGAAACCGAGAGTTCTTTTGGTGAGGAAATTAACTACACCACACATATATTGTATGCACCCTTACCCACTCTGTCTCACTGAGGCCGTAGCTCACACACACACACACAACCCTCCACACCTTTTTGTACACGGCACACACACACTCTCTGTCTTGCCACACTGGCAGCACACACCATACACAGACCACGCACACACCCAGAAGCAAAGAAGGAGAAGAAGGAGGAAAGACACTGACCGGAGTAGAAAAAAAAAAGAGACCCGAGACTGGTATGAACCCTTACACCCCCTCTATATCACTTTTACATTTTTGGAACATCTCACACACCACATGCATTAGCTCCAAACAGAGCCAAAATCCCCTGCTATACTGATCGGCCATGAAAGCTCCATGGAAGCTTGATTTTTGGATTGTCACCAAACGCCCCCAAAATTGGTACCAAACAGACCCTAGTGATCCCCAATAGACCCCTATGAGCAGCCCGGAGTTTAGGATTCGTTTGGTAGGACATGCAAGAGATTATTTGTTTTTAACAAAATCTAATTTTTCCCCTTTTTTTGTATAAATCGTTAAAATTTGGGTTCTATAATGTACTGGAAAGTTGTAGGGCTCGTCGAGACGATCGATTTTCATATAAGACTTGCCTATTTTCGTTGAGTAACGAGGGAGTTATGTCAATTTTATTATTTGTGTACAAAATGATATATACGTATATATATATATATATATATATGTATATATGCTGCGTGTATCAGCGTGGGGGAGAAGAAGGAGTCCTAATGGGATTTTCTAAAGTGTAATACATTAGTAAAATTGTATGGTACATGTAGTTTGTAATTAATTAATTGTTAAATTGTTAATCATGTTTTAATTATATTTTAGTTAAGTTTAATTAGGCTTAATCCTAATGTTTAATATATTTTATATTATAAACTATTAGGTAACACTGTTTTAGTATATTACTAATTATGTTTAAAAGACTTAATAATTTGCTTTAGTTAATGAGTATTTATAGGTTTTGTATTTACTATTTAAATAAATAGTCATTTGTTTAAATGATTTCAAAATAAGTTTTAAAGGTTATTATTAAACTTTTAAAATCTGAAATATTATTTTATAATATTTCTTATATTCTGAAATTATTTTTATTATTTATATATTATACTTATTGTTTATTTGGGTTCAAATAAATAACAAAGGTTAGTTTGAAATTATAATAATTTGATAATAAATACCTAATGGCTAAGTTTAATATGTAGAGAATCATATTGTTGATCCCAAGGCCTAATGACCTTGTTATATAAATTATTTATTTATAAAACTCAAACTTTGGCATTATATATTATAGTTGCTATTTATTTGGGCTTCAATAAATAGTAAATGTTGATTTTAAATTATGATAAATAGATAATAAATATCTATAAGCCCATTTTAAAATCCGAGGGATTATATATTATGTCCTAAGGACATAAAGAACTGTTTTATAATTTAACAAATTATAAAACTAAGTTTTGATATTTTTAATATATTATACGGAGCCGTTTATTATTGTTTTAATTAATTTAAATACCAAACGAGTTCTGAAAATTATAAGAAAAACACCACTAGCCTATTTTAAGGCCTAGTATTTATAAAAATGTTTAAAAGGACCAAATGTTTTCCAAGGATATATTTTATAATTATAGGACTCCAAAGACTATAATTATGTAATTAGGAATTCGATAATTTGCAATAAATAAATCGTGGCTCAGAAAAATACGCGGTCAGTTCCCAAAGTCTTAGAATAATGTCTAGAATATTCCCTTAAAGTTTGGTGACCTTTCGACACGGTCAAAAATACAGCTTATGTTTAGGGCCCAAACTGGTATAGAAAACCCAGCCTTTTATGCGACGAACTCCGATTTGAGTCTAGTCAATGGCGTTGGACTCAGAATGATGTCTAGATCATCATGTTGAGGTTTAAGAACCCACCCGGCACAATTACCATTATGCCCCTGATTTTTTAGTAAACTTATTAATCAATGTTCTATGTAATTGTATACTTTGTAGGAACCGCTACGTTTACTGTTACGCACCCGCGTCGAGGTGAGTCGTCCTAACTCACTTGGTATATTATAGAATTATTTTTTGATCATGTATGTATGCCCAGTGCGTCCTGTGTGGACGATACTGATAAATATTAGTATTGTAAATGTTGAGATTATTTCTTATATAATGATCGCTTGTTAGTTAACTATACTCCATGCTTCGTTAATATTCGTTGATTTTCTCGTTTATCATAATTTCCCGATTATATAGTCACATGAACATTCACATGAACATGGTCGAGTCATGATGTCCATATTGACGTCTGCATGGTTAGTCACGGGGGCTAACCGAGTCATATTGTTATACATGTTGAGTGGATTGTGGTGGTCCGAGTGGTACAGTCAAGTAAATGGGAACAACGATGAAACTGCTATAGGGCCCTGCTAGGCGACGATAGCCAGAGTTTCCATTGAAATCATTGAAGTTATGCATGAATTGATGATTGATACGCTATAGGGCCCTGCTAGGCGACGATAGCAATGTATCTATCAGAATACAATAGTTACCTTTCAAATGCTATAGGGCCCTGTTAGGCGACGATAGCTCTGTAACTATTCTATTCTCCCGGCAAGGTCACAAGGACCTAAGAGTACAATGATTACACTCTTTTTTTTTAAAACCAAAAACTGCTATAGGGCCCTGCTAGACGACGATAGCAACGTAATCATTCTACTCTGAGCTAACGGCGTTACACTGGTAATGTAACAAGTCACATGAGTCAGCTGTAGTGTCTGTTGTCGAGTAAAGTCGAACATATCGATGGTGCATCGTGTCTTATCTCATTCATATTATCATGTCATAAATCATACGTATTGAGATAATGCTTATCAAATATTCAAGTTCGAGATATTTGTTGTACTTGTATATTATTATTTGTATTAGGAGTGATCGGTTAGGTCAACTCACTTAGCTTCAAAAGCTAACGGCTCTCCTTCCTGCCCTGGACATATCACGTCTAGATTTCACAGGTGACGACTCTCAAGACGAGGTCTACCCAAAGGGACGCGGCAGATGTACAAGTTGATGCGAAGGACTCCAATATAGTCTTATTTAGAATTACTTAACTTGCTTTATTGTCTTCTATCTGAGGTAATGCTTTAGATATGTATTGTATATAGATCGACCTAGACTGCCCTTATCGATATTTTATTTAGAGCTATGATGTAATAACTAGATCCTAGACATTTGAGTTCTATTGAAGAATACCAATAGATGTTTTTATGCTTCCGCTTACTCTTTAACCATGTGTAGAATGTAGAATGACAATCAGTTAATGTAACTCGTCATTCCCTATGGGTCCAGAAAGGAAATTTTAAATTTTCCCTATTTTTGGCTACTCCGGGGCGTGACACCAATTCAACACAGTGATCCAGTCGACTGGATCGAAAACCAGTCGACTGGTTTCTGTCAGCAAAACCCAAAACTGCAGTTTTCCCCAATCAAGGTTCTCCCAAATCCAAACCAACATATATCCACTCCATTCCATCATTCAAAACATAATTACAAGAGCGTTTACTAGGGATTACAAGTACTAAATCTAAGTTCAGATTATACTACAACATGCTACGAATCTAATCCATGATTCTATTACAACATTTTACAATTTACCAATCCTTACGCAAGATTAGGATTTAAAACAAAAACATATACAATTTTGGTTCCCCCGCGTTCTCGGCCTCACTCATCACGTTTCTTCTTGTCTTTCTTCTTACCTACAATGGAGTAAATCTCCACTGTTCAGCTATATGCTGAGTGCACAAGTCTAACATATGCAATATATAACAAAACATGCTTTAATCTCATAAATCATATCAATAGTCTCTAGGGAGAAAAATACGCCTTCATCCGGTAGTGGTAAGTCCAAGCCTTAAACCGCGATGTCAATGGCTAGTCCAAGCCTACAACCATTACATCCCACAAGTGCCATGGCAAGTCCAAGCCTTAAACCATGCACAATAGTCGTCGCTACTAAAATCTCAAACAACGAGAAGCTTACTCCGGCATGAATTTGTATAAGACCCCCCCTTTGACCCACATAGACAACTCAACGTGCTCGCGTAAATCTAGACATGCTTTTCACAATTTAGCGCGTGCATAATTAACGGGCCTACAATTAACACATGGATCTTGCCCGGATCTCAATTTCATCGTCGAAATATAAAACATGTATTTCTCTTTATTTCACAAGTTAGAACTTCATACCTCGTGCGATTTTCCCCAAACTTTGAAGGATCGACTAGGAGGCCAATTAATCGTCGGATTTCGAATTTGAGACGATTCCTACAAGTTTTACTGGGTTTTCCCCAAAAGTCTAGAATTAAGATTTTTACAAAAATTGGTCAAACACGGCCTAAGTAGTATCAAAACGTAGATCTTACCTCCACGAGTTCAAATCTTGAATCTGGAGAAAATCTGACGGACGAACGATTGTCGATTGGCGTCGCAAAGCTTGTGGCCACCAAATCTATTTTCTCTCTCATCTCTCAAGATATTTAGAGAGTTTTGGATAAGGATGGATCTCATCCACTACTATATATAGGCAAACTCTTCAAAAATTGCATTTACCTCCCCACGAGTTCCTCAAACTTCTAATTAGCTCTCGAAACTTTGCACACGTTCATTTTATGCCTTTACGAGTAAAAATGATAAATTTCAGAAGTTTCCGACTAAGTCTCGTTTGGTCCAAATATTACGTCCGAAAACTAAGTTATGTGAAATCTCTACACAACCTACCTTTTATTTAACGTAGCACTCACGTTCTCACCACAGTTTTCAAAATGATATCAATATCAAAGATTACCAGAATTTATACTACACAGGTATAATTTACTATTCACGAAATACCAGATATATCAAATAACATTTAAATCATATAAATGTCATTTAATCGTGTCAATGCAACATGTGAAATTCCATGTTCTCATGTCCTCACTGACACCTTACCGTTGACCCACGTCAACTTAACTCAGATTATTAATAACATTAATAATTCCACAATATCAAATTATGCATTTTCAAAACCATGAATTTCTGGAACGAATGTGACACTTACAAATCCATGAAAAGAAACGATAACGGAACAAGCCAAGGCTTGTTTGGCTCGATTCACAAAAGTACTACTAACTTGCATTCAAAACATGAGTTTGACGAGTTAAGTGTACACAACGTGAATCTGTCACGACCCATCTCGCTACACGCGGAAATAGGATACGCGATGCGCCACCAAGGCTCATCCAAACCAATTATAATATAGTAGTGAAAAAAAATATGAATATAATAGTGATAAAAAATAACTCTCAAAGATTCAATGGATTATGAAAATCAGAGTTATAAAAAGTTTTCCCCTTTAAAACACTTAAAGAAGTCATTGATTTTGGAAACAACAATCATGTCGACTGTGGCGGGGATCCAATTGACTGCTCTGCCAATTACAGAGAACATGAAAGTTCAACAGCCCAATCCAGTCGACTGAGACTCAAGTCCAGTCGACTGTAGGTTCCCAAATCCAGTCGACTAGCCTTGTCCAGTCGACTTCTCGGAGCCTTGCAGAATGTAACACCTGTAATTGTATTATTGCATTTCATTACATTATCATGCATGGTATTATGATTTGTTGTGCATTTTGGCACATGCGTGAATGAGTTTTGAGTCACGAGTCAATTTGGGTGTCTGTGTTAGAGAAACCTTTGAGACGGTGTTAAATGAGTGTTTTGATGTTGTGAAGTCTCTCCAAGTATGAGACGTTCATTGTGGAATACCTTAAATATTTATCTGAAAATAAATGTGTACATGTGTATTTCACTATCTGTATTATTTTCTGGTTTAGAATATATATATATATATGATGTTAATTTTAGCATCCTGGTGAGGACAAATTAACACGCTACAGAATTGGTAGGCTAATTAGGAATTTCACAAAAGTCATGTAGAAACTTGCGTTTTAGCAACCAAACGGAACTTAGTCAGAAACTTTTATAATTTTTAGCTTTCACTCGTGAAGCTATGAATTAGCTGTGTAGAAAGTTTCGAAGACTGATTAGGAGTTTTGAAAACTCGTGGGGAGGTAAACACAATTTTTGAAAGTGTTGCCTATATATAGATAGAGATGACTTGGATATTTTTATAAACTTTCTAACCTAAAACCAAGAAAGAGGCCAACGGGATATTTTGGTTGCTTAGAACTTCACGACGATAAACGACGGACTTCTGTCAGTTTATTTTCGTCTAAATTTCATATTCGAACTCTTTGAGGTAAGGCCATCGTTTTGATATCAACTAGGTCTTATTTAGATAAGTTTTTCAAAAAGTCATTTTCTAGAATTTTCCTAAAAAGTTGATAATTGGATTTTTGATCGATAGGAATTGTACTAGACGGACTTCTGTACGTTCTTTGTGCTCGAGTTTTCTTTGGATCAAACTTTAAGGGCGTAAATCAAAGGTGGGTGATTTAACTATGTGTTTTGGAATGATTTCTTGGCATGTATTCATATTTTGTATGAAGAGCATGTATTACTTCATAGCTATATATTGTGTAGTTCATATTGGGCGTCTATATTGATAAGTAAGCCCAATTGTACGGTGAAATGTTTTGATTATGTTGAGAGCACGATGAAATGTATTTGAGTATGTTGAGTTGCTATTTGAGTCAAAGGAGTGCGTGTATCAAGCCATCGTTGTAGAGCCGTTATAGGCATAAGGTCGTACGTTTGAAGAAAAGAAACGTGGATCTTACCTTTTCGCGTGGACTTATTGGCGAGGAGTCGCAGATTAGGAGTTGGAATGTACACGTGGGACTCCGGAGACTAGTATGAAATGTAGATATGTGAATGCGAGCATGTTTATCATTCATGTGCATTGTTGTTTTATTCACTAAGCATTAGCTTAAACAAATCGAATATGTATGGTTATTCAAATAATCATTTTAGGTGTTAATGCTGGCGATGAATCGCAAAAGTGAGCACGTGGGTTGGGAGTTCTTGTAGAAGGCATCTTATCATGCTTATCTCGTAGTTTTGTGATAGAGTCGTTGTATTAAGAATTTTATGACTTTTGATTTTGTTTAACTTAGATTCATAGAACGGATTCGTAATGTTGTAATAGATAGGAATCTTTTGTAATCATGTCTTAACAGTATTTTAATCCAGTTGGGATCACTTTAGTGTAAGTTTGGAGTGTGTTTGATCCCCGGTAGATTTCAGAAACCTTTTAAACTTGATAAATTCTACAGAATGCCCTACAGTAGGAAAACAGTCGACTGGGTCATGACTCCAGTCGACTGGGTTCCATGTTTAGGCACTTTTCCTTTTGGTTTTACAGAGGATTAGTCAACTGATCCCCAAGAAACAGTTGACTGGTTTCTGCGTGAAAACTAGACATTCTGCTGGGTTGAGTTCAGTCGACCGGACGATCCCAGTCGACTGAACATTTGAGGCATCAGTCGACCGGACCTAAAATTCAGTCGACTGGAGGTGGCTATTGGAGATTTCTTATTCTCTGCAACTCCAAGTCAGTCGACTGAGATCCCGATCCAGTCGACTGGATTGCTGGTTTTTTTAAAAAATTGATTTGTTTTCTGTTCTGCTGCTTGTGTTCTTAAAGCTAAATTTTGGGAACGTTAATGAATTGGTTTAGCCTCGGTGGCGTGCCACGGGCTCCGGTTCTGTTATTGTGGGACCGAACAGTGACAAGAATGTCTAGTTTTTGTGTTGCTTCTAATCGACTATTTTTTAGGCCCAACCAACTGCTTCCTATGAAAACTGAAAGGAAAATTTTGTTAAAACAGGGTCCAGTCAACTATTTTGGCAAATCTTGCACATTCTGTAGAATTTCTACACCAATTGTTCTCTAAACCAAAACTAAGGTAATTCTAACTATATTACAACGTTATCAACCAAACTTACAAGAGTTCTACTACAGATTATAGTACGATAATCCATTCTAAGATTCAATTACAACATATTACAAAATTTCCCAAAACTCTGATAACAACTCTAGGAATGGAAACAAATGTATGAACACGGACACACTCGTCGTCCCATTGACCTCACTCGTCTCGCTTCTTCTTTCCTTTCTTCTTTTCACCTGCAATGGAGTAAAGCTCCACTGCTCAGCTATATGCTGAGTGCACAATTCTAAACATATGCGTATATAACAAATCATGCTCTAAAATATCAAAACACGTCAAAATAGTCTCCAGGGTGAAGATACGCATTCATCCGGTAATGAAACAATGGAATTGATGTCATGGAGGGCCTTCTACCAACCACTCATCCAAGTGTCCTGGCAGGGCCTTCCCCCAACTATACATTGTGCCCTAGCAAGGCCTCCCAAACCATGTACTGTAGTCGTCGCTACAAAATCCTGAAACATCGAGGAGCTTACCCTTGGAATGAAATTGCATCAAACTCCCCTTCGGCCCACATAAACACATAGTATGCTCACATAAATAGGTATATATACTTTTCATGCATTTTCATGTACATAAATAACGGGCCTATTTAATACATGAATTTTGCCCGGATCCAAAATATGAAACCAGATATTTAAAATATGGAAATTTCTTATAATCATAGATCTAGAATTCATACCTTAAGCTACAGTTTTAAGATTTTAGGTGAAGTACTAGGGTACTAAATCTACACCAGATCTCTGTTTATATGCAAAACCTACGAGTTTTTACACATTTTTTGAGAAAACACAAAATTAAGATTTTTATAAAACTTTGCCAAACGTGCCCTAAAAGGTATCAAAATGTAGATCTCACATCAAGGAGTTTAAATGCGAAATCTGGAGAAAAACTGACGGACGAAAGGTCGTCGATCGGTATCGTGAAGCTCGTGGGAATAAAATTCTCTCTCTCTCTCTCTGTGCAAGATATTTGGTTTTGGATATTTATGAAAAATGTCCTAAGTCTTTTATTTATGGCCACGACTTTTAGAATTTACGTTTACCTCCCCACAAGTTCTCAAAACTTATAATTATCCCCCGAAACGTCTTAAATGTCTAATTCATTGATTCACGAATGAAAACTAAAAATTATAAAATTTTTCATCTAAGTTCCATTTGGGTCCAAAATTACGTTCCGAAAACTAATTTCGTGAAATTTCTAGATAACCTACCTTTTATTCAACGTATCACAATGGTTATCTTTAATTTGTTCTAATTGATCTTTATCAAGATCAAAATTACCATAAGTTATACTACACATGTATAATTACTATTCACATATACCAGATATGTCAAATAACATTTAATCCACATAAAATGTCATTTAATCACATGAATGCATCAATGATTATCGAATCACCGTGTCCTCACTTGACACCTTCCGTTGAACACAGTCAACCGATCATCTCAATTTTAAAATAACATTGAAAATCCTTAAAATTCAATTATGTAATTTAAAACAAATGATTTTCCTGGGACGGATGTGACAAAATCCATGAGTTCGGATTCATTTCAACATACCCAACAAAAGTTTGACTACATATTACAATATCTCATAATTTTAAATTGAAGTTCATAGTTCTAACTTCTCAAAATTACATTTTTCATCATTTGGAATGGAAACACAAAAACATATACAAAGTTAACCCCGCCGTTCCGTCGCTCTCACTCTTCTCGCTTCTTCTTTCCTTTCTTCTTATCACCTACAATAGAGTAAGGCTCCATTGCTCAGCTATATGTTGAGTGCATAATTTGTAACAGATGCATATATGACAAATCATGCTTCAATATTGTAATTTATATCAAATGGTCTTTAGGGAAAAAAAATACGCATTCATCCGGTAGTGACAAGTCCAAGCCTTAAACCGCGATGCCCACGGCTAGTCCAAGCTTACAATCATTGCATCCCCAAGTGCCCTGGAAAGTCCAAGCCTTAAACCATGCATAGTTGTCGTCGCTACTGAATTCTCAAATATCGAGAAGCTTACTCCAAGTGAAATTGTATAAGTCCTCCCTTTGACCCACATAAACATCTAGCATACTCGCGTAAACAAATAGACATGTTTTTCACAATTATTCGCGTGCATAATTAACGGACCTAACACTAACACATGAATTTTGCCTGAATCACAATTTTGCTTTTGATGATTTAAACATGGAAATTCATATATAACATAGGATAGAAATTCATACCTCGAGTTGTAGTCTTAAAACTTTAAGGAAAGTACTAGAAGCCTGATTCTACATCGAATCTCCGCTTTTAAGTGATTCCTACAAGAATTCACATGTTTTTTTTTTCCAAATTTCTAGAATTAGGATTTATAAAAACTATGCAAACAAGGCCTAACAACTATCAAAATGAAGCTCTTACCTCGGGGAATCCAAATATGAAATTTGGTTGAAAATAAAAGGGCAGAAGTTCGTCGATTTGCTTCGTAGAGTTCGAAGCTTTCAAAACCCCCAAAATCTCCTAAGCTCCATCTTTGGTTAATTTTGTGAGATATTTGTGAAAATATCTCACAACTTCTATATGTAGATACGACTTCTAGAATTTACGTTTACCTCCCCAGGAGTTCTCAAAATTTTTAATTATTCCCCGAAACGTCTTACATGTCTAATTCATTGCTTCACGAGTAAAAACTATAAATTATAAAAGTTTTCGTCTAAGTTCTGTTTGGGTCCATAATTACGTTCTGAAAACTATTTTCGTGAAATTTCTAGATAACCTACCGTTTATGTATCGCATCTTATTGGTTATCACTAAATCAATCAAAATGATCTTAATCAAGATCAAAATTATCAGAAATTATACTATACAGGTATAATTTAATATTCATAAATACCATATAAATCAAATAACATTTAATCACATAAATGTCATTTAAATCATGTTAGTTCCTCTTTGATATATTATTGAATTACAGTGCCTTTACTTAGCACCTTCCGTTGGTTCGGCCTCGGTCAAGCACTTCCACAGTTATCAAGTAACACTGGTAATCTCTAAAAGTTCAATTATGCCCTTTTTAAAACAAAAAAAAATTTCTGGGACGAGTGTGACAATACTGAAAATTAAGTGCTGAATTTTAAGTATTGAAAATTTTAAGCAATTAAATTTGCAATACTGGAAATACTATTTCAAATACTGAAATAGACTGAATTATATGAGTATTTTTAGTAGAATTTTTTCACTTAAAATTTTCAATAGATATTTGGCTGATTTTTTAATCAAGTGGTACATTATTAAACACACTTAAAAAGAATAAGTGCTAAAAAATTTTATTTTCAACATTTAATTAGGTTATCAAACACACCCTAACTTTTTGATAAATATTGTAACTATTCATCATTCTACAATTAGTTGCGTCCTTTATCTAAAAGTTAGTTCTATGCATGTCAGTATGTGACGAGCTCGAGTAATTCTTTGCGACTTCAGGCCTCCAAGTGCTTGGATTTAAGCATAAAACTAGAATTAGTATCGTGATGTACGTATATATATTTATACAGATTAGATATTGACGAGATTATATATGATTAAAGTATATTATAACTAATCTTAGACTATTACAATTTTGGGATATATACTATAACTGCTATAATATATATATGTGAGAGATAGAAAGAAGGTGATACATAAGGAGAGAGAGAGAGAGAGAGAGAGAGAGGGAGGGAGGGAGGGAGGGAGGGAGGGAGGGGGGGGGGGGGGGGTGAATGAGAGATTATACATAAAAACACACACACACACACACATACATATATATATATATTATAAAGTGTAATCAGACACCTTCCACGTGGCGACTCTGTGTTTTTTCCCACTTTTTTTTTTCCTTTTCTTTCTCTGTTTCCTATCTTTAAGATTAATACATATATATATATATATATCTACTACTATATAATAAGAGTCGATCCTTTTTTCATCTATGTGATTGCTCTCTTTGCTTCACCTTTATTTTACGCACTTGTGTGCTTCACCTGCTTTCAAGATGCTCATGTACTGCTTCCAAATGAGTGCTTGTAATTGATCTCAAAACGATGTCGTTTTCCACCCAGTGTTATTTCTGACTCAGGGAGAGAGAGGAGAGGACAGAGGGAGGAGAATGTTGGATTAATTTCTAATTGGGACCACATATTTAAATGTGTGTTATCATTTATAAGAAGCCTAACTTAAGTGATCTAATTTAGTTATAAGTAGGCTTAGGGATATGTTTGTCATGGAATTAATGTGTGTAAACCATTATGTAATTTCTATTTCTATGAGGGGCAAAAATAGAGATTGTGATAGTTTTCAACTGCCCAACCAACCCATGGAAAACTGTCTATATTAAGGGGTAATGGTCCCCAATCCTTTCTGATAGTTACATTTTTCCAAATCCTCTCATGGAGAAAACTCAAGCAATCAAGTGAAGGAAAAGGATTGGAAGACTCTCCCATAATTACGCTTCCGTTCAATCATCGTAATGGATTCGGGTATACATCTCTCATCAATCTCTTAACAATATAATATGATACGCGATCCGATGTTTGAGATTCTTAGGAATATATCCTAACAAGTGGTATCAGAGCCTTAGTATCATGTTTATTGTTAGAAATTGGTATCATAGTAAAACTAATTCATGCCATAAATATTGATTGAATATTCGTTGGCATGAATCTGATGAAAATATGAACATAGTTTTTGAGCTATTTTTTTTTTTTGGTTCGGTTTGACGGTGATGTCTTTCGGCCGTTGGATTCTTGTGGGTATATTGGACTGTAATGTCTTCTATGCCAACAATGGGAGATCTTAAAATAAGGGATTGTTGGCTTTATTATGTGGGCACCATACAAATGAATTGCTAGAGATTATGAATTCAATACTTTTGATTACATCCATATATATATATACAATTTTTTTTAATGAAGTATGCATACAGTAAGTATATATATTTGTAATATAATTAAGCAATTTTGTTTATTTTATATGTACGATTAATAAATTAATGAGTCCTTAAATTTAATTAATTTCATGCAATATCAATTGTCTAACATTCTGAATATGGGTGAATTAAAATAGGATGTCACCAAAGTGACCTTTCTTGTTTAGATTGTTTTGTATGGAATGCTTGGATGTTCGTGTATGTGTATATTATGCGGGTATTAACCGTTCCAAAGAAAGGTTTAATACTTGACATAATTACACACACACTTGTGGTGGTGAACACGTGACAATTATCAAGGTGACCTAATGTGAATTATAAATCAATTAAAATATAGATTTGTTATTTGACATAAATTATTGTCAATGTTTGATCATTCCAACAAGAGTACCACTTACAGTTAATATCACAGTCCAAAGGCTTGGTGTTAATGTTGTGCTAGGTATCTTGAGATGTTGTCATAAAATTAATTGATTTAGAGATTGTTTATTTGGTTATTTGATGTGAACATAGTCGTTTATCCATTTTATTTTGTTCTCTATTCAGCTTTAATGTCTACTACTTCAATATCTGCCAACATGAACAACGTTCCAATGTTAAATAGAACAAACTTTAAGGACTGGAAAGAGAACATATTAATTGTTCTTGGCTGCATGGAAATAGACTTGGCATTAAGAATGCCAAAATCGAATGATCTCACTAAACAAAGTATTCCTGAGGAAATTGCGTACTTTGAAAAATGGGATCGTTCCAACAGGCTAAGTCTTATGATCATGAAACGCGGGATTCCAGAAGTTTTCAGGGGTGCAATAACAGATGATGTTACCATTGCCAGTCAGTTTCTTTCATAAATTCAGAAGCGTTTTGCTAAAAACGATAAGGCTGAAACAAGCACACTTTTAGCAAGCTTGATTTCAATGAAGTATAAGGGCAAGGGTAATGTTCGAGAATACATCATGGAGATGTCTCATCTTGCTTCAAAGCTTAAGGCACTAAAGCTCGACATATATGATGATTTGCTCGTGCATTTAGTTCTCATCTCTCTTCTTGCGCAATTCAACCAATTTAAGGCCAGGTACAACTGTCAAAAGGAGAAATGGACTCTCAATGAGCTCATTTCATTTTGTGTGCAAGAAGAAGAGCGACTGAAGCAAGAAAGGACCGAAAGTGCTCATCTGGCTAGTACCTCAAAGAATACGGGCAAAAGGAAGAATAAGGGAAAAGAAGTTGCTGCTCCTAAGGGTCCGGAGCAAAAGAAACAGAAAACGAAGGATGGTTGTTTCTTTTGTAACGATCCCAGACACAAGAAGAATGATTGTCCCAAATACGCTGCCTGGCGTGTAAAGAAAGGTACATTTCCTATTTTGGTTTGTTCTGAGATCAATTTAGTTTTAGTACCAAGAAACACTTGGTGGGTAGACTCTGGTGCTACTACTCATATATGTGTTTCTATGCAGGGTTGCCTGAACTACCGAGAGCCAACTGATGTTGAAAGATGTATCTTTGTGGGTGATGGCAAGTCAATGGAAGTGAAGGCAATAGGGCATTTTAGATTATTACTTAAGACTGGTTACTATTTGGATTTAAAAGACACTTTTGTTGTGCCGTCATTTAGATGGAATTTAGTTTCTGATATTGTTGTTCTTTTGGAAATCAACAGTTTAGTTTGTCTATTAATTCAAATGTTGTAGGTACCGATTTACTCAATGGTTTTGATAATCTATATTTGCTAGAAACTATTTCACCTTATAATGAAACCTTGCATGTGGAATCACGAGGCACGAAGCGTAAATTAACTAAGGAAAATTCAGCCTCATTATGGCATAAACGCCTAGGTCACATCTCTAAATCTAGAGTTGAGCGACTTGTGTCTGATGGGATTTCGGACTCCCTTGATTTTTCAGACTTTGATGTCTGTGTTGAGTGTATAAAGGGAAAACAGACCAAAATGAAGAAATTAGGTGTCAATCGGACTACAAACGTCTTAGAATTAATTCATACATATATATATATATATATGTGGGCCATTCCCTACAGCATCCTGGAATGGACAACAATATTTTATAACATTCATAGACGACTATTCTAGATATGGGTACCTATTTCTTATACATGAGAAATCACAGTCTTTGAACGTCTTCAAAAACTTTAAAGCCGAAGTTGAGTTACAACTTAACAAACGAATAAAGAGTGTCAGGTCTGACCATGGTGGTGAATACTATGGCAGATACGACGGATCAGGTGAGCAACGTCCAGGACCATTTGCTAAATACCTAGAAGAATGTGGAATCGTCCCACAATACACCATGCCAGGATCACCTAGCATGAATGGTGTATCTGAGAGACGAAACCGGGCTCTCAAGGATATGGTAAGAAGTATGATTAGTCACTCTACTTTACCAGAATCCCTCTGGGGTGAGGCTCTAAAGACAACAACTTATATCTTGAACAGAGTGCCAACTAAGGCGGCTACAAAAACACCTTATGAGCTTTGGGTTGGGCGAAAGCCTAGTCTAAAACACTTGCATGTGTGGGGGTGTCCTGCTGAGGTGAGACCTTATAAACCTCATGAAAGAAAATTGGACTCCAAAACTATCAGCAGCTATTTTATTGGCTATGCCGAGCGATCAAGGGGCTACAAATTTTATGATCCCACAAGTAGGTCAATCTTTGAGACAAGAATTACAACGTTCTTTGAGGATGTTGAGTTTGGGGGGAGAAATCAAGTTAGAGACATTATCTTTGAGGAGGAAGAGGGAGTGATCCCAATTTTAACTACTACTTTTGACAAAGTGCAGGTTCCTATACTTGTAATTTATCAAGATGTAAATTTGGATCCTCAACCAGCCAATGTTGTTCAACCCCTCATTCAAGAAGATGAAGTAATTGTTCCTGAGGAACAAACTCAACAACCTCAAGAATCTGTGCCATTAAGGCGATCCATAAGAGAAAGGAGATTTGCAATTTCGAATGATTATATCATATATCTCCAGGAACATAAGGTTGAACGTGGAATGTTGGAAAATGATCCAATTAACTTTCGTCAAGCCATGCAAAGTTCCAACTCTCATAAATGGATAGAAGCCATGAATGAAGAATACAAGTCTATGAAAGACAATAAAGTTTGGGAACTTGTCTCATTACCAGTTAGTGTGAAGCCCATAGGTTATAAATGGATATTTAAAACCAAGAGGGATTCAAATGGTAATGTGGAGAGGTATAAGGCACGTCTTGTAGCCAAAGGCTTTACTCAAAAGGAAGGAATTGACTTTAAAGAAACTTTCTCTCCAGTTTCTACGAAAGACTCTTTTAGGACAATTATGGCGCTTGTTGCACATTTTGACCTTGAGTTACATCAGATGGATGTCAAAACAGCATTTCTCAATGGTGACATTGAAGAAACAATTTATATGGTGCAGCCAGAAAACTTTGTCTCAGGAGACCCAAAGAATATGGTATGCAAATTGACCAAATCCATCCATAGACTCAATCAAGCTTCTCGTCAATGGTACTTCAAATTTCATCAAGTCATTATTTTGTATGGTTTTGAAACAAATGTCATTGATGAATGTGTGTATCATAAGTTCAGTGGGAGTAAATAAATATTCTTGGTTTTATATGTCGATGACATATTACTTGCCACAAATGATATAAGCTTATTGCATGACACAAAGAGATTTATATCAAAGAATTTTGAAATGAAAGATCTTGGTGATGCTTCCTTTGTATTAGGAATCGAGATACACCAAGATCGTCCTCGGGGTATTCTAGGATTATCACAAAGGGGCTGTATCAATAAAGTCCTCAAAAAATTTGGTATGCAAAATTGTAAACCAGGTGAAACCCCGGTCGCTAAGGGAGACAAGTTTAGTCTTAGTCAATGCCCGAATAACAGTCTTGAAATTAAAGAAATGCAGCAAATTCCTTATGCCTCGGCTGTAGGGAGTTTAATGTATGCCCAAGTATGTACGCGTCCAGATATTGCGTTCATAGTTGGAATATTAGACAGATATTTAAGTAATCCTAGCATGGATCATTGGAAAGCAACCAAGCGAGTTATGAGGTATTTACAGAGAACAAAGGGATATATGCTCACATATAAGAGATCGGATCAGTTAGAGATCGTTGGGTATTCTGACTCTGATTTTGCTAGATGCCAAGATAGTAGGAGATCCACATCAGGCTATGTTTATCTGTTAGCTGGTGGAGCGATTTCTTGGAGGTCTGCAAAGTAGACGCTCGTAGCTTCGTCCACCATGGCCGCAAATTTTGTAGCATGTTACGAGGCATCAAATCATGGAATATGGTTGTGGAATTTTGTCACTGGGCTACGCATTTTAAAAGGTATTGAAAGACCACTCAAGTTATATTGTGATAATAAGTCAGCGGTTCTGTATTCCAATAACAATAGGAGCTCGACAAAGTCGAAGCATATTGACGTCAAGTTCCTAGTCGTAAAAGAAAGAGTACAGAGTGGACAGATTTCTATAGAGCATATTGGGACAAACTCCATGATAGCGGATCCGCTTACGAAGGGACTACCACCCAAGGTCTTTCATGAGCACACTACTCATATGGGTGTTGTTCTATTTGAAGATATTCTGATTTAGTGGGAGTTTGTATTTCTATAACTGCTTTATGTTAGACTTAAGTTTTATCTATGTACTTGGATTGTTTTCTGCAGAAATTAAGTATTTGGGTTATTACACTCTGTTAATTATTTTGAAGTATTGATCTCAACAAAAATTAAGTAGGACCAGTTGGAAATAGGCATGTGTGGATCACATTACATGTACTTTCCATGCTACGCATCCATGATTGATCTATGTCATTTGGCTGTGTTGGTATGCGTGACCATTGGTAGGTCAAGTTACGATTAAAGTAACAAAGACCCCTTTGATCCTATATCGATATAGTTAATGGACAAGATTGTTCGAATATCCTCAAGTCATGATAACAAATTTCTGAGCTCACTAAAGGAAACACATTTATCAGGTTACATATATGGTCCAGTGGGAGATTGTTGGATTAATTTCTAATTGGAACCACATATTTAAATGTGTGTTATCATTTATAAGAAGCCTAAACTTAAGTGATCTAATTTAGTTATAAGTAGGCTTAAGAAGCCTAAACTTAAGTGATCTAATTTAGTTATAAGTAGGCTTAAGGATATGTTTGTCATGGAATTATTGTGTAGAAACCATTATGTAATTTCTATTTCTATGAGGGGCAAAAATAGAGATTGTGGTAGTTTTCAACTACCCAACCAACCCATGGAAAACTGTCAATATTAAGGGGTAATGGTCCCCAATCCTTTCTAATAGTTACATTTTTCCAAATCCTCTCATGGAGAAAACTCAAGCAATCAAGTGTAGGAAAAGGATTGGAAGACTCTCCCATAATTAAGCTTCCGTTCAATCATCGTAATGGATTCGGGTATACATCTCTCTTTAATCTCTTAACAATATAATATGATAAGTGATCCGATGTTTGAGATTCTTAGGAATATATCCTAATAGAGAAGCCCCATATTACGCCCAACAAATCCCTTATTTATTTCTCTGCTACTTCTCCCTGCCGAAGCCCTAGACGACGATGACCACTCACCCTTGACAACGACCAGCCGATCAATGTTCAACCAGTGAAGGTTTACTTCATCTCTCTCTCTATCTCTCTCCCCGAGCCTTTTTTCGAAACGGAACCTATAATTGCAATATGTAAATCCCAAACTTATATTTAAAATTCAACTATCATTTTGACTTTTTAATTAAAGTTGTTTAATATAATAGGATAGAACAGATTTTGACAACTTGGCTCACCCGTATTTCTCAATATTATGTGCTCTTTCTCTTTATGTTTATTGTGTAGTTGCAAGCATGAGTGAACTCAACTGTGTTCTTTTCAACTTTGTACTATATATAGTCTTCAGTTTCTATGCCTTTTGTCTTTATCTTCGGGATAGTGCATAAATTTTTGGGTTTCTTAGTTGAAATTTTCTTCTTTTTGAGTGTAATTGATCTATTCATTTGCTTTTATTTTGATTTTTGGATTTTGTTGATTTTTTGGTGTGTAGGGCTTAAATGAATGAGGGCCATATTTTGTTTCTCAATTTCATAAATGTGCACTGCTTTAGAGTTTCATGCATCTATATGTCAACACCATTATAGCTATGGAATGTTCATAAGTTGAAGCTCATTAAATCTCTATTTAGGACTTTGAATTTTTCTTCTAATCACTTCCGGTGTAACTCTTGGAGTTTTATACAGTGCATGTATTAATTAACTTCAGTTGAATAATGCTATGATTCACAAGTTTTCATCCCAAGTTTGGTTCCCAACACGTTGCATTGGGACCACATTTAATTACAATCACAGTAAAATCACTTGATTTTCATTATTTTCGTTGGAAGTTGTACTGGGTTAAAAATATTGGAACCATAGACCGGAATTACTCATTTTTGTTGCATATTGTAGAAACCCAGAATTTTAAAAGGGTACTTTGGTAATTTTGGACCAATGTGGGTCTTGGTTTGTGACAGTGTATTTTATTTTGGTACATGGTGGTATCACTTTGGTATTTGTTTTGGGACATGTGTGTATATGCATGTTGCATATTTGTGTGTGGGTGTGTGTGTGTGGGAGACAAGGACGAGACCCACAAGTCACCTCCCAACCACTCTCAACCACTCCCAACCACTCTCAACCACCCCAACCACTAAAGCTTCCCTAGGAAGCTTCCCCCTCTCTTTCTCCCTATATAACCCACCTATATCTCTCTCTCTCTCTCTCTCATTCATTTTCTTTTTCTTTTTCTCTCATCTATCTCTCTCTAGTTTTTGGGAGATAAAACTCCATGGAAACCTAGACCTTCAAGCTCATTTTGAAGACATTTCAAGCATATTTGGGTCAAGACCATTAGAGATCTATTTGTTCCCCTTGCAAAGAGCTTCCTTTAGGTACTATCATTTTCCATTTTGGCTTCATATTTATTGAGTTTCTTGCTCTAGAACTTAAGAGGTAGTTTGTGTTGTTTTGTTTCACCATGGTTATGATTCCTAAATGTGATTTTATTTAACTAGGTGTTGATAGCTTATGGGATTTGCTAATAGACATAATTTCTTCTTTGGATCTTTTTGGTGAGAGTATTTGCTCAAATACTCAAGAGGTAGATTTCATTGTTTAAGTGCACTATTGTTTTTAACTTCATGGTTTGTCATGTGTAAGTTAGTGTTGATAGACATTAATCTTGTTTTGAAAATCTTCCTATGTGATTAATTGAATGATTATTTGCCCTTATATGCTTACTTGAATCCATGTCTAAACCAAAATGCTATTTGAGTTTCTATGATTTCAAATACTAATTGATGTTAAAAATATCTTATTTGCCTAATGTGATGATTACATTTTATATGAACTACCATGTTTACTTCTTGTCATTGTATTCTTAGAAATGACATTGTTAAAGCATAACCGCATCTAGTAGCATATCATAGTCGCCAAGTCGGCATAGCATTCATGGCATTGGCTTGGGGCATATGAAATTGTTAAAATTTCCACGATTTGGGAATGTCTTTAGAATCCCCGTTTGGGGTTGTAATTTGATGAAATTCCGGAAGCGGGTGTGAAGTGAGGAAGGTTGTTTGTGATCCTTAAAACATTCGAAAACGCAAGATCATATTCGGCTAGCTACCGGAGATCTTGTATGCTACACTCACGTTTGAGTGGCTCGCTATTTGGTGTGAGAGTGTGTGATTGGGATATTGAGTTGGGAATGTCTCACGATTTGGCCATCCGGCTAGTTGCATCGCCACGACGACAAAGCATTGCACCGCATGTCATAGCATGATTTTAGAAGTAGTAGTACATTTCTACAATATTTTCTACTGAGCCGTCGTGCTTAATGAATCTATAAAACCCTTTTTTTTCCAGGAATTATTAATTAGGGCAAGGCCCAAAAGTATTCGACGCGTGGCGTCCCATTGGAAGGTTCCTTACGAGGAAGTCTTATGTTTTGAAAGAAAATATTTCTTTGACACGACTCATGGTAGGAGCATTGCTCAAGTTGTAATTCATTTCTCTTAATTATAGTTTTGAATTGCAAGAATTTATCATGATTATTTTTCATAGAAGTTGTAATTGGGCACATGTTTAGCCCTTGCTTTTAAAATCGTTCTTTTGGACTTAGTTGATCTCGTATTATATTGGAGATCTTAGTTATCCCCCCTCTCACTCTCAATCTGAACAGTTGGATCCTCTAGGATCCTTGTTAAATTATGTTTTTAATACTTGTTAGCAATTATTAGCCCATGGTTACCCTATTATGGGAAAAATTACTACTTTCAACTTCCTAAGGACCTTTTGGTCGTATTCCTTCAAAAACCGCTTTAGTGATAAACTTTCAAAGCAAACTTCATTACATGTTACTTTTAAACCTTTGGAGTTTCTTTATACTTCTTTATAAATTCCTTTCAAAACCAAACTATGTTGGTTGACCCTATTTGACCCGTTTGGTCCTCGTGGGTCAACCCTCGACTTATTAACTTTTCTTTGGAATCCACATAGGATTCCCCTATATGCTTCCGCCTTGTAGATTGGTCTATGTAGAACTATCCCTTGCTTTCCTTTATATAGTTTGGCTCGTTGACCTCGCCCATGTGGCTTGATTTTCGGGGCGTTACACATATTCTCATTAATTTTGAATTTGCTTATGAAGCAGATTACTGTATTATGAGGGCTAAGATTAGGTGGCTTCATTATTTGAGCTAAATATACAAACACGTGGTTCTTAATCCATAGTTAGATACAAAAAGGATAGGAAACAAAGGATTTGGTTTGGTCCAATTTGAGTATGAGGAATCTGCTGATGCTGCTATTGAGAAGTTTAATGGCATACTATAGGAGGGCACCATCACATGTACGTGCAATAGAAGCAGAAGCTATTACCAAACAACTTGAACAAGTCCTAAATAAAAAAGAGTTAATATAACTTAATTTTTATATATAACAATCAAGTTCGCAGATAACCTTTATTCATATAACAATTGATGCCCAATTAAGGATACTGGCTAATGAGGTTGGCAAACAGGCTTTACAAATATTGCTATAAAATAAATAATATGGAATCCACCTCCAGAAGCTCAAAAAACATATGCTATATATCTGCAGGAAAGAGAAGAGTGGGGGAGGGGGAAGAGGATATGTTTTACCTATCACTCCAAAGTATGAGTGGTAATTTTCGACACGACATGGTAACATGTCATTGACACGAATTAACGAGTTTGGGTTTAGTTTATACGGGTATGGGTTATAAACAGGTCGACCCGTTTTACTCGATTAATAAATGGGCTGGGTCATGTTTTAATTGGGTTAACACGTTTAACACGATTATAGAGGGTATTTTTGGAAATATATATTTTTTTAATGCATTTTTTTTAAAAGCAAGTTGTCACACCCGTTCCAGAATTTCATGGTTTTAAAACATGCATAAATTGAGATTGTGGAATTATTAATGTTATTAATAATTTGATTGAGTTGAGTTGACGTGAGTCAACGGTGAGGTGTCTAGTGGAGACACGAGGAATTGGTAACACCTGTTGCATTGGCATGATTAAATGACATTTATATGACTTAAATGTTATTTGACTTTATCTAGTATTTTGTGAATAGTAAATTTTACCTGTGTTTGGTAAATTGTAGTAATCTTTGATATTGTTATATATTGATTTGAAAACTGTGGTGAGAACGTGAGTGTCACGCTAATTAAAAAGGTAGGTTGTGTAGAGATTCCACAGAATTTAGTTTTCAGACGTTATTTTGGACCCAACGAAACTTAGTTGGAAACTTTTGGAAATTTATAGTTTTCACTTGTAAAGGCATAAAATGGACGTGTGCGACGTTTCAAGGATTAATTAGAAGTTTTGAGAAACTTGCGGGGAGGTAAACGTAATTTCCCGAAAGCTTGCCTATATATATAGATTAAGATGAGATGTCAATCTCATCCAAACCCCTAAATATCTAGAGAGAGGAGAGAGAAGGGAGATTTTGTTGCCACGAGCTTTGCGACGCCGATCGACGACCGTTCGTCTGTCAGATTTTCTCCGAATTTCAGATTTGAACTCGTGGAGGTAAGACCTACGTTTTGATACTACTTAGGCCATGTTTGGCAACTTTTTGTAAAAATCTTAATTCTAAACTTTTGGGAAAAATCAGGTAAAACTTGTAGGAATCATACCAAATTCGAAATCCGACGATTATTTAGCCCCCTAGACGATCCTTCAAAGTTTGAAGAGATTCGCACGAGGTATGAATTCTAGATCTATGTAATATATGGATTTTCATGTTTTATACATCACTTTTGATATTCTTGGATCCGGGCGAAATTCATGTATTAGTTAGGCCCGTTAATTATGCACGTGAAATTATGATAAAAGCACGTATAACTGTTTATGTGAGCATGTTATGTGTCTACTTGGGTCAAAGGGGAGTTTGGTGCAAATTCATTCGGAGTAAGCTCCTCGAACCTTGAGGATTGTGATCTTGTTGGAATTGGAATTTGTGGTTGTGTCTGGATTGAAGGTGGGCCCAACCAGTACACGGTACCTGGTATGGAGGAAGGCCCAACCAGTGTACGAGATGCGTGGGAGAGGTGGGCCTCCTACGGCATCGACCGGATGAATGCGTACCACTCACCCCAGAGACTATTTCTATGTGTTTTAGATGCTTAAACCATGAACTGTCATATAAGCATACATTTAGAATTGTACGCTCAGCATATAGCTGAGCAGTGGAGATGTACTCCATTGCAGGTAAAAAGAAAGACAAGAAGAAGCGCGATGAGTGAGGCCGATGAACGCCGGGGGAATTACACTTGTAAATGTTTTGTTTTAATCCTAAAACTTGTATAAGGATTTGAGTATTGTAGTATGTTGTAATAGAAACATGTATTAGCTTCTCAGTGTTGAAATCTTGTAATTGAACGTCTGTAATTGTGTTTTAATATGTTGGAATCAGTTATGGTTGCACCTACTGTGGGTGTTGAGAGATATGAGTTGTTAATATTTCATTACAGGCTGCCCAGCAGGGGAACAGTCGACTGGACCCAGGATCAGTCGACTGGATCTCGTGGGATTGAGACACTGAAAGTCTATAGTAAGAGAAGCAGTCGACTGGATCCTTGATCAGTCGACTGAGGCACTGTAGATTTTAGCTACTGATCCAAATAGTAACCAATGCAGTCGACTGGGTTCCCTGATAGTTTTGAAAACAGAGGTTCAGTCGACTTCCCAGTCGACTGCACTAGGGTCCAGTCGACTGCTACGTCGACTGAGTTAAGCAGAACCAAAAATACAACATACTGCAAAGAGGTCCAGTCGACTGCTCAGGGAACCCCAGTCGACTGTGTTATGCAGAACTAAAATTTAACATTGCTCATCAGAGGTTCAGTCGACTGATCAGGGAACCCAGTCGACTGCATTGGTTACTATTTGGATCAGTAGCTAAAATCTACAGTGCCTCAGTCGACTGATCAAGGATCCAGTCGACTGCTTCTCTTACTATAGACTTTCAGTGTCTCAATCCCACGAGATCCAGTCGACTGATCCTGAGTCCAGTCGACTGCTCCCCTGCTGGGCAGCCTGTAATGAAATATTAACAACTCATATCTCTCAACACCCACAGTAGATGCAACCATAACTGATTCCAACATATTAAAACACAATTACAGACGTTCAATTACAAGATTTCAACACTGAGAAGCTAATACATGTTTCTATTACAACATACTACAATACTCAAATCCTTATACAAGTTTTAGGATTAAAACAAAACATTTACAAGTGTAATTCCCCCGGCGTTCATCGGCCTCACTCATCGCGCTTCTTCTTGTCTTTCTTTTTACCTGCAATGGAGTACATCTCCACTGCTCAGCTATATGCTGAGCGTACAATTCTAAATGTATCAGAGCTAGAGGTAACAAAACTTTGGGAACGTTCGACGACGAGTGGAGTGTTGAGTGAATTGTCACATGTTTTCAATTGCATTCATGCATCTTAGAGATGTTTGATGCATATGGATGTTGTTTTACATACATACTATTGTTATTGTTGTACATGCATAGTGTTTATGCATTGAGAATTACAGGACTATAATCATGAGTGACGAAGAACGAGAATTATCGCCACATACTCGCCGAATGAATGAAATGGCTGAAATGATGGAGAACATGGGAGAGATGATATGAAATATAGCGGACAGATTACCTCCAACACCTCCATTGGAGCCGGAACCAATAGTTGTAGTACATGCGCCTGAAAATAGGGGTATGAGATCAATATCTGAACAGTTTACTCGCAAGAAACCGATGGAATTTCATGGAACACCCGAAACGACGTTAGCAGAACATTGGATAATGGACATGGAGCGAATCTTCCGATCGATTCCGATGACCGATAAGGAGAAAATTGAGAACGCAAGCGATGTACTGAAGGGTGAAGCCCAGAACTGGTGGGTAAACGTTTTAGATCAGGGAGCACCGATTACTTGGGAAGGGTTCAAGGCGGAATTCAATCGCCGGTTCTTTCCGCGAGCTGCCTACAATGCAAAGAAGAGAGAATTTGATAACTTGAAGCAGGGAGATATGACTGTAACCGAGTATACTTCCAAGTATAATGCGTTGTTGAGATTTGGTAAAGGTTCAGTGCCAGGAGAGGAAGATAGGGCAAGGAAATTTGAAGAAGGCTTAAGGGAAAATATCCGTTTGAGGGTAGAAACCTACGAACATTCGACTGTTGCAGCAGTACAGCAGACGGCGCTTGTAGCCGAAGGTGGAATAGAGAGATCGAGACAAAATCACCAAGGAAAGCGAAGTCATGAGGGTGGTGACCGAAGTCAGGGTGGATCTTTTAAGAGGCCGTTTTCACGAGGCTCTAGTTCTGGTTTTAATGATCTCAGGAGAGTACCAAGTAACATACCGTTGTGCTCACTTTGCAACCGACCACACACCGGTCGATGTTTTCTGACCAACTTTCAGAATAGATCTACAGGGGGAAACAGTGTGAGTTCTGCGACTCATTCGCAACTCAAGTGTTTTGACTGTGGTACCTTGGGACACCGAGCGAAGGATTGCCCAAAGAAGCGTTCTCAACAAGGGGCAAGTTCTATGGCTTCTAGTGGTTCGAAGCCTAAGCAGTTTAGTGACGGGGGACAAAGGACGGAACAACGTCAGGGAAGTTCATTCCAGATGAACCCTGGAGACGTGGCTGCTACTGATACAGTGGTCTCAGGTATGGTGCTTGTATGTTCGCACTTAGCACACATACTCGTTGATTCGGGATCTACGCATTCGTTTGTATCTTATAACTTTGTTGAACATTTGGATGTTAAGTCCGCGCCACTAGGATATGATTTATCCATTGTCGTGCCACTTAGTAAGTCAGTAGTGACATCTACTATATATAAGAACTGTGAGATCCAACTAGGCGAGAAGTTGATGACCGTAGACCTTATACCGATTGGAGTAAATCATTTTGATGTAATACTAGGAATGGATTGGTTAGCTCTTAATCAAGCCACAATAGACTGTGAACGGAAAGAGGTTAATTTTCGATCACCGGTATATGGGAGCTTTTGTTTCCAAGGGAGTGGGGTTATACCGCCGCCATATTTGATTTCAGCTATCCGAGCGGGAAAGTTATTGAAAAAGGGATGTCATGGATTTCTATGTTCAGTGACTGATGTCTCGGCGACTGAATTAAAAGTAGAAGACATTCCGATAGTGCGAGAATATTCCGATGTATTTCCCGATGATCTACCAGATGTTCTTATTGAGAGAGAAGTGGAGTTCACTATTGAGATTATACCAGACTCAAGGCCGGTATCCAAAGCACCGTATAGAATGGCACCAGTAGAATTGAAGGAACTGAAGGTTCAACTACAAGAATTACTTGATAAAGGTTTCATTCGACCAAGTGTATCGCCGTGGGGAGCTCCAGTGTTGTTTGTAAAGAAGAAAGATGGTTCAATGCGTATGTGTGTAGATTATCGAGAACTAAACAAGTTGACGATTAAGAACAAGTACCCGTTACCCAGAATTAATGATTTATTTGACCAACTTCGTGGGGGCACAAGTATTCTCCAAGATAGACCTAAGATCGGGTTATCATCAGTTGAAAGTGAAGGTCGAAGATGTTGAGAAAACAGCTTTTAGAACGCGTTATGGACACTATGAGTTCTTAGTTATGCCATTTGGGGTCACTAATGCACCAGCTGCGTTCATGGATCTTATGAACCGAGTCTTTAAGGACTATTTGGATGATTTTGTGATAGTGTTCATCGACGATATCCTTATCTATTCACCTAGTGAGATAGAACACGAGAACCACTTGAGGTTGATACTTCAGAGATTACGAAAAAAACAATTGTTTGGAAAATTCAAGAAATGTGAATTTTGGTTACCTAGCGTTACTTTTCTTGGTCACGTGATTGACAAGAATGGAGTATCGGTTGATCCTCACAAAATAGAAGCTGTATTAAATTGGCAAAGACCGACTTCCGTATCCGAAATTCGAAGTTTCTTAGGACTAGCGGGATATTACCGCCGTTTTATTGAGCATTTCTCGAAGATTTCATTGCCTATGACAAAGTTGATGAGGAAGGGAGTTACATTTGAATGGAGTCAGGAATGTGAAGACAGTTTCCAGGAATTGAAAGCACGACTAACGAGAGCACCTATTTTGACAATACCATCCGGAACCGAGGGATTTGTGATCTATAGTGATGCTTCACACAAAGGGTTGGGATGCGTGTTGATGCAAGGGGGTAAAGTGATTGCTTATGCTTCTAGACAGTTGAAGACACACGAGGTTAACTATCCGACCCATGATCTGGAATTAGCTGCAGTAATTCATGCCTTGAAGATTTGGAGACACTACTTATATGGGGAAAAGTGTGAGATATTCACGGACCACAAGAGTTTGAAATATATTTTTACCCAACGGGACTTGAACATGAGACAACGAAGATGGTTGGAGTTGATGAAGGATTACGATCTTTCGATTGAGTACCATCCGGGGAAGGCAAATGTAGTAGCCGATGCATTAAGCCGGAAGACGCCGAGGAATTTAGCCGACGAGCTAACGCAACAAAAAGAATTGGTAAAAGAAATGGAACGATTAGAGTTGGATGTAATTCCAGAGACTAGTGATGGTTTAATAATGGCAATCATTGCACATCCAGATATTATTGATGAGATCAAGAAAGAACAATTTAACGATGTCTATTTGTGCAAAATGAGAGACGAGATACCTTTGGGAAAGCAACCTGGTTTTGTATTAGAACAAGGAACGTTGAAACTGGGAAACCGATTATGTATACCGAATGTGAAAGACTTGAAAAAGAGAATTCTAGAAGAAGCTCATAGTACTAGATACTCAGTGCACCCGGGAAGTAATAAGATGTACCGAAACTTGAGAGAAAACTTTTGGTGGAAGGGTATGAAGCGTGAAGTCGCCAAGTTTGTATCCGAATGTTCGGCATGTCAACAGGTCAAGGCAGAGAGACAAGTACCCGCGGGGTTACTACAACCTTTGCCAGTGTCGGAATGGAAATGGGATGAGATTACGATGGATTTTGTTTCAGGATTTCCACGATCATGTAACAAGAATGATAAGATTTGGGTAATAGTTGACCGATTAACAAAGTCAGCTCATTTTCTACCGATCAAGACAACTAAACCGTCCAAGTTAGCGGAAATGTATGTGAAAGAGATTGTAAGGCTACATGGAGTCCCAGCTGTGATTATATCCGATCGCGATAGTAGTTTTACGTCAAGATTTTGGGGAAGTTTACAAAAGGCTATGGGTACGAAATTGAGTTTCAGTACTGCATTTCATCCTCAGACCGATGGACAGTCAGAGCGCATGATTCAAACGCTAGAAGATATGTTGAGATTGTGTGTGTTAGACTTCGGGAGTGATTGGGAGCATCACTTGCCATTAATTGAATTTGCGTACAACAACGGATTTCAGTCAAGTATCGGTATGGCACCGTATGAAGCATTGTATGGACGTAAATGTCGATCACCAGTTTGTTGGACCGAGGTTGGAGAAAGGAAGTTGTTAGGACCTGAGTTAATACAGGTGACTACCGAAAAGGTGAGGTTGATTCAAGAACGACTCAAGGTAGCTCAGAGCCGATATAAGAGTTATGCAGACTCTAAACGACGACCGATGAATTTTGAAGTGGGAGATTTCGTATATTTGCGAGTATCGCCTTCAAAAGGCATTGTACGATTTGGGAAGAGGGGAAAGCTCAATCCGAGATTCATAGGACCTTTTGAAATCCTAGAGAGGGTTGGTCCAGTAGCTTATCGTTTGGCCTTGTCATCAGAGTTGGAATATGTGCACAATGTGTTTCACGTGTCTATGTTGAGACGTTGTATGACTGACACGAGTAAGATCATTGTACCTGAACCGTTGCAAATTCAGGGGGACTTAACTTACGTGGAACAACCAGTGGAGATTCTAGACCGCAAAGAACAAGTGTTGAGAACCAAGACTATTCCAATGGTGAAAGTGCTATGGCGTAGTCATACGTTGGAAGAGGCTACATGGGAAAGTGAGGAAGACATGCGGAATGAGTATCCGTACTTGTTCGACGCTTGAGGTAAAGTTTGGGGACAAACTTCCTTTTTGGAGGGGAGAGTTGTCACACCCGTTCCAGAATTTCATGGTTTTAAAACATGCATAAATTGAGATTGTGGAATTATTAATGTTATTAATAATTTGATTGAGTTGAGTTGACGTGAGTCAACGGTGAGGTGTCTAGTGGAGACACGAGGAATTGGTAACACCTGTTGCATTGGCATGATTAAATGACATTTATATGACTTAAATGTTATTTGACTTTATCTAGTATTTTGTGAATAGTAAATTTTACCTGTGTTTGGTAAATTGTAGTAATCTTTGATATTGTTATATATTGATTTGAGAACTGTGGTGAGAACGTGAGTGTCACGCTAATTAAAAAGGTAGGTTGTGTAGAGATTCCACAGAATTTAGTTTTCAGACGTTATTTTGGACCCAACGAAACTTAGTTGGAAACTTTTGGAAATTTATAGTTTTCACTTGTAAAGGCATAAAATGGACGTGTGCGACGTTTCAAGGATTAATTAGAAGTTTTGAGAAACTTGCGGGGAGGTAAACGTAATTTCCCGAAAGCTTGCCTATATATATAGATTAAGATGAGATGTCAATCTCATCCAAACCCCTAAATATCTAGAGAGAGGAGAGAGAAGGGAGATTTTGTTGCCACGAGCTTTGCGACGCCGATCGACGACCGTTCGTCTGTCAGATTTTCTCCGAATTTCAGATTTGAACTCGTGGAGGTAAGACCTACGTTTTGATACTACTTAGGCCATGTTTGGCAACTTTTTGTAAAAATCTTAATTCTAAACTTTTGGGAAAAATCAGGTAAAACTTGTAGGAATCATACCAAATTCGAAATCCGACGATTATTTAGCCCCCTAGACGATCCTTCAAAGTTTGAAGAGATTCGCACGAGGTATGAATTCTAGATCTATGTAATATATGGATTTTCATGTTTTATACATCACTTTTGATATTCTTGGATCCGGGCGAAATTCATGTATTAGTTAGGCCCGTTAATTATGCACGTGAAATTATGATAAAAGCACGTATAACTGTTTATGTGAGCATGTTATGTGTCTACTTGGGTCAAAGGGGAGTTTGGTGCAAATTCATTCGGAGTAAGCTCCTCGAACCTTGAGGATTGTGATCTTGTTGGAATTGGAATTTGTGGTTGTGTCTGGATTGGAGGTGGGCCCAACCAGTACACGGTACCTGGTATGGAGGAAGGCCCAACCAGTGTACGAGATGCGTGGGAGAGGTGGGCCTCCTACGGCATCGACCGGATGAATGCGTACCACTCACCCCAGAGACTATTTCTATGTGTTTTAGATGCTTAAACCATGAACTGTCATATAAGCATACATTTAGAATTGTACGCTCAGCATATAGCTGAGCAGTGGAGATGTACTCCATTGCAGGTAAAAAGAAAGACAAGAAGAAGCGCGATGAGTGAGGCCGATGAACGCCGGGGGAATTACACTTGTAAATGTTTTGTTTTAATCCTAAAACTTGTATAAGGATTTGAGTATTGTAGTATGTTGTAATAGAAACATGTATTAGCTTCTCAGTGTTGAAATCTTGTAATTGAACGTCTGTAATTGTGTTTTAATATGTTGGAATCAGTTATGGTTGCACCTACTGTGGGTGTTGAGAGATATGAGTTGTTAATATTTCATTACAGGCTGCCCAGCAGGGGAGCAGTCGACTGGACCCAGGATCAGTCGACTGGATCTCGTGGGATTGAGACACTGAAAGTCTATAGTAAGAGAAGCAGTCGACTGGATCCTTGATCAGTCGACTGAGGCACTGTAGATTTTAGCTACTGATCCAAATAGTAACCAATGCAGTCGACTGGGTTCCCTGATCAGTCGACTGAACCCCTGATGAGCAATGTTAAATTTTAGTTCTGCATAACACAGTCGACTGGGGTTCCCTGAGCAGTCGACTGGACCTCTTTGCAGTATGTTGTATTTTTGGTTCTGCTTAACTCAGTCGACGTAGCAGTCGACTGGACCCTAGTGCAGTCGACTGGGAAGTCGACTGAACCTCTGTTTTCAAAACTATTTTATTTGAATGTGTTTTCAATGGCCAAAACTTTTTATAACTCTGATTTCAAGGTACTTTAGAAACGCAGAGGGGAACGTTTCCTAAGTTTTAAATTACCAGGGTTGTTTTATAGAAGTTATTTCCGCTGCGTATTATTAGATGATGCTTGGTTGAGCCTTGGTGGCGTGCCACGTGTCCTATTTCCACGCGTAGTGGGATGGGTCGTGACACAAGTAATGTTTTTTTTTAATACCTTTATAATAGTTAGATATTGTTATATGGGACTTAATTTGGAACAATTGATCATTTACTGTTGTTGACTCGTTGGTAGTTGATACATTAAGTAGAAAGACTTGTGTTCTTAGAATCGTGCCACTTCATTTTTTTCCTTTATGTTTGATTTTTAATTACATGAAGTGAATCTATTAAATATGTCATATTATACAAGCAAAAAAAAAAAGGTTACAAGAAAACGGCATGTTCATTACATGAGTTGGTGAGTTAAATGGGTGACACATGAATTGCATTAGACGGGTATGAGTTTAAGTTTTTGACACGTTTAGAAATGACACGATTATTGATATGGCACGATTATGACCCAACACGACACAATTGTCACATTTACTCCAAAGACATCCATACTGCCAGGCAAACCTTTGTCTAACCACAAAACACAAAAACAAGTAAACAGTTAGATAAGACAAAGGTCCTATCAGAGTTGGTCGGCACCAACCTTCCAACTCCTCATTGTAATTAAATAATAAAATCGAAAAGGCTTTTAAGTAGAGAAATTTGTTTGTTTGTTTGTTTGTTTTTTCGAAATGTAGAGAACTCCGATTCTGTTGGAGTGAACCCGGCTTAAGGCGGCAAAGCTTGTTATGGGATGAAACTTTCAAGTCAAGGCCACCCAGACTTGGGCTTTATATGTACCACCAGTTGTTCTAATTGGATCAGCTTAAGCCCAGTCCATCTCATTCACATGACCCAATTTTTTACATGATACACTTTGACTATCAGCCTTCGGCCACTTCAGTGGTCTCCCATCTAATACCATACAATATTATTCGAGGGTAATTACACATAGGCTAATTTTTTGGTGATAACTTTTATACAACTTTCATACAATTTTTTAAAAAACGTGTCTATCTCTCTCCTATCACTGTGGGGTTTAATGACATCACATGAGAGAGATAGACACATCTTTTTAGGAGGTTGTATGAAAGTTGTCACCAAAGAATTACTCATTACACATAAGAATCATGACAAACTACTTGACAACCCGTGCAATTGCACTCTTTGTGCTAGTAGATATACATACATAGGGAGAGGATTTTAAGTGCATTAGGTTAGTGCATTGGCTTTTGAACCTAAAAAAATCCTTGGGCTACCCACTGATCCGCGCCCTGTCCTGCGCCCCACTGGCCTGCGAGTTTTTTTAAACTTAAAAACCAGTGCACTGGGTAGAGTACACTTAAGATCCTTTCCCTACATACATAATACATCTATAATTTTATAATTGCCTTAAAGTCCTTAAGAGTTATTATGTTTATGACAAATACATGAACATACATTGAATACAAATGAACTATTATATGTATTTAATATCTAATACCAACAAATATATAAAAATTAAATTTACAAATTTGAATGCTAAGAGATTTATTTATCCACAAAATATAAATCAATAAGTGAAAGATAAAAAGGCTCCAGAAAATGAATTTATTTAAAAAAAAATATGCTAGGGAAAGTTGAGAAAGTTTTGTATTGTCATATATTAAAAATGATTCATATATATATATATTGTGTGTGTGTATATATTATAAAGAAGAAAAAAAGAAGAAGGATGTGCCACATCGCACAAAAATAAATTCATAAACACAAAAAACTAAAAATAAAAATAAGAAATGCCAAGTGGCCGGACAAAAGAAAAATGCACAAAATGCCAGTATTCGCAATAGGTCCGAAAAAGTTTCTACAAATATTGAAGGTCCTATTTGTAGACCACATTTTGTGAAATTTCATTTGCGTAAAAATATACCCACTAGGAAAGAAAACAAAAATGTTAGCGATACAAGACCGGTATAAGTTTGTCCTATTGCTAGGCAGCATTGTGGTATGTTCTTTTCCGTAAATGGTGTTCATTACCCGACCCGACCCGACCCGACCCGACCCGACCCGACCCGACCCGAGTGATTTGTTTATATGCCTAAGTTCTAGAGAGAGAAGTCTCATTTACCATTTAGACATTTACTCTACATCTACGATTCTACACAAAGAAACCCAGACCACAAAAGTTCAAAACCCCCAGACTCTCAATGTAATAACCTGCATTTTCATGCATTATCATATTTAAAATTTTCATTATCATTGGCATTATTATATTCAAAATTTAATATATATTGTCTGTTTATATGTTAAATTCGATTCTTATGTGAAAAGTTTAATCCTTGAATAATTGAAATTACTTTTGGGGTCAAAATGCAATTTTCATAAAACTTGCAATACCTGTGTTAAAATTCAAAACTGTATTTCAAAACGGTGGAATTATTTCTTTTAAACTCAAACTGTATTTTTATGAAATCAGAGAACTATTTCTAACGTTAAAATGAATTCTCTGTATTTTTGTGATAAACACCGTATCACGAAAATACCAGTGTAAGTTTAAAACTGTCCGCGCAGTGTTAAACTTCCACAGAATTTTGGAAGTAAATGATTGAACAAATATATTTATACCCAAATTATTATGCTGATGCTTTTCCTTAGGTCTTGTTTGGCAAATGTTGTTGTATGTGTATTGTCCTTATGCCATAAGCTAGATTACCCAAACACACCTTGACCCACACCAACTCCACCTACCCTTTCAATTATCAATGGAGCATTATGAATTGCAAGTGTATATTTACACATCATTGTTGCACTTTCTTTGTAATTAGTGGAGATTAATGGAGAATGAGTGGGATGTTAGGCAAATGTTTTCTAAGTGGAAGTTTGAGTATTTATACACCCAATCACACTACACATTCTACACTCCTAACATAGAGAGCTTGAGAGAGTCACATAGAGAGATAATAATTTCAGAATTTGAAGAGCTCAATCCTCCATAGCCAAGCTTGGAATTCGGGAATTTCGTAATTATATTTCTGTCTCAACAATTTCTTCAATCTATATCACGGTGAGTATTACTAACTCACTCCAAATGTAACTCATTCCTTATTTACTGATTTAGGTAGTTAATTTTAACAGTAGCAGAATTTTGTTTTCAGATTTTTGTTAGGAAAACGAATGAAATTTAAGGTTCTGCCCGCGTTGTCCCAAGTAAAACTCGATTCTGCACACTTTTCGTCTAATGCAATTTTCTCAGATTTTGCACCGTTTGGGCAGAAAATGAGGATTACAGTAGCAGAAAAAGTATATTAGAAATTCAATCTAATATTTTCTCTTTTAATTTTAACAGTAGCAGAATTTTGTTTTCAGATTTTTGTTAGGAAAACGAATGAAATTTAAGGTTCTGCCCGCGTTGTCCCAAGCAAAACTCGATTCTGCACACTTTTTGTCTAATGTAATTTTCTCAGATTCTGCACCGTTTGGACAGAAAACGAGGATTTCAGTAGCAGTTTTTAGAATGCTATTAGTTATGTTTAAAATGATTAAGCAATGAATTACGAATTTTCAATCCCCGTACGCGTATTATTTCTTTAATTCTGTGAATTCCTTTATGTTTAAAGTTTGATGACATTCATGTGGAGTCAGTTGTACATGCATGGTGAGTGTTGGTAGTGTGTAAAAGAGTAATGATAGTGTGGAAAAGAGTAATGATTGTGTGGAAAGAGTATGAGTTTGAGTTGTGGTTGTGGTTGTGGTTGTGGTTGTAATTGTGGCTGTGGTTATGGTTGTGGTTGTGGATGTGATTGTGGTTGGAGTTGAAAAAGAGGATGAGGGTGTCTTTGAAATGCGAAGGTGGCAAAAATGGACACTCCCTGACGCCCATGGAAGCGTTAAAGTGTGTGAAGCCGAACTTGGACACTCACTGGCACCCATGGAAGTGCTAAAGTGTGGCCTATAGACACTCCCTGAATGACTCGAGTCTGGATACCTGTGTGGGGGTTGCCCCGGTATTTGCATGGCGGTTAGGGTATTCAAAGTGTGAGGCATTGGACACTCCCTGGTACCCCGGACCAAAGTGTGAGGCAAACTGGACACTCCCTGGCGCCCCGTTGCTAAAGTGTGGCTATCTTAGTATTTCAAAGATACCAGGAGTAGGATAGAGGGTTGTTGGGTTTTGTCGAGAGAAAAGAGTCGGTTAGATGAGATGGTGCATTGTTCTCATACACGGTCACATATGTGTGAATTTATCTTTTAATTATTGTTGTGGTTGTTTTTCTAACAAGCTCTTTATCATAAATATAAACTTGTGGTATTTAAATGGAAATGGGAAAAAGGTAAATGGGCATGTTTTTACATTCAAAGCTATGTTTTTAATACTCACCAGCTTCTTGAAGCTGACGGCGTTGATGCGTCCTGGACATTCGTGTCTAGGCTTTGCAGGTTATAATCAAGAAGAACCGTATGACTATGCTAATTAAGATCTGTTGCTGAGAAGAGATGTTACCCTTATATGCTTTATGTTTATGTGTTATGATTTGGTTTGTAATAAGGATGACTGTAATAGACTTTAAGTTATTGTTTTATTTCAAGGCAGTCTGTGCCTTAGTAAACCCTGTACTATAGGATGTAATAAGTTAGAAAATTTTTATAAGCCCAGGTTGCCCTACTCTGATTAATGGTTTTATGATGTTCGACGTTTTGGGACGGAATCGATCCTTCAAACTGTCGCGACCTACGGGTCCATAAAGGAAATTAAACGCTTTCCATATTTATGCTACGTCGGGGCGTGACAGGATTTGGTGGTATCAGAGCCATAGGTTTTCTAGATTGACCAGGCTCAGTTATTCACGCCATAGATTAGTGACATAGGTTACCCTAAAGTTTTACTAAGCTATACAACCAAGTTCTAGTGTTAGTTTAGTACGGATTACCCTTAGTTCAGAAACTAAAATTCTAAGTTGGTTTTATCATAGAAATGATTACCCGTTTGTCTTGTCACATCGACAAAAATAATAGCAATTTCCATATACCTTCAGACATATCCATTTAGGATTAGTCGAGATAACCATAACTTATGATACCCCTACAGAAAGATAGTAGCCGAGTTTCTAAGGAGTTAAAGCATACCATAGCCCTCATTAATAGCTTAGGCACTGACAAATTTCCTGAGTCAAATCTCGGAACAGTCAGTATGGCCCACAACCCAGAGTCTAGAGGATAAGAATACGACCTCTTTGCTTTTAGACAGCCCTAGTTCGAATACGAGTATTATATGTACTTAATATATATTTTATTGTATGCTTATGTGATAATACGAGTATGTGATATAGTGATAAATACTCCTTTGAAAATTTTTGTCAGAGTACTGTTGCATGCATGTTTCTCATTCTACTACCCCTATCATGCATAGAATGGCTGGAAGACCAAGGAGGAACAGAAATCTGATTGAAGGAGCGCCCGAGGCTGCCGACCCCACGGGAATATTTGAAGCTTTTATTAGACGTCTCGAGAGGGTTAGTAATGCGAATGAAAACCAACGAGACCGCCAGACGGGAGATAAGCTGCTGGAAAGATTCCGTGCGCTCAGGCCCGAGCAATTTGCGGGTACCACGGATCCCTGGAAGGCGGAGCAATGGTTAAGACAGATGGACCGCATGTTCGAAGCTGTCCAATGCAACGAGATGGACAAAAGGAGATTGGCTACTTTTCAACTGACCGACGCCGCTGTAGATTGGTGGGACTCGGTCATAGCCACTATCGGAAACACCGCTGCTATGGGGATGACGTGGACGGCGTTCAAAGGGAGATTTCTGGAGAAGTACTTTCCGGCTACGGAGAGGCACAGAAGAGAGAAGGAATTTATGGATCTGACGCAAGGAACCAAGACGGTGCAAGAGTATACCACACAGTTTGAGAGGCTGTCACGGTTTGCCCCGCACATGGTTGATACTGAGGAGAAGAAGATCCGGAAGTATAATCAAGGGTTGGCACCGCAGATTCGTCGCTTGACTCTCGGCCACCTAGACAAATCATTTGAAGGACTAGTCGGCCTGGCTACCGACCTGGAAGAAGATGCTCGAGTATATCGCAAACAATTGGAATTCCGACCGCCTCAGAGGGGTAATTTTGGAAATAGACCACCAATGAACCGTACCCAAGGGCAGAAGAGGAACTTTGATGGGAGCAAGAAGGCACAAACTATTACCCATCCAACTCAACCCCGAGTAGGAGAAGGAAGTAGTGGAGTAAAGTGCTTCAACTGTGGCAATCCTGGACATGTGGCTCGGGACTGCAGGGCACCAAGGCGTGCTGCTCAGCCAGGAATAGTCTGCTTCAACTGTGGTGAACCAGGTCACATCAGCAGGTTCTGCACTGCTCCTAAGCAAGCGACTTATGGACAACAGGGTCAGACCCGCTTGAATGCTGTTATTCCTGATGCCGCGGGTGATGATGGAGCTGCATATGAAGATGGAGATCTTGGAGAAGTTCAACCTGATCAGCAAGCAGTGGAAGGTACATTGACTCTATTTAACTCCCATGTTAGAGTATTATTTGATACGGGTGCTGCTCTTTCATTCATATCCATTAATACAATTCGGAGATTGGGTATCTTACCTCATCGCTTAGAGAAAGCTTTGAAGGCTACATCACCAATAGGAGCTGCGGTCAGTTTAGGACATGTATGCAAGGATTGTCCTCTACGGATTGGAGACCGAGAAATCCCTGCAAGGTTGATCGTCCTATCGATGAAGGAGTTCGACATAATCCTAGGAATGGATTGGCTGTCTCAGAATCAAGTGAAGTTGGATTGTGCGAGGAAGAGAATTACATTCTCCGACAATGAGAATCAACCCTTTGATTTTCAATGTAACCCTTCGGGAGATATGTTCCTCACAAGATGTTTAGCCAACATCGAAGTCGTCAGTACAGAGGTGACAGCATCATCTATACCTGTAGTCAAGGACTTCGAAGAAGTATTTCAAGACATTTCTGGATTACCGCCCGAGAGAAGTATAGAGTTCTGTATTGAGCTTATACCGGGTACCGTACCGATTACCAAGGTTCCCTACAGAATGGCCCCCACAGAACTACTAGAATTGAAGGGACAAGTTCAAGAGCTCGAGAACCTAGGTTTTGTACGTCCAAGTACATCGCCTTGGGGAGCACCGGTGTTATTTGTGAAGAAGAAGGACGGGACGCTCAGGCTGTGTATCGACTACAGAGAATTGAATCGAGTGACGATCAAGAACAAGTATCCTTTGCCTCGGATTGACGATTTATTTGATCAACTACAAGGAGCTACGATATTTTCCAAGATAGACCTTAGGTCGGGATATCATCAGTTGAGGGTACGGAAGGAAGACATACCTAAGACTGCTTTCAGAACCCGATATGGTCATTATGAATTTCTGGTGATGCCGTTTGGATTGACGAACGCCCCGGCAGTGTTTATGGATCTGATGAACAGAGTGTTCAAGCCTTATTTAGATCAGTTTGTCATCGTCTTTATTGATGATATTTTGATCTATTCTAAGTCAAGAGAAGAACACGAGCAACATCTTCGGATTACGATGCAGACGCTTAAGGACCACCACTTGTATGCCAAGTTCAGTAAGTGTGAGTTTTGGTTGCAAGAAGTGAAATTTTTGGGACACAAGGTGTCATCTCAAGGAATTTCTGTGGATTCGTCCAAGACCGATGCTGTATCCAACTGGGTTAGGCCAAGCAACCCTACAGAAGTTCGGAGTTTTCTTGGACTCGCAGGCTATTACAGAAGATTTGTTGAAGGATTCTCTAAAATAGCCGCACCATTGACTGGATTGACGAAGAAGAATTTGAAATTCGAATGGACAGAGAAGCACGAGCGAGCCTTTCTAGAGTTGAAAGAGAGACTCACTACCGCACCAGTACTAGCAATACCCAAGCCTGGCGAGAAGTTCACTATCTTTAGTGACGCCTCATATCAAGGACTAGGGTGTGTACTTATGCAAGATGGTAAAGTTATAGCCTATGGATCTAGACAGCTGAAGCCGAATGAGTTGAACTATCCTATTCATGATTTGGAGTTGGCAGCAGTGGTATTTGCACTCAAGATTTGGAGACATTATCTCTACGGTGAGAAGTTTGATTTGTTCTCCGATCACAAGAGTCTGAAGTATTTGTTCACACAGAAAGAGTTGAACATGAGGCAGCGCAGATGGATGGAGTTGATCAAAGATTATGACTTCACATTGGAATACCACCCTGGTAAAGCTAATGTGGTCGCTGATGCTTTGAGTCGGCAGAATCGTGAGACGATCGCCTCCTTAATGGTGAGAGAATGGCGAGCATTGGAGACGTTGGCAGAGTTTGATGTACAGAGTGCTGAAAGAGGAGAAGGACAACTTTTCGGATGTCTTATCCTACAGCCTGTTCTCATTGACCGCATTATTGGAGCTCAGAAAGAAGATGAGAAGTTTCAATCATGGTTCAAGAAGATGTCAGAGAAGGACCCGACAGAATGGAAGGTGAGAATCGATGGAGGGTATCGGTGCAGGAATAGATTGTGCGTGCCCGGTGATGGAGAGTTAAGGAAGGATATCCTGGAAGAAGCACATAAGTCAAGATATACAGTTCACCCGGGAGGAACGAAGATGTATAAAGATTTAAAGAGAAATTTCTGGTGGGAAGGCATGAAGAAGGATGTGGCCGAGTTTGTATCCAAGTGTTTGACGTGTCAGCAAGTCAAGGCCGAACATCAGAGACCGTCAGGATTGTTGCAACCGCTACCTATTCCTGGTTGGAAGTGGGAGCACATTACGATGGATTTTGTAGTAGGATTGCCCCGGTCGCAACAGAATCATGACGCTATTTGGGTAATTGTGGATCGATTGACGAAGTCAGCTCATTTTATTGCTTACAGTATGACATACCCGGTGGAAAAGATGAGCCGGATGTACATACAACAAGTTGTGCGACTTCACGGTGCACCTGTATCGATTGTGTCAGACCGTGATGCACGTTTTACTTCTGGATTTTGGGAAAGTCTGCAAGAAGCTATGGGAACTTCGCTTAAGATGAGTACTGCTTTTCACCCTCAGACAGATGGACAAACTGAGCGTGTGAATCAGATCATGGAGGATATGCTTAGGGCTTGTGTGATTGATTTTGAAGAATCTTGGGAGACACACTTGCCTTTGGTTGAATTTGCCTATAACAATAGTTATCATGCGAGTATCGGTATGGCTCCGTTCGAAGCACTGTACGGACGACCATGTCGTTCTCCATTGTGTTGGGCAGAGGTTGGGGACACAGAATTGTTGGGACCAGATTTGGTTAGAGAAACCAACGAGAAGATTTCCTTGGTCAAGGAAAGGATGAGAACCGCTCAGAGCCGGTATAAGAGTTATGCTGATCGACGCCGAAAAGATTTGGAATTCAGTGTTGGAGATCACGTACTTCTTAAGGTTTCACCAACACGAGGAGTGGTACGCTTTGGTCTCAAGAGAGGGAAGTTAGCTCCGCGTTTTATTGGACCGTTTGAGATTTTGGAACGTATCGGGAAAGTGGCCTATCAACTGGCGCTACCACCAAAGATGTCTGGGGTTCACAACGTGTTTCACGTGAGTATGTTGAGAAAGTACATACGAGATCCCTCGCACGTGGTTAGTTATGACGACATTGAGACGAGTCATAACGTTTCTTACAAGGAGAGACCTGTGAAGATTCTGGATCAGAGTATCAAGAAGTTAAGGAATAAGGATATCCCGTTGGTAAAGGTTCAGTGGAATCACCATGACGAGAATGAAGCCTCGTGGGAAGTTGAAGCTGATATGAGGAAGAAGTACCCGGAGTTGTTTCAGGACTAATTAGTCTTGATTTCGGGGACGAAATCCTGTTTAAGGGGGGAAGGGTGTAATAACCTGCATTTTCATGCATTATCATATTTAAAATTTTCATTATCATTGGCATTATTATATTCAAAATTTAATATATATTGTCTGTTTATATGTTAAATTCGATTCTTATGTGAAAAGTTTAATCCTTGAATAATTGAAATTACTTTTGGGGTCAAAATGCAATTTTCATAAAACTTGCAATACCTGTGTTAAAATTCAAAACTGTATTTCAAAACGGTGGAATTATTTCTTTTAAACTCAAACTGTATTTTTATGAAATCAGAGAACTATTTCTAACGTTAAAATGAATTCTCTGTATTTTTGTGATAAACACCGTATCACGAAAATACCAGTGTAAGTTTAAAACTGTCCGCGCAGTGTTAAACTTCCACAGAATTTTGGAAGTAAATGATTGAACAAATATATTTATACCCAAATTATTATGCTGATGCTTTTCCTTAGGTCTTGTTTGGCAAAGCTTGTTGTATGTGTATTGTCCTTATGCCATAAGCTAGATTACCCAAACACACCTTGACCCACACCAACTCCACCTACCCTTTCAATTATCAATGGAGCATTATGAATTGCAAGTGTATATTTACACATCATTGTTGCACTTTCTTTGTAATTAGTGGAGATTAATGGAGAATGAGTGGGATGTTAGGCAAATGTTTTCTAAGTGGAAGTTTGAGTATTTATACACCCAATCACACTACACATTCTACACTCCTAACATAGAGAGCTTGAGAGAGTCACATAGAGAGATAATAATTTCAGAATTTGAAGAGCTCAATCCTCCATAGCCAAGCTTGGAATTCGGGAATTTCGTAATTATATTTCTGTCTCAACAATTTCTTCAATCTATATCACGGTGAGTATTACTAACTCACTCCAAATGTAACTCATTCCTTATTTACTGATTTAGGTAGTTAATTTTAACAGTAGCAGAATTTTGTTTTCAGATTTTTGTTAGGAAAACGAATGAAATTTAAGGTTCTGCCCGCGTTGTCCCAAGTAAAACTCGATTCTAATCACTTTTCGTCTAATGCAATTTTCTCAGATTTTGCACCGTTTGGGCAGAAAATGAGGATTACAGTAGCAGAAAAAGTATATTAGAAATTCAATCTAATATTTTCTCTTTTAATTTTAACAGTAGCAGAATTTTGTTTTCAGATTTTTGTTAGGAAAACGAATGAAATTTAAGGTTCTGCCCGCGTTGTCCCAAGCAAAACTCGATTCTGCACACTTTTCGTCTAATGCAATTTTCTCAGATTCTGCACCGTTTGGACAGAAAACGAGGATTTCAGTAGCAGTTTTTAGAATGCTATTAGTTATGTTTAAAATGATTAAGCAATGAATTACGAATTTTCAATCCCCGTACGCGTATTATTTCTTTAATTCTGTGAATTCCTTTATGTTTAAAGTTTGATGACATTCATGTGGAGTCAGTTGTACATGCATGGTGAGTGTTGGTAGTGTGTAAAAGAGTAATGATAGTGTGGAAAAGAGTAATGATTGTGTGGAAAGAGTATGAGTTTGAGTTGTGGTTGTGGTTGTGGTTGTGGTTGTAATTGTGGCTGTGGTTATGGTTGTGGTTGTGGATGTGATTGTGGTTGGAGTTGAAAAAGAGGATGAGGGTGTCTTTGAAATGCGAAGGTGGCAAAAATGGACACTCCCTGACGCCCATGGAAGCGTTAAAGTGTGTGAAGCCGAACTTGGACACTCACTGGCACCCATGGAAGTGCTAAAGTGTGGCCTATAGACACTCCCTGAATGACTCGAGTCTGGATACCTGTGTGGGGGTTGCCCCGGTATTTGCATGGCGGTTAGGGTATTCAAAGTGTGAGGCATTGGACACTCCCTGGTACCCCGGACCAAAGTGTGAGGCAAACTGGACACTCCCTGGCGCCCCGTTGCTAAAGTGTGGCTATCTTAGTATTTCAAAGATACCAGGAGTAGGATAGAGGGTTGTTGGGTTTTGTCGAGAGAAAAGAGTCGGTTAGATGAGATGGTGCATTGTTCTCATACACGGTCACATATGTGTGAATTTATCTTTTAATTATTGTTGTGGTTGTTTTTCTAACAAGCTCTTTATCATAAATATAAACTTGTGGTATTTAAATGGAAATGGGAAAAAGGTAAATGGGCATGTTTTTACATTCAAAGCTATGTTTTTAATACTCACCAGCTTCTTGAAGCTGACGGCGTTGATGCGTCCTGGACATTCGTGTCTAGGCTTTGCAGGTTATAATCAAGAAGAACCGTATGACTATGCTAATTAAGATCTGTTGCTGAGAAGAGATGTTACCCTTATATGCTTTATGTTTATGTGTTATGATTTGGTTTGTAATAAGGATGACTGTAATAGACTTTAAGTTATTGTTTTATTTCAAGGCAGTCTGTGCCTTAGTAAACCCTGTACTATAGGATGTAATAAGTTAGAAAATTTTTATAAGCCCAGGTTGCCCTACTCTGATTAATGGTTTTATGATGTTCGACGTTTTGGGACGGAATCGATCCTTCAAACTGTCGCGACCTACGGGTCCATAAAGGAAATTAAACGCTTTCCATATTTATGCTACGTCGGGGCGTGACACTCAAAGTCGTCACTAGTATGACCACACCGTCGCCACCGCCAGTCATCGACGATGGTATCCTCCCTTCACATCTGCGGGTTGTCGGAGATGTCCTCATCACAGTGAGCCATTGCCTTAGGAGGTTGTGCGACCTTGCCAATAGCCGATGACAATGGAGAACTTAGGTTTTTCCCCTTTCTTCTACTTCTTCTACAATCTGCCCCTTCTCCTTCTATCTTCAAATTTGGAGATCTAGATTCTAAACATAAGAATCTGTATATATATACATAGATTTTTTAATTACCACAAATCGTGAAAGATTTTATATGTATATATTGTATATGATAATCTGATACCACAAAGTACAAACCGTGAAAGATTTTAGACAATTATACACACTATATATCTTTGTATATATTGTATATGATACCACAAACCTGAAAGATTTTAGGGCTTTTCATATTTGAAAGTTTTGATTTTGGAATGACCAATTTCACAAATTTGTTTGAAATCATTATCGGGTTTCACTCGAAACCGATCCGACTCCATCCGAAATCGACCTGACTCCATCCGAAACCGACGACTCGGTTTCACCCGACTAGATGGATAGATGACAGGTGCTAGATGTTCAACCTGAGAGGATTCAAGTGAATGAACGGGTGGGAGTCAAACCCGACTTACCCGACTCATGACCACCCCTACTGATTGATATGCACAAAAGTACCATTGGACTTTTGAAATAACACATTGTTTTTTATTATTAGGAAAATAATAAATTTTTTCATAGTGTGTTATTTTTTGACTTTAACAAGGGTAAACTAATCATTTCAAAAGAACTTCCCCTCACAAAAAAAAAAAAAAAAGAATCAAAAGAACTAGAAAACTTAGATAAACGTCAAAGACAACTTGTATAATTCTTAAAAATACAATCAAGATATGTAAAACATCCCAAGGGAGGTAAATATAATTTTTTTAAAAAAATGCCAAAAGATCAAGAATTTATAGATAGCTTAGTGAAATTAAGCCAATATTCAAACAAGTTGGTCAGACGTTATCAACTGATAAATTTTTTGGATATGCCATCATGCGGTTGTAAAGCACAAGTTGCTAAAGTAGTTAAGAAAATTATGAGACAAAATATAGCACGTAAGGGGTGGTGGCGCAGTTGGCTAGCGCGTAGGTCTCATAGCTTCTGAGTTATCCTGAGGTCGAGAGTTCGAGCCTCTCTCACCCCATTACATTGTTGAATGTTTTATCTTTTGATATAGCGGTTAGGGAGGAGTTCACTTCAAAAAAGCACAAGTAATTAGGGCTCGCACCACAACTGTAATACCCGTAAAAGTAGTAGTAATATTTATTTTTCGTGCATTAATTAGTATGATTAATTAATTGCATGTGATGATTTGTCTGAATATCAGACATCTCGATGTGATAAGTGCTTTATAAATAACAGAATTTGATAGATATGAAGTGGGATCCATGGGAAGTCCAGATTAAATAAATTTCATTTAATTGCATTTATATGATTAAATGAATATTTGTTAAAGTGCTTTTAATATTATATTGTTAGTTGTGACTTTTATGGTGTCATTTTGGGTAGCTGTGTGAGAGTGAATTGGAATATGATTCATAATCAGTAGAATAATTAGCAACTACATAAAATATTTAGGACTACATTTGGTGCCCATACGTGACATAGATATATACCCACTTAGATATTTGAATAGTTAATATAATTGTTGAGAGTTTTATAATAAGACTTTAAAAATATTTGGGGGTTTAAGTATAATTATGACTAAGTTAGAATATGAGATATACATTCATATATGTTGTCAACTTCTTCGGTACATCAAAAAAAAAAAAAAAAAAGAGATACAGAGAAGGGTTGGTCGGCCAAAAGAGGAAAAAGTGGGCGGCAGCTGTTTCGTCACCGTAACTTTTTGTACGACCTCTATTTCGCGAACTAAAGTCATATTTGAATTTGTGGAGGTGAGATGATTATTTCTATATATTTCTTTTTCAATTTTGATAATGTTTTTTCGCGATCCATTTTAAGGGGTGATACATATATGTGATTTATATATATAGGGATATCATTGAGAGTAACTAGAGCTAGTTTTGCGAAAGAAGTTGGGATTTTTAGGCTTATTTAGACCTATTCGTGAGGTGAATGTCCTAAAATTAGATGTTTAATGTAGTTTAATTGTTATTAAATGCTTAGAATACTTAATTTATAATTTAGTAGAAAAGCATGTGATAATTTATTACTTAATATGTTCAAAAATGTTGAAATTGCCATGTTGATATGTTGAGCTGCTTATGTGCTTATTTGGGTCAAAGGGTGTCAATTGATAGTCACCATTATTTAGCCCATATTTTAGGGACGTCCATTCCTCAGAGAAAATGGGGATGATGATGGAGTCCTCAAAGCAAAGGGGACGGTGGTGACGACCACAACGAATTGACTATGGTCACATGAGAGTGAGTGATATCGCTTTTAAAGCGCCGACAAAGTGAGAATGACCCAGAATCAAGGGTCCAATACGATGGTGATTGATTACTTGACACACCTGCGACCATTTATGGTTGTGAATGTTTAATTGGTGTTATGAATCATTAAATACTCCAATTGCATGATTAGGGCCACGTACCTACTAAGCGAAAGCTTATTAGATTTTGTGGCTAATGACTACGCAGGTTCAGATGAACATTACAGTGAGAAGCGTTGAACCACGGAGTTCTGGACAACTTAGGAGTATGTTTCTTTTGTTGTATATGTTAATAAGTTGTTTGTGGGTGTACTCAGTTGGGTTGGGAGTTGGTTGTAAAATTTGCAATTAGTGTAAGGATTTTGTAATAATCTAGTTTAATTTCTTCTTAGTTTTCAAGTGTTATGGATATTTTAGTGGATCATTTGGTAATGAATGATAATGGGTTTGTACAAGTAATTTGGTTTTGGTTATGCTTTTAACTCTTAAACAGGGGAATTGTTGTGGAAATTTGATGTGCAAAATCCGCAGGTCTATTTTTGGCCTGCCGACTTTTACGGAAACGGACATAACACTTTCTAGAAAATTCGGATTCGCGCGCCGTTTTTTGCGTTGGAACCGAGACTCGAAGGGCTATCTTTTGATATAAAATTTGACTATAATTTTTTAATGACTATTTTACCCTTGGGCTGGTTCAATCCAATAAAGTCATTTTATTATGTTTTTTCTTGTTTTACGGTTACTAATAGGCATTTTGTTTTGGGTAACTTTTTGTTACACGGTCCTAATACACATGTGGTGGGTTGTGGTGTGACAATAACGTTATCATGCGAGCCCTTAATAGTCGATTTTTTTTTTGGCTGAAAATTAATATAGTCTTTTGACTTGAAGTAAATGAAGCCAATTAATTAACCAGATGATTCATTATATTGGATATGAAATTCTTATTTTTCTTAGGGTTAATTACACAAACCTTTCTTGAGGTTTGTTTTAATTACACGGATATTCCTCGGATTTTGAAAAATTATACGGATCTCCTTTGAGGTTTAGGTTTAGTTACACTCAGGCTCTGTTAGTGGAGTATTCACCCTTCCTTATCCTAATAAAATATAGGGATAATTACACAAACTTCCCTTGAGGTATTGCCTAATTACATGGACCTCCATCATTATAAATTTTGTTATTTTTAAAATTTTCTCTCTCTTCTGTCTCTCAACAAAAAAAATTCATTTTTTTTTAAATATAGAATCATCTCGCTTATTTTTCAAAATGACTATAGTAGAGTATTTCTAGTGTGCTCTCTACATTTTCTCTACATTTTTTTTTTGGTAAAATGACTAAAAAGTTATTATAGCTAGTTATGTTTAATCCACTTGTCTCAACCATGCTCCTTACAATAGAGAGCGATAAATATTTATATTAATTTGTTGGTAAAATTGGTAATAGGGGGCCATGGGGCCTAATAGTATTACTTGTGATTGTTTTAACTTTGGCAAGCTCTCCAAACACACAAACTCTCCCTCATCATATATTTATCTAGCACAAAGTGGGCTCTCCATTATAGAAATTCATTTGAGGAGTCCATTGGAGCACCCAAAAAATACCACGACTCTCCAAAATAGTTAAAAAGGTGCAATGCAGAGCATGATTGGAGATGCTCTTACCCTTACCATTTGTCACGGTCTTTTCAATTTTCTCTAAAGCACATAAAGTTATTTCCAACAAACTAAATTGAAGATTGCCTTTTTGACCAACCATGTCAGTTATATTTATTCCATAAACATTAGAAACTAAAAAGTGGAAGAAATAAAAATACCAAACCCAAGAAATTTAAACTATGACATTGAAGAATTTGGAGATATACTTGAAAAAATTGCAGATCTTGGAACTGGAAGGATTTGAAGAAATTGAAAGATACACTTCTTAGTGATATGAAAAGTTTAACCCAAACCCCTTCTTGTTGAAATAGCAAATTTTATTTGAGAGTACAATAATACATTTGAACAAGCAGTAAATTTAGTTAGGGTTTTGTGTGTGATAACTGATAAGGGAGGTTTGTGTAATTGTTCAAAATATAAGGGAGGTCCGTGTAATTAAATCATAATTCATGGGAGGTTAGTGTAATATAATGCAGAGGTAATTTAGTACTTTTCTAGCTTCTGTCATACTCGTTACACTACCATCATTTTCAAGGGAGGTCTGTGTAATTTCTCAAAATGTAAGGGAGAACCGTGTAATTAAGGCAAACCTCATGGGAGATTTGTGTAATTAACCATTTTTCTTATTACATGTAAGGTGTTTTTGAAAAAAGTATAAGACATGATGTGATTCAGCCCAGTCTAACTCTCTAATTGTTCATTAAAAAAAAAATCTCTAATTGGTTTTCATGAGAATGAGGGTCTTGTTGGTTTGAAAAGAGCAAGATTTAAAAGTTCTTTTGGATTGGCACAAACAAATGCACAAGAAAAGTGCCTCTAGCAAACACTCAAATTTCTAAAACATGTTCGTTTATAAACCACATAACTCAGGTTCTCTTTCCCATACAGCTCTTAAGAAGCTAATTGGATAAAATGTGAAAAGGTTCTCCTGTTAAAAAAAGAACTAGTTTCAAGATATTTGGTGTTTGCGTAGCTGCTTTTTTCCTACATAACAGCCTGTGCTTGATTTAAAAACGTACACCCCTCAAAACTGGTTCTTTTGCAAACCAAGTTATACTCGACTTTTCACAAAAAAAATAATGATACGAGGACGGAATTGAACATGAACCTGAACCTGCTTTAGATTTTTTCAAAGGTTGTTTGAGAACGCAAAGAACCAGTTATGTAGTTCATAAGTGAACCGGTATTTTTTGCATAAGAGTTTGTGTCAGGCTAATAACTCTCTTTAAACTTATTGTTCAATAAACCAACATTACTTCGATCAGTTTTCACAAAATCATATAAAAAAAGTGAGACTTAAACTGAACTTGGTACAATTTTAGCATTTCCAAACAGACTTGTATTTTAACACGTACTAATAGAACCAACCCGGATGGTAGTCGAGCCCGGAACTGCATATGTACTCTCACACACACTCACACCCATTTTTGTATACACCAAAAAGCATCATCGTCTGTGGGATTTTCTGCACAAACTATGGCAGATAATTCTGGAAGAATCACCGAAAACCAGTGAAAATTTTCTGAGTATAGCAGTAAGATACGGGGACCCAAATCCAAAGATCTTTCTTTAATTCTTTTCTCTATAAACCCATCATTTTTTTTTTCTTGGGCTGCTACAGAAAGCAAGCTATATGGAAATTATAAATAAGCACTTTCGATTGGCAAGTGCTTTAATGGGTGGTTCAGAGCAAGTGTTTACGGACAGAGAAATAATAAAGGTTTCTCAGAGACCCCATTTCATTATTTGTACCACTTTTGGGCATTTAAAGCTCTAGCAAAGTCTATGGATTGATAGAGATAGCAAGGAAGGGAGGACTAGTTTTACAGATGCAAAGAATGGCAAAAGGATCATAATAACATCTTTGTGTTGTACTGCAGTTTTGGAGAGCTGTAAATATCCGCCCTTATATTTTCCAAAATTACATTAGCTTCTCAAGTTTTGAGTGTGTTAACCTCAAAATGTGTTAGTCAACTATTAGTTGACTTTTTAACTTTATGTAATTTGGAAAAAAGATTAATGTTTCACTCTAATCAAATAAAAAAGAAAGCATGCAAACATTAAATTAAAATGCCGACAAACAATTCTTTCCTCTATGTAATAAGTTAGCTTTATTTTGCAATTTAGAGATCACATTTTATACTCAAATAAAAAAGAAATCACATTTTTTTTCCCGTACAAGTGCATCTTCAATGGGACGTTGTATTTTGAGTTGCCAAAATACCGATTTTGGAACAAGTGTGCTACAACTAGTATTTTTCCTCCAGATGTTGCCACCCCTCTATTTGTCCGTTGTTTGTAAATTTTAGAAATTGTCCGTGCCTGTAGGAACTCCAAAAGAAGGGTTTGTCGCGACGACGAGGACGGTGTCCCAGTGGTGGTAGTCCCCTCTATGTTTTAAATTTCAAAATCTAAAGAGTTGTCAAAGTCTAAAAAATTGATGACAATTTTGCGCTAATAGCAAGAAACCGTCCTCATCCTCCCCGTATATCCCCCCTTACCCTCTTGTTCCTATAGCAAAAAAAGTGCTAAATGCTCCGCATTTGGTCATGATTGTTCTAACGTTGTGACCCCGAGACTCGCCCCGGCTTGTCGCAATTACCGTCGTCATCCTCCCCATCCCTCCTTACCCTCTTGTTCCTATAGCAAGAAACCAGAGAAATCAGAGATTGGGGAATGGAGAGTTGTGAAAGGCAAAGGTAAATGTAAGTTGGTTGGTTCTGTGGATGCGCCCTAGAGCGAGGGCAATATGTTTTCTGTGCTTTCCCCTGATGTTGACCAGGGTCAAAGTGAAGTTGTGGTTTCTCCTCCTGGGAAAGATTTTGGTATGACTAATCCTTCTCACCACCCCTCTACTGGGTTTGTTACAGGTCGAGAGGCTTCCAGCTCTCCCTTTGATGAGGGATGTGAAGCTAGTGAGTCTGATTATGAGGAAGGTCCCCCTTTTGTCAAGAGCGTTGCCTCCAACAGACAGATGAAAAGGAAGGCGAAGATAAAATTCAGTAGGAGCCGTCCAAAAGATCGGCATAGAAACTGATTATGTTCAGCTTCGATCTGTTGTGCCTGCTTTTCCTTGTTTGTTGTTGCTTTGGCCTTGTTTAGCCTCTTTGGGCATTGTTTGCTAGTTTAGAGGTTGACTCTGTCTTCTTTCTTTTCTTTAACTAGTTTTTTGAACTTATTGTAATATCCTACGGTAAGACCCTTTTTTCGTAAATTAACCATTTTTTCGAAAAAAATTTACGCCAATAGATCGGCATAGACCTAGTGTACAATATATCTTATCTTTTGATGGCTAACTAAAATTCATAATTATAATTAAACTGAGATCTTGATCTTTTTTTATTATTATTATTTTTTGATGGAGAAATCTTGATCCTTGAATCGTTGTTTTAGAGGAAAATGCATTACTCCCTCATGATACTACTATTCTTCCATTGGAGTGAAATTTTTGGAGTGAGACTCGTGAAAGATGCTATTTTGGCAGTTATTTTAAGATAGGATTCTAACTCAACTTAATTAAGCTTTGTTTAGAACTATATTGAGGAAAATTCTATGATACATTCTTATGGGTTACGACCTATATATATATATATATGTATATATATATATATATTTAATATGGGAGAGGGGGACGAGACTCGAACACCGAATTTATGCATTAAAGGGGACTTATATATGTCAAGCTCTTTGTCACTTGAGCTACACCAACCTATGCTATGGGTTACGACCTGTTAAACATAGTAGTTGTTTGAATCTCAAAATATTGTAACTATGTCACAAATGTTAAAGAATTTTGAAAACTACTTTGTTTTTTTTTAAATCAAAGTAATTTTTAAAATTACAACATTTTTGAACGAGATTACAACAATTTAGACTATTTAGTACCAAATTGTGGTGTGTATGATACATTATAAATCACTATAATGAATCACATAAGATTCCAAAGACGTGTATTAGTGTAATTTCCAAAAATGTAAAAGATTACCAAATACCTAAAAAGAGTTGATATAATCCAGCAACGATTTATCCTAGTCGGTAAAAAAACTTTCTATACCACTTTCATATTAGAGTTCGAACATGGCCCCCTGCACTGACCCAAACAAATATGTGCTTGCATTGATACCATTACACCAAATGATAAAAAAGAAAAGGGTTAAATACATTTTACTCCCTTGTGGTTAGACCCATTTCAACTTCACCCCTTGTGGTTTAAAAGTAGACAATTACCTCCCTGTGGTTTTGGACTAAAGTGAAACTGCCTCAAAACTAATGAAAAACTCTAAATTTGGCCAAAAATGTTGGCAATTAACCCCATTGTGAGTTTAATTTTAGTGTTAACCCCCATTTGGAAATAATGTTGCAATTTAACCTACCTATATAGGACTAACTTTAACACTTTAGCCCATTTTGTGTGCTAATTTTGAGATAAATTTTGACATTGAAACTCTCATGTATAGGTTAATTCTAACGATTAAACCTCATGGGAGGTTATTTTGAGAGAAATTTTAATAGTGTCACTTTAGTCCAAAACCACAAGAGATTAGTGTCCATATTTAAACCACAGGGGGGTGTAGTGAAAATGGACCCTCTATAAAAGCATGACTTACCCTTTTAATAGTATTTGTGTTCCGAAAATTCCAAAAATTATGAAAATTTTCGATTTTAATTCCAAAAATTTCGAACAAATTCTAATTTTTTTTGAAGAATTTGGATTCAAAAAATTTCCGAAAATTCGAAATCGGAAAGGAAAATTAAATTCCGAAAAAATCAGAACGGAAATCGGAACACCTAATTAATTTCCGAAAATTTTAGAATTTTTTTCGAAAGAGAATACTCTTATTTGTTCGGTACGAAACACACCCCTAGGTAAAATATATTTAACCCAAAAGAAAAAAAAAATTTAGAAAAAGAGTTGCTATAGTCTCCTTATAAAAAGAAAAAAAAATCAAAGAAATTCACCAGCCTGGGTCAGCGGCTGAGAAATTAGGCGGCATTTTTCATTTTGAGTACACGTTGCTCCATAAAGTTAGAAGGTGAGAAAATGTGTGTCATTTTCAGGGGAAAAGTTCAATGTTTTGAATATATTTATAGAAAGACAGAAAGGTGGAGTGAGAAAGTAGTAGAACTGATCTAGGTTTTGTGAGTTTTATCATTTGAGGAACTGGAAATTGAGTGCTTTTTTGAATCTGATAGGTGGGTTTGAGACTCCTGAGACTTTTTTATTTTATTTTATTTTTTGTGATGATTGTTACTTTTTCTATGGCTTTCACTTCGTTGGATTTGGTCTGTAGTTTCACTAGAGAGAGAGAGAAAGTAACAGTAGGTTGAAATCATCATAGTGTTTTCTGTATTATTTCTGAGTTTCTCATTGGAGGAAGTGGAAATTCAACCCTTTTTTTTAATTTTTTTTTTATAAGAAGGTGGGTAATGGTTTTAAACACTTTGAATCTCTCTCATCAGTGATTAATACTCTCTTTTCTTCAACTTTATTTTTCCTGATCTTTTGTCTGTAAATTCTTGTTTGTTTGGCTGGGAAGTTTCAATTTTTTTTTTCTTCCCAATTTAATTATTTTTAAAATCTGTATCTTTCTGTGACACCTTTTTGTCTTGTAATGCAGTTCTTCACGAGGTAATGTCAGAAAATAAAAAATAAATTTTTTTTTTAATTTTAAAAATAAGTATTTTCTTTCTCTCTCTCTCTCTACTTATTTTAAGGTTTGATGCTTTTTGTTAATCTTTTTCACCACACTGTGTGCTCTGTTTCTCTCTCTGCTTACAACATGAGAGATTCCAAGTACGAATCTGAGCGCTTCTTTTCAAAAAAACAACACTTGGGCCTTTTGTTTCACCACCTGTAAATCTTATTCTCTATCTTTTTGCAGGATTTATAGTGTGTATCTAATCTACCTCTTTCTCTCTCTAGAAGAAGGTTTTTTTTGTTGGGCTAAAGTTTTTGGAGAGAGAAGAATCAGAAAATATGGGGAAAGCGACCAGGTGGTTGAGGGGCTTGTTGGGTATGAAGAAAGAGAAGGAACACACTGGGGATTCAAAAGAAAAGAAGAGGTGGAGTTTCGGCAAGTCCGGGAGGGATTCTGGGTCTCCGGCGATTATTCCGGAAAAAAATCCGGCGGGTGACTCTGCTTGGCTCAGATCTTACATTGTTGAATCGGAAAATGAGCAGAACAAGCACGCAATTGCTGTTGCTGCCGCCACGGCAGCAGCCGCCGATGCCGCGGTGGCTGCGGCTCAGGCGGCTGTGGCGGTGGTGAGACTCACTAGCCATGGCAGAGGAACTCTGTTTGGGAGAGGGAGAGAAAGATGGGCCGCTGCCATGATTCAGTCTGTTTTTAGAGGTTATTTGGTAAGCGGGTTACTCATTTTGCTTTCAATTAATTGACTTTTGAAGCTTCAATTTGAATTTTTTTCATTCCTCTAGTTCTTGAAATGTGAATATCAATTTACTCTTATTGATCTTTTTCTTACTCAAATTACGTCCTTGTTGAAATTTGGATTTGATTTTGGGTACTCATTTCAATGCATAAAACTTCAGAAAGTAATATACTTACCAAACACTACCAAACTTTCTCTCTGTTTGGGCCACTTCTTATCCCTTTGTTCTGGAAGACCATTTTTGAAATTTGAAAGTTTGTATTTTGAACTTGGGTAATACTAATACTAGTTCTGAACAATATTCCACTTTTGTCTCTCTCATTCTTTTGTTGTTTTATTCTAAATTTGGTTCTTTCTCTTGTTTCTTCATTAATTAAATTAGTAGTATTTTTTTTTTTTTTTCATTTCTGGATCTGGAAAATCTAATTTTTGGTCCATTGTTAGGCTCGTAAAGCACTTCGAGCTTTAAGAGGACTTGTTAAATTACAAGCTTTGGTGAGAGGCTATCTTGTAAGAAAGCGAGCCGCCGCAACACTTCACAGTATGCAAGCTCTGATAAGAGCTCAGGCGTCTGTTCGATCCCAGAGAGCTCGCCTTTCTATCAACAAAGAAAACAGATTTCAACCTCGAAAATCCACTGTGAGAATGCATTTCACTCATACCCTTTTTTTTAAAGAATCAATGTTTATGCTAAAAAAAACTAGTTCTGATTTGGGTTTTTTCTTTATTAATTTTTTTTTTATCAAATTACAGGAAAGATTTGATGAAACTAGAAGTGAATTCCATAGTAAGAGACTCTCTGTTGAAAATTCATATAACGTGTTTGAGGAAAGTCCAAAGATAGTTGAAATTGATACATATAAGCCTAAGTCTAGATCTCGGAGGTTCTATACAACAATGCCGGATTCGGGCGAAGACCCGCATTACCAAACGGTCTCATCTCCTCTTCCATGTCCAATTCCGGCCCGGCTCTCGATCCCCGATTGCCGGAACAATCAAGAATTTGAATGGTATTTTAATGGCGACGAGTACAAGTTTTCGACTGCTCAGAGCACTCCTCGGTTTGTGAATTGTTGCAGGTCGAATACTCCGGTGACTCCAGCGAAGAGCGTCTGCGCCGACAGTTTTTTCCGGCCGTATTCAAACTTTCCGAGCTATATGGCTAATACTCAATCTTTTAAGGCGAAACTGAGGTCTCACAGTGCTCCGAAGCAGAGACCAGAGACAGGGTCAAAGAAGAGGCTTTCTTTGAATGAATTAATGGCTTCGAGGACTAGCTTTAGTGGTGTTAGGATGCAGAGGACTAGTTGTCAAGATCAAGAATGTTTGAATTTTTGAAAAGTCTTTTATGAGTATTTTTCCTTTGTTTGATGGAAAGTAAGGAATGGATTTGCACAGAATGTTGAAGATGACTTCAAGCTCTCTTTAAGGTTTTCCTTTTCAATTGTAGTGTTTGACAACTAATAGAATTAGAATAGAGTGCATTGTAAATGTTTTAACAGAGTTTGATTGCAACTTTTTTTTCTTTTTTTTTTCATGAATGGAAATGAGAGTTTTTCTATGTTTTGTATGTCTTATTTTTACTGATGGGTTTTCAAAATTCTATGTTTTGTTCTTGGATGTGAATAATTGTGACTTAGATGGTTCCAAGTGTGTAATTGTTGGAAGTTCATAACTGATAACACACAACATGTAAATTAAATTGAGATTGGTTTGAGAAAAACAAAAAACAAATTTGATGACCTTTTTTTTAAAAAGCTTGTAAGTGACTAGCGTGGTATACTAGCTGAGTCGCTCAACAAGTTCTCGTGAATATGTTTGATATAAGCTCGGTTAGGCTCAAATTCAAGTCTAGATTTCAGGCTCATTTAATGAATAAGCCAAGCTCAAAAATACATAATTTCGGCTCAATAGAGTTTGTGAAAACGTTTGAATAAAACTTGTAAAAAACCTTGATGAATGTCTTGTATATAAACATCTATTTACATGATGTGTAATTGTTGAAAGTACATAGCACAGCATGTAAATTAAAATGAGGGTGGTGACATTTTTTTTTTCTTGAAAAGCTTACAAGTGCTTTTACCAATTCCCACAAATCTTAGCTTCCATGAAACTTCCAAATTGGGTTCATATCCCCTTTAATGTAAACCGATGAATTTTTAGCCTCTGTTTTTGGTTATACAAGACCATGGCACTTCTTTCAAGACGCACACATACACATGTGTGTGTGTGTGTGTATTGCAAGAAAAAGGCATGCCGAGGAGGGGGAATTTCGTTTGTCAAATGTGAAGTTATCCCAAAAAGAAACGGTTATGTTATCTTAGTGGTAAAAGCATATTCCCTTGGAATATGAAAAAAAAAAACAAGAATAGTTGAAATAACAATTACTAGTATCTAATTTCATACGAAAATTTAAGGAACACACCAGATTGGTGGTCCGTCAAAACCCATCTCCCAGGTGTGTGAAATGAGCATGGGCAACAAAGGAGTGTCAAATCAAACTCTTGTGGACTGCAGATTAAGTATGGGCAACAAACTAGTGTCAAGCACTTCTACACTCACACATTTTTTTCACGTCCAGTTTTAAATTCATGTAATCTGTGTTATGTAAGTAGTGCATAGAAAAGTATGAAAAATTCAAACAGCATAAGGTACATGCATTTAAAACAAGGTGTGTGGGTCTAACGTTTTCCTTAAGTTAATGTAGTACTAGCAAAAACGTTCAAATTTTGCCCCCACATGAACATTGGCAATACCTCCATCTATGGGGTAGGGATCCTCGGTAGCCATATTGGATAGCCAAAGTGGGTAAAACCCATGCGGAAATGCTAGATGCACAACAAAAGTGCACAACGAAATGCACAACCAGCTTAAAATTGTTGGACTTTGTGCTGAAAAGTCTGTACACACAAAAAGACAAAAAAGGGAGTGTACAGTTTTTTCAGCATGAGGTCCAATAAATTAAAGAAGGTTGTGCATTTCGTTGTGCACTTTTGTGGTGCATCTAGCATTACTCAAACCCATGTGGCTTTCCCAAGACTCCATTTTTTTTTTAACTTTTGCAAAAAATATATATATGTATATAAATTTAAAAAAAATTGTACGGTCCTAGGAAAGTCACATGGGTGCTGCCCACTTTGGCTGTCCCATATGGCTGCCGAGTATCCACATTCCCATCTATATAGGGTTGTTATATTATGCATAAAAATGTGTAACTATCTGTGCCATAAGTCTACAATAGAAGTCATGAAGCACAGTGGCAGAGCCGGTTAGAGAAGAGTGAGTTCAAGTGAACCCACTGAAAATTTGGGAAATTCTTTTCTATGCAGTGTTTTTATGATTTAAAAGTCAGTTTTTATTATCTTGAACCAACTAAAATAAAGGCTAAATAAGATAAGGGCTGTTAAATTTGTAATCTCAAAAGTTTCAGACAGTCTCATTCTCATTCCCAATTCAATTTACGTGTTCATTCAATGTGTTCAACCTATTCGAGAAAGATATATTTAACGACATAAGCAATGAGGATTTCCTACATGTTTTCAAAAATATAAAAATGGCTAAATACAATTGTAAAAAAATGTTCTTTAGTCTTAGGGCACATTTGTTGAAGTAATCACAGCAAGTACCCAAATTTCTTTATTTTATTTGCGGTTGAAAGATTTACATGTTTCTCGGTTAATTTTGGTGAAGACAATTTAATACGTAAATTAACTTTTGATATAATTCTAAGTTATTGATTGACACAACTGAAAAAAAATTTCAGCCTACGCCCTTGATGAAGCACTGATATTGTTGAAACCTAGTATTATCCTAAAAAAAATTTACAAGCCGACAAAACAGTAAAGCTATCTTTAAGATTAACCAACAAAAGAACAAGACAAATTCCTAACCCTAAGAGGTAAACCACAAGCCACAAAAAACAACCCGAGCTTTAGAATAATAACATATCCAAAATCTCACACTGAACTCCTTTGACAACTCAAGGTCTTGTGTTATATTATCCTTGTTCTTACCTTGGAAACAAAATAAGAGGGGCATTTTTGAAAGCATAGAATGTTATGTAATGAACTGGCAATAAATATGTGTCAATATTGATGAAGCAATGTTGAGGCTCCATATTGAATGGAATATATGATGGATATTAAAAGGCATTTGACATTGAAATAGGTAACAAATGGTGCTCCAACTTCATTAGCAACTCCAATTTTATGAATTTGATCCTAAAAATCTGTTTGATCATGGATTCATGATTTAAATTTTTTTTTTTTTTCAAATAACTAAAAAAAAAAATGCAAATCTAACCCTCAAAAGCCTATTTATGGCCTAGAAAAATGCAAAGTATCAAGGGCTTAAAGCTACACGTGAGTAGGGTTTGGGGTCCAAAATTGGAGGGAAGGGGATTGGATCTTTGAATATCTTATCAGCAATGATTAGTACTTGATGATTTGATTGATTTTTTGGGGGGATCTTCTCTTGAAACTCGTATTTCTCTGTTCTCTCTCTCTCTCTAGCTTGCATCACCTATGATATGGTATGATGCACATCTATGCTTCTGGTAAAAGACATAATTATAGGGCAGTTTTGGTAATTGTGTCCATCTTTGACTGCATCATCATCTCCCTACCCCTACATCATACTTTTCGTGCAGTGTGTAGATGAGGTAAGGTCATACCCTTTCCTGTCTTCGACAATAATTGTGAATCCCACGGTTGCCCTCCTCCTCTCATTTATTGTCGGATTAGTCCCATTGCAGTATTTTTTTTTTAAAATTTTTCCTTCTTGTGTCTCTGTTTTTTTTTTTTTTTTTTTAATTTACCCCTTTCTACTTTAGGCTTAATTTGTTTAGAAATATAAAAAATACTCCCTCCGTCCCATTTTGTGAGTCCATCTTTGGGAACTCAACTTATTAAGGGGACAAAAAGAATCTACACCTACTTTCCACAATTGCCCCTAATCATTACAACAACTTTTTTAGTTTTGTCTTGGTGTAGATTTCAAAGAGGGATAATTTTAGAAAGTAAGTAAAAATTGTACATCAATTTAAGGAAAGTGGACACTAATTTGGGACATCCCAAAATGGAATAATGGACTCTCAAAATGGGACGGAGGGAGTAGTCCTTATCTGGCCATTTAATTAAAAGTTAATCCATCGAAAATGCTAGATTAAAAATAGATCCATTATTAGCATGTTAATTAGAAATAAGTATTTTTCCTCAATTTAATAAAATTTTATTGTCTAAACTAACTTTACTCACATAACTAGTTATATACACAGTCAGGCTCTAAGGAGGGCGCCCTCATTTTATTAAAGAGAAGGCTTCTGTTTTGACCGTCAGATCGTATTTAAAAACTGTGAAATGACAGCACTATCCTTAGTGAAAACACGATCTGACGGCTTAAACAGAGGCTCTCTCTTTAATAAAGAGAGGGAGCCCTCTTTAGAGAATCTTTGTATATATATATATATATATCTGTTTTAGCCGTCAGATCGTGTTTTCATTAAGGGTAGTGCTGTCATTTCACAGTTTTTAAATACGATCTGACGGTCAAAACAGAAGCCCTCTCTTTAATAAAAAGAGAGCGCCCTCCTTAGAGCCTGACTGTGTATATATATATATTCATGTATCTATATGGACATATATATATATATATACAAAGATTCTCTAAAGAGGACCACCTCTCTTTATTAAAGAGAGGATCTCTGTTTTGGCCGTTGGATTGTGTTTAAAAATTGTGAAATGACAAAATTGTCATTAATGAAAACACGATCCGACGGCCAAAACAGAGGTCCTCTCTTTAATAAAGAGAGGGCGCCCTCTTTATAGCCTGACTGTATATATATATTTAAGTTAATGTCATTAACTGATAATGAGATTATATTCCCTTAATTCAAGGGATATCCTTATCTGTCACCATGATCTTTTGGTTGAAATTCAAATTATTTAATATGTTTTTAAAATAGTGAGAATTTCTCAGTCTTTACACAGTCCGTCTTTTAGGTTCATTTTTTATGGTCCGCTTAAGATCCGTACTGTATATTCGTGTATATATATATATGGATATATAGATATAGATTTGAAGTTAATGTCATTAACTGATAATGGGATTATGCTTCCTTAATTGAAGGGATCTCCTTAATCTGCTCACTATGATCTTTTGGTTGAAATTCAAATTATTTCATTCGTTTTGTAGACTTAAAAATTGAGAATTCTTACTCTTTTGTGAAATTCCTTAATCCTGAGAAATTTCTCATTAAAATACTGCGAAATTCCCTATTTCTCATTAAAAAAAACTGAGAAATTCTGACTCTTTTGTGAAATCCCTTATTAAAATACTGAAAAATTCTCACTCCTTTGTGAAATTTTTGATCCAATAAAATGAGAAAATGTGCATAAACAATATCATTAGTTCTATACATACATATATATATATATATATTTATTTATATATATTCGTATATCTATAAATGGACATATAGATATAGATTCGAAGTTAATTGATAATGGGATAATATTCCCTTAATTGAAGGGATCTCATTAATTTGCTCACCATGATCTTTTGGTTGAAATTCAAATTATTTCATTCGTTTTGTAGACTTAAAAATTGAGAAATTCCCACTCTTTTGTGAAATCGGGGGATTTACTGAAAAGGACAATTTTGGAACACTTGTTAAGTTTAAGCACAATTTAAAAGTACACTTACCAAAAAGTTGACAGCTGGTGCTCGCACGGTATAAGTGCACGCACCATAGTATCTCTCATGCATAATTCCCACAACCCCACGCACCTCACTCGCGCGCCCATGCGCTACACGCGCGTGCTTCTTTTCCCAGACTACTCGCACCGTGCAAGTAGTGTACCGTATCATTTTTAATTTTGAAAAATATTTTTAAACTTTAAACATCCATAACTTTTGACCTATAACTCCATTTTCGCAAATTTTATACCGTTGGAATCGTGTCGACGAGAGCTACAAAACTAGTACCATTGTTGATATGTTTTGAGAAAATTTTTTTTTCATGTTTTTACATACATAAATAATAAGTGAAATTTCACTTGATATACATAAAATATTAAGTGAAATTTCACTCAATACATGAAATTTTTCATGTTTTTACATACATAAATAATAAGTGAAATTTCACTTGATATACATAAAATGTTAAGTGAAATTTCACTTAATACATGAAAAATATTAAAAGCTCTCCCCAAAAAAGCCCTAAGTTCAATTTTTGCAAAGCTCATAAACTAGTTACCAGATGAATTAACATGAAATTGTGCTTTAAAAAAGGAGAAGCACCAAAATGGGGGCCAAACTAAGCCTTAATGAGGTAGCAATGGTTTTATTGCTATTCGTCTTTTTTTTTTTTTTTTCTCAAAACATATAAATTTGGCATACATAAATATTAAGTGAAAATTCACTGAACCCGTACATGCATTCTTCCTGAAAAACTTGAAGTTAAACTTAACATTCGTGTATTCGTTCAGTAAGATTTCACTTAGTAGGTCAAGTGAAAATTCACTAACTATCCCAAAAGTAGCTAGAAGTAACTCTCTAGAGTTTAAGGTCTAATTTGATATTTACTTTGTTAAAAAGTTGCTCAAGTGTCAATTTAAGTAAAATTTCACTTAATATTCATGTACAAGTTCAGTGAAATTTCACTTAATATTCATTTATGCCAACTGAAATCTCACTTTTTTTTTCTTTTTCATATTAAACAATGCATATTTCGTTTAAAAAAAATCAAATTTCACAAATCATTTATAAAACATAGTTTTTCAACCCAAACAAATGCAAAATTCTTGTGAAATTTCACTAAAACTCTCCTTAAGAACAAAGTGAACATTCGTTTTTTTTTCCTCACAACATATCAATTTGGCATATGTGAATATTACGTGAAAATTCAAGAACACATACACAAATATTATGTGAAATTCTATTAAGTTCGTCTAGAACATGATATGTAAAAATAAGAGTTTTTTTTTTTGCTCAAAAGGTATCAATAATGGCACTAGTTTTGTAGTTCTCGTCGACACGGTTCCAATAGTATAAAATTTGTAAGAAATAGAGTTGTAGATCAAAATTATGGAGATTTAAAGTTAAAAAAAAAAACATTTTTGAAATGGATATCATATGGTACAGCCACTCACACGGTGTGAGTGGCTGAAACCAAGAACGCGCGGGGCGGGGGGAGGGGGTTGTGATGGTGACATGGGATCTTCTATGGTGCATGCACTTATACCGTGTGAGCACTGACTTAGATATCTTTTGTCCTTTTCAGAAAATGGTCAAACCAATTGGAGTTTTAAACTTATGAGGGTTACTTGTATGGATTTTCCAACAATTTTTTATTGTGAAATCCTTGATTAAAATATTAAGAAGTTTCTTAATCCTGAGAATTTTTTCATTAAAATATTGCAAAATTCCTTATTTATTATTTAAAAAAACTGAGAGATTCCTATTCTTTTGTGAAATCCGTGATTAAATACTGAGAAAATCTCATTCATTTGAGAAATTTTTGATCTAGTAAACTGAGAAATTTCGCATAAAAAATTTCATTAGTTCTAGCAAGGAATCACACAAATGGATATATATATATATATAATGTTTTTTTACTATTTTTTTTAGTAATTTCCAATAATCGATTTTCTTTTGAAATGAACTTTCTTAGTTAACTGAACAACGATGAACAATTCCTCAATTAAAAAAAAACAAAAAAGGGATAAAACAATGAGAAATTATAAAAAAAAAAAATTTCAAATATGATCAATCTTTTGCGAAATTTATATGTCTCATTAAACTACTGAGAAATTCACACTTTTTTGTGAAATTTTTGAATCCACAAAAGCATTTGCCTTCAAGAACACAAAAGCATTTACTTTCTATGATTTGTTACCATACTAATCAAGTCACTTTTTGAATCCACCATTTCGACCATTAACATTATCATCATCAAATCATCCGTATGTAAACTCCAAAACCTTCAGTGGCTCTGTATTCTCCCACCGATCGGTTTGCTTTAATTTTCACTTTGGAATGAACAAGAAACCCTCACAGATTCAGAAAGGGAATGAATCCAAGAATGAGAGATCGGATGACTAGGAGGTGGTTGTTAGGGATATATACTAAAAGCCATGCTTTATGTAGTTGATTTATTATTCATTTAATAAAATCAATTCATCCATTTTTTATGAGAATCTGTGTGGGCAATATTTGTATTATATTGTTTATTTAATATTATGTATGTGTGTCTTTCACTCTACATAGTAGGTGGTTGGTGTGTAGAGTTCGGCTTGCACAGGGAAGATCAGACCATCGGATCTTGTAGAATGTAAGATTTTGGTTTACAGTTTTAGATGGATTGGACACACCATCGGTAGGACTGCAGCATGGTGTTGTAGTAGGTTTGTCTTGCCTATGGAAAACGGTATAGTTTCAACTCACTATGCTGGTACACTTTGTGTATTAAACGGGACTGACTTGGGGTAATTATCTTTATACTGACTTATAAGATAATTAATACCTCATGGCTATTATGAGTGCTTATGCTCTAAATCCTAAGTTAATTTGTAGACACGTACATTTGATATTTACACTTTGATCCCTAAAAGGGTGAGATCCTTAAATGGGTCAATATCTCATTGGATTGGGTGGCAATATTAATTGTGTGGTGGATATTAATTAATGATGGAATCCATGTCTCAATTTTGGGATTGATGATATCCCCTTGAGAAAGCTTATAAGTTTTGATTATGTCAAACCCTGCAGGTGGATTTTGTATCCGACATATCAGATAAGTTAAGCAGAGGATCTCAAGGAATTTTAAGAGTTTAATTAAATATGATTGTCAGTAATTATATTTGATTAATGGATATTTGTAATCTTAACATGGGGAGATAATAAACATTTAATAACATGGAGCTCAAAATATATTTTTTTGATAAGGGTAGGAGTGCAATTATAATTCTTTAGTGGTATGAATTATAATTTATGGAAATAGGAATCTGATTCAGTTCGAATTAGGGTTTCCTAATTCCATAAGGAAGCCTATTCCTTATTGACTTCTTATGGTCCCTATCGTAGCCTATATATATGCTGCTTTGGCTCTCTCCTCAGTTAGCGTTTTTTCCATCAAGAGTATTATAACTCGGAATAGAAAAGAGAGCGTAAAAAGAGAGAGCAGAAACATAAAGGATTTCGAAGGAGCCCACACTCAGTTCGATATTCTGGCAGCAAAGGAATACAGTAGAAGATCGTGAGCTGTTATCGAGCCCGTGTTCTCGATTCGTCTACTACAGCAATCCGTTTTAGCAGTTTAAGGTAACCCTAGTTCCGCCCTTATAGGCTTATTGTAGTTTTCACGTAATTTTTTTTTGCAGTACCAACTTATACGCGCTGTCAATGGATTCTGGGAATGCAGTTTCCTAACAGTGGTGACAACGACGACCAAGAATGGGCGACGATGGCGTGGTTGGATGTGGTGGTGCCGGCGGTGGAGGGGTTGCTGCCCTCTCTCTTCTTTCTCCATCTCTCTCTTCCTCTTTCTCTCTCTAGCAGAATCTCTCTCTGTATTGGGTTTTAAACTTTGAATTAAAATTAGTGATTCGAGGTGAAAAATGTATATTTATAATGTATTATATGGTCTTTTATGCATACTTTTATCCCCAAAGTCCCTACATTTAGGTACATTCTAATAACAATATTCTTTTTACTGTGTTAATGCTAAAATATATGTTTTGCATTGTTTTATAGATATTAGGATGTAAATCAATGAAGTGGAGCTAAAGAAAAGTGATTCTGGTGGATAAAACAACAGAAGCAGCTGAGAAAACGCCAATTTTGACAATGAAGACTTCAGATTTGGAATATTTTCCCAGAGACATGAAATGTAGATCTTTGAGTTATGGTCGCGTGGCCGCAAACGGGAGGTCAATCCGAGGTCTGAGTAAAAGGTTATGGCCATTCTCCCATCGGTACGCGGAGCTGTCAAAATCAGAGAAGTTCAAGCGATTGAGGAGAGTTCAATCGATCGAACCTTCGATCGATCGAACTAAGCTCGATCGATTGAACTTTATATTCACCCAAAAGTTGCGTAAACTCTGTGGGAACCCTATATATAAGTCGTTTTGACGCCAGACGAAGGGAGGACGCTCCAGAACGCAGAAAACAGCAGTTTAGGGTAGTTTTAGGGTTAGATTAGGAGTAGATTAGGTTAGATTGATGTTTTTCTTCGTCTTTTCTATTGTATTACTGAAGATTATTGAAGATTTCAAGTTTGTTTCAAGTTATAATCAGATTATATTCAGGTTTTTCCTTTCCTTTATCTTTATTTCATTGTTTATTAGTTTAAATGTTATGATTGCCTTGTTTTACTGTTTCTGCACTAGTTTAATCATGTTTCCGTAGTTTAGACGTTGGGAATATGTGATGAAACATTGATTCCCAACCTCTTCCATGCAATCTTTAGAAACCTTGGGCTCGATCGATCGAAGGTATTTTGATCGATCGAACTAGGGCCATAGTCAAGCGATCGAAGGCATTTCGATCGATTGAAGGATGATGATGTCCGATCGATCGAGAGCGCTTCGATCGATCAAACATGTTAAATCCTGAGATGATTCTTTTAAGTATTCCATGACTTTCTGTTTTAGAAATCTGTCATCAAATTGTCCCTATAAGCTCAGTTTGTCACAACAGTTTTTAGAACTTAAAGCCTTAAGGCTATTTTCTTCAATGACTTTTGAAAACCACTTTGAATGCTAACACCATTTAGAGTGCAAGTAATAACCATTGTTTTAAACCGTCTTCCATGTATTTTAAATCACTTGTGATGATATAGTCCCGGTCATGAAAGGGCTATTGATTCTATATCTTTAGAAAAATACGGAATGCTGAAGAGGAATGAACTCCATAGAACATTAATGAGTATGCATGGTAGATGGTTAGGATCAATCTGGATTCTCGTATTTCCAACACCTTTAGTTTATTTGTTTCATTAGTTATGTTTCTATAAGCTTTAGTTTATTATTTAGTTTAATTTAATTAATTAGGATTTATTATTACAACTCCACTTCTATATTCTTATTTTCTTTTCTTTTCTTTAGGTTTTAACTTAGTAGACATTCTCCCTATTCCTTCCCTGTGGGATCGACCTGGACTTATCCAGTATTACTTGCACGATCACCTACACTTGGGTGTCGCACAAGAGCGCACAACTATTTAGTCGTGTCAATTAGATCTTTGATATATATATAGAGAGAGAGAAAGATATATATATATAGGATAATATAGGGGTATTTATATCTTTAACAACACATAGGGACTAATTTCTAGATTCGGATATAGGAAGGATCTATTTTTAGAAAAAAAGCTAATATTAGGGATTAAATCCTACTTTACCCTATTTTGTTTCGTTTGTAGATGTAACTTCAGAAAATAAAAGGGGAAAGAAAAATAAAATAAAATATAGTTTCTTTGTGTCCTTCATTGTATTTTCTTATATTCTTAAGTAACCTTAAAACTCATAAAATGTATTGTAATAAGTGAAAAAAATGTAATACCCCGTATTTTTATTTTCGCTTTTTATAAAAAAAAATATATATATATACCAGTTTTGGAAATGGGCAGTATAATTTTTACCTGTGTGTGTGTATCATTGCGTAAGCTCAACACACACAAGGATACCTCATGAACATTTGGAATCCACTCAAATAATTTTGTGCAGTGTGTACGTGTGTTTTTTTTGTGGTGGGTGTTTGTGAAGTGGAAGATGTGTTGGAGTGCTTTGTGAGTGGAGTGTGTGGTGTTTGTGTTGGAGTGAGTGGGATGTGTAGTGTTTATGGGGACCCATTAGAGGCTATTTAGGTATACTAATTCCCCCCCCATTTCACTATCTCTCATCTATCTCTCAGTCTCTCTGCAGCTCTCTCCCTCTCGGCAGTACACACACAAACCCATATTGGTTTATACACATACACACATATATTGATACACACACATATAGTTACATATATACTCACAAAATCATATATTTCAGAGAGTTTGGAAATTGCTCAACATTATTTTTAAGGTACGGTAGAGTGTAATACCCCGTATTTTATTTTCGCTTTTTATAAAAAAAAAAATATATATATATATCAGATTTGGAATTTGAGCAGTATAATTTTACCTGCGTGTGTGTATCATCGCGTGAGCTCAACACACATGATGATTCCTTATGTGATCTTGGACCCAAAAGCAGTTTAGTGCGTGGGTGTTTGTGTATTGTGCATTATATGCTTAGTGCCCCAAGCACTATGTAGTTTATTTATACACACCACTCATATATTATTTATTCACACACTCATATGAGTGCTTATATATACACATCAACCACCTCCCATCCTCAACAACTCTCTATCCTCCCTCTCCCTCTCGGCAGTACACACACAAACCCATATTGGTTTATACACATACACACATATATTGATACACACACATATAGTTACATATATACTCACAAAATCATGTATTTCAGAGAGTTTGGAAATTGCTCAACATTATTTTTAAGGTACGGGGTTGTGTACAATATGCTCTTAAATCTCCGGAGTATTTTCTTTGTCATCCCTATTTGTACTCTTTTTGATTTATGTTGTCTTTTTATTGGAATCCATGTCTTTTTGGTTAAATAATATTAATATATTATTTTGGCTAAGTGCTATGGGACTAAAGGGTACATGAGCAATGAGCACCTACCAACAGTCCAACAGGCCTCAGGGACCAAGGAATGGTGACGGGTGAGGTGAGGTGAGGTGGCTCTTTACTATGTGACCAAGAGGAACCTGGTATGAGGCTCTTGTGGGTGAGCGGGTAAATTGTGTGAACGGGTGGATTGAGTGATTGGTCTATTTTATTGATCCGTTGTGATTGTTCATTGTACTTTTGAGCCCTTATTATTCCTGTCATATTGTATACTTCCCCGTGTGTTATTTTAGATGCAGGTACCATTGGTAGCAGTCAAATTGGAGCACATTAGAGTACCGTGTGGGTTCGAGTTATTTGGGTCCTAACCATGTAAATGAATTTAAATGTAATTTTGGGCACTCAAATGTAATTCATTTTATTTATTTTTAATAAAAATACCCTTTATTTTTGCGGGGCGTTACAAAAAAAAAATGAAAATGACTCACAACGTGATTATTATTATTTATTTCTTAATATATTCTCTTTTCTTTTATGTTTTCTTCATTGTTTTTCCTTATTGTCGCGCACGCGCTCTCGGAATGTCAGGTTGTCGGTATGGGCCCGATTTTATGAAAGTGGATGAATTGCGACTTGATTTTTATTGGGAAGGGTGAAAAAAGTATGGTAGGGCCTATTTAAAATGTTCAGAATCGCCACCTAACATTTGGGGGTTATGACCCCTGCAAAGACAATTAAAGTAATTTATCTTTGACTTTTGACAAAATTGTTTTGAGAAAAGTGAGGCCTTTAAAAGTGTGACTCTGAATAGCCAGCGAAAACCAAAGATTTTGAGATGGGTTCGGGGACTCGATTATGTCGAGGGAAGATTAGGCACCCTCGAACATCCATGCGAACACGGTTGTCAACTTTAGTGATTTTTATTAAAATGGGGCACTTCATTTGAAAAGAAAAGAAAAGTTTTTCTCTTTTTTTTTTTAGAAAGTGAATAGGACGGAAAATGGTGATAGGTATGGCCACACTCTTTGAGAGTTTCTTACGTATCTCAAGACGGGAATCAGGGCAAACGTCGTTTTGACTTATGTGTGAGTGTATGCTTGATTTTTTTTAGAGAAAGAAAAAGTGGTCTCATTTGACCGTGCACGTGTGATATAGTGATTTGAGAAAAAGTCGGTGTAACTAGGAACTTTAACCCACGTGGTATAGTCCTAGATTTTAACCTTTGAAAAAGTGATTGAGATTGAAATGAGACTATGCAAGTGATTGAAGAATGGTGTATTTTTTGTACTTTTCTATTTTTTATTTTATTTTTTTGGCCCTTTGAATCCAATACTGGAAGTAAGGATCTGTACCCAAATGACTGAAAAGTGTATCAGAAGTAAGGATCGGTGCCCAAAAGAAAGAAAAGAAAAGAAAAGAAAAGAAAAGAAAAGAAAAGAAAATTTTTATATTTATTTTATGCCGGAAGTAAGGGTCGGTGCCCAAAAGAAAGAAAAAAGAAATGTGAAGTGTGTGTAGAGACTTACCTGTGAAGATTTTCGAATGCAAAGGCAACTGTTGGGTCCGATTAATCGTTTATTTCTTTTTGTTCCTTTATTTATGCGAATTAAGCAATCTTTATTATTTTGACATGGATTTCCATATTAGAAAAAAATGCATAGTTCCTAGTAGAACATTGGTCCCCGTATTTGCAATCGTGTCATCCCCAGTAGAACATGGCTCTCCTTATTAGAAACCACGTATGATTCCTGTATTGGGAACCATGTAATCCAGAGTCGGACGTGACTTTTATATTGGAAACCAAGTAATTCCGAGTATGACGTGGATATTATTATTATTATTTTTTATCAGGTAATGAAAAAATGATATGTACAAAATAAATAAATAAAAACCTGAGTTATTGGAGAAACTTAAGAAATCGGCTAGAATATTGATGGTAAGTGACTGGGATGTTGGGTAGTGATTTGAGGCGGCACTATGACAGTTGGGTGGCAACAGATGATGGCGGTGGTACAGTGGATGTGAGGTTTGTTGATGAGAATCGTGATGATGTGGTAGCTAGGTGGAGGTTAGTGATTGTAGTGGTGACCTTGATAGTTGTGACCTTGTAATGGTGACCTTGATATAGTAATGAAGTGAGGGAGATGGAGAGGAAGGTGGGGGAGCTATAGAGTGTAAGGGAGATACAGAGAGTAAGAGGGATACAGAGAGGGAGTATTTTTTTTGAATGGTTCTGCGTTGGCTTCTTTTATAGGCAAAAAATCTCATTTTTTAATTATTCTTATTATTATTTGTTTCTATTCTCTTTCCTTTTATGGTTAGTGCTTTGCTTTACATTTTTTCCACTGAGATTGTCTTCTTTTTTTTTTCTTTGCTTTTGCTTTCTGAATCCACCGAGAGTTGTCTCTCCAATAATTCTATGGAAGAATAATCATGCATGGTAGGGTGCATGCGAAATTTGTTGACCTTTTGACCCAACAACTTTGACTTGCAATATCTTTTCCATTTGAGGTCAGATTGGGATAATTCAAAAAGCGATAGGCTCGTGTCAACGAGCACTTTATTTTAAATTGATTGAGTTAGGCAAAAATAGGTGTCTATAGCTATAATACCCTGTATTTTTTTGTAATGTTTTATATGAATAAGACCTTGTATGCTTTTTGTAATACTTGTATGAGTTTTCCCTTACCCTTGGTATAATTTGGATACCAATCGATTGGTAAGAATACCAATCAATTGCCAATACCAATCGATTGACACTTTTATCAATCAATTGGAGCATTAATACATAATACCAATCGATTGATATTTATACCAATCGATTGGAATCAGCTGGGCAGATTCTTTTGCTTTGGCTGGGGTTTGTCCACGTGAACACTTGAATCTCTATATATATTAGTCCATTTTGGGCATATTTCTGTTTTTTGAAAACAGAGAGAGTGAGAGGGAATGTTTGTGTATGTTTTAATATATATATATATACATACACTTATATATATATATATACACACACACATATATTCACACATTCACACACACGAAGAGATGGACTAAGACAGAACAAGAAGAAGACCAATAGAAGAAGAAAGAAAGAGAAGAATAGAGAAGACAGAGAAGAGAGAGAGGGAGGAGGAGCCATTGAAGCTTCCAAAGCTTCAAATACACAACCAAACACCCCCTTTGTGACCTAAAGTGAGTTCTAAACTCACTTGGTAACTCATTATTGATGTTAAAGCACGTTTAAATGAAAAAAATATAGTTTAAATGGTGTTTCTTCGTATTTTTTTATGTTGGACAGTCTTCACTGTGAAGAAGACGAAGTCCCAATCGATTGGACTTATCCCAATCGATTGATATCCCAATCGATTGCTATTAATGGCAATCGATTGACATGTGATCCAATCAATAGAACTTTTTACCAATCGATTGATACTATTTTTATACCAATTGATTGGAATCTTGTCCCAATCGATTGGAAGTTGCAGAATGTTGAAATTCTTGTTTAGTTTACATTATAACTATTTAGTTGTTTATTTACTGTTCAGTATTTCCAGCATGCCTTATTGTTGTAATATAGACGTGATAATGAGTTAATGCGTTATAGGATCATAGTAACGACGAAATTTCTGGATAATGATTGTGACGGTATATAATGTAATAATTGTTAATCCTTTGGATTTAACGTTCATTTCGTTCATAGTAGTCAGGCCACATTGGGATTGTCATGAATCGATGTTAAAGTTGAACTTAAGTAGGTTTGTTAAGATTTGGGAATCTTGCGTGGGCGTGCTTTGGTCGATCATATGTTCTTAAAAGTGATAGACAGACGAATGTGTCTATGACTACGGTGGATTGGACCATTTGCCCTAAGATAGCCAGATGATCTAATCATATGTTCTTAAAAGCGGTAGACAGACGAAGGTGTCTACGACTGCGGTAGATCGTGATCACTGGTAGACATCGCTAAGTCGTGGCATAGAATGATGTACTGTTGCTTAAAGCGTTATATCCCTGTAGTGCGGTGAACTGTGCATATGTTATTAAAAGCTGGGGATGGACTGATGTGGTATCCATGACTGCGGTGGACTGTGCATATGTTCTTAAAAGCGGTGGACAGTGCAATGGTGTATCCTTAAGAGTAAACTACCGTCGAGTCTGTTCCCCTATTGTAACGTATTGTCAGACTTAAAATGAGTAAGACGTTAGTAATCAGATCATCAGAATGATTATAGGAGTTACCCTCATTGAATCTTAATGGTTATCGTTTATAACTTGTTATAACTTTAATAGTTGATACCCTGTTAGTGTCTAACTCACCCAGTTTTCATTAAGCTGACAGGGTTTATGCCGCTGGACATTTTCATGTTCCAGCGCACCTTGGTTATGACTATACAGGTGACAAACCTGCAGGCGAGGACTACTATGCCAGTGACGATGTCCCAGCAGAGGACTACCCCAAGGGAGGTCAGGCAGAACAGGATTACTACGCCAAGGACTACCTCTACGTCAACTGAAGATTAGGCTAACTGTAGTTTAATTATCCTTACTGCTTTCCAGATCTTTTGTAATCTGGCATATGTTGCCTTAACATTTGTACTTCTGCAGTGTTTTGTTTTAATTCGAGACTTTGATGTGTAATAGTTAGTAACCTCCTTTTTGATATTAAGTTATGTGTTAACCAAAACTTAGATTTCATCTTTGTTACCTCGTTACTTATTATTGCTTAGTACTGTGTGGTGTGAACAATCATGTGACTTCACCAGTCGCTGCCTTTGGACCCAAAAAGGAAATTTATTTTTCTTTATTTTTGATGTTCCGGGGCGTGACAACATCTGCCCCTCTTTGTCATATTTTATGAAGCAAATCGTGACAAAGATAATGAGACACCCATTTTTGTCTAAACTTTTTCTTGAAATTTTTTTTATCTATTTTTTTAAATGAGAGGCATGTACAAGAATACGAATGATCTCAAAGCTTGTTTGAGATGCCTACGTATCTTATATGGAGAAGAATCATGTCGAGGTAGCTCCAGTGAGTGATGCCGTGATTGGCGAAGAGTGATGTGATTTACCATAGCAGGCAAGTGAGTGGTGTGCCAAGGTAGGCAGCTAGGAATTAGGAGTATTGCGAGGTTAAGCATATAGCTTCGTTGGGGATTAAGAGTGTCACCAGAATGGGCAAACGGCTCTGTTGGGGATTCATGTGAGAATCGAGCAGAAGAGGAATGGTGTAGTTGATAAGTGCGTAACCGCATAATCTCAAACTTTAACCGAGAATGTAGTAAAGTAAGGGTATGGTCGAGCTCGTTGAGCTACATACGAATCTCTTGTCGGAGAATCAGACCGTGCGTAGTTCGTGTTGCTGGGGAATGAGGGATATAGCTAGGAAGTACGAAGCTGCGTAATCCTAAACTGAGGTTGATGTTGATGATAACGGGATGCCACTTGACGGCTTACTCTCGATGATGATATTATGTTCAGGATATCTCTTGACGGACTCACTCCTGAGCTTGAAGATGTGAACGGGATGCCACTTGACGGACTCATTCTCAATAATGAGATTGTGAACAAGATGTCTCTTGACAGACTCACTCCTGATAGTGAGATTGTGAACAGGATGCTTCTTGACGAACTCATTCCAGAGCTTAAAGATGTGAACAGGAAGCCACTCGATGGACTCATTCCCGATAGTGAGATTGTGAACAGGATGCCCCTTAATGGACTCACTCCTGAGTTGAAGATGTAAACGGGATGCCACTTGATGAACTCATTCCCAATTGTGAGATTGTGAACAGGATGCCTCTTGACGGACTCACTCCTGAGCTTGAAGATGTGAACGGGATGCCTCTTGACGGACTCATTCCCAATAGTGAGATTGTAAATAGGATGCCTCTTGACGGACTCACTCCTGAGCTTGAGGATGTGAATGGGATGCCACCTGATGGACTCATTCCCAATATTGGATGAGGGGAGTAGGATGCCACGTGACAGACTGACACCTGATGCTGGATGATGTGAATAGGATGCCCCTTGACGGACTTACACTTGCAACTGGATGATATGAACAGGGTGCCACTCGACGGACTCATACCTGATGCTGGATAACTGGATGAGATGAACAGGACGCCACTTGATGGACTCATACTTGATGCTGGATGATGTGAGCAGGACACCGCTTGAGGACCTTTGGATTTGACAATACAGATAACCTGGTGATTTTGGATTTAGATTTTTCTTGGGGCTTGGTTGAGATCCAAGACGTGATCTTGAATTTATGGGAATCTGCCTGTCCATTTTCTTTTTGAGATTTGATTTTCCTGAAAAGACAAAGTGATTGTACGTTCTACCTATATGTTAGTGATTGACATGCTAGTTCACTAAGCGGGAAATTTTGAGAGTTTTGAGTAAACCTGGGTAGAACCAACTGCACCAACCAGATATCATAGTTCTTTTATTTTTGACCTGGAGCTTCATTTGCACAAAAGAAACCCTTTTCTCGGGAGCATAGAGGTTGAATTCTGTATTCTTCAATGTAAACCTTTGGAGCTGACGCTTGGTTTTCTTTTTCTTTTTTCTGTTTTTTGAAATGCACTCTTTTACCCCCTTAGCGCCCTTTCGGGTTTTCGCTGAGTCCGGCTCTGTCATTGTTGCACGTCGGCGCCCTTTCAGGTTCTTACCGCGTCGACAGTTTTGTTTCTTGCCATAGCCTACGCTCTTACTCACAGTGCCCTTTCGGGTTTTCGCTGAGCCTTTTGGTCTATGCTTTTCTTCACTTATTCTCGAACATATGATGTTGCAGAGGTATGAAGCTAGTGATGTAGTTTGAATATTGAACAGTGTTGCGGTTTGATGACGGATGTCAGCCAAAACTGTATACTTAACCTTTTAATCGGTCTGAGAGGACTTTAGTGGGTTGTAATGGAGGCTGGGGTGAGGGCCGAGAAAGAAGAGGTGGTATGAAGGCTCAAAGTTTGATTTTTTTTTTTTTGGTTTTGGTTCTTACGGCCATCTTTTGTTTTCCCTGGGAGGTTTTTTGCAACCCTTATGTCGATCGGCTTTTTTTTCTTCTCTTTTTTAGCTTCGACTTTGACACATATATACATTTTATTTTATTTTCTTTGCTTGTTTCACCTTGATGGCTTATTTAAATGCGAAAATATTCCCTAGTATATGAATTGGTCATTTTAAAGAAAATAAAATAGGATAAAAGGCTCAAAGCAGCGAACAAAAGGGAATTTTTATTTGATATGTATGGGAGCAGAAATGAAGGCCTCTCTTCCCCTCGATCAAAAATGTAGAGCATACAAGTTTGACATTAAGCATAAAATCTTTTGTCCGAATCAGAATTGATTGGGTCTGGAAAAACATCACCGTCCATTTCAGTAAGTATCAGAGCTCCTCCAGACAACGTCTTCTTGACAACGAATGGGCCCTCCCAATTGGGGACGAACTTTCCCCGAGCTTCCTCTTGAAAGGGAAAAATTTTCTTTAAAACCAAGTCTCCTTCTTTGAATTGACGAGGTCGGACCTTCTTGTTGAAGACTCGAGTGATTCTCTTTTGGTAGCATTGATCGTGGCACAGGGCTTTCAAACGCTTCTCGTCAATCAGGCACAGTTGCTCGTGTCTTTCTCAGACCCATTCGGCTTCTTTGAGTTCGGCTTCCATGAGGATCCTTAGTGCCGGGATCTCAACTTTGACTGGGAGAACAACCTCCATCCCATAGACGAGGGAATAAAGAGTTGCCCCGATCGAGGTTCGGATGGAAGTACGATAAGCCATGAGTGCCAATGGTAGCAGGTCGTGCCAATCCTTGTAGTTGGTAGACATCTTCCGTATGATCGTCTTGATGTTCTTGTTTGCTGCTTCAACTGCCTCGTTCATCTTAGAACAGTACAATGCTGAATGCTTGTGAGTAATCTGAAACTGCTGGAAGAGTTCGATCATCATGTCATTGTTGAGATTCTTGGCATTATCTGAGATGAGGGATTCCGGGAGGCCTTACCGGGACACAATGTTTCTCTTGACAAAGTGGGCAACGACCTCCTTGGTTACCCTAGCATGGGACTCTACCTTGACCTATTTCATGAAATAGTCGATGGCTACTAAGATGAAACAGTGACCATTAGATGCCTTTGGTGTGATGGGTCCGATGACATCCATTACCTACATAGAGAAAGGCCATGGAGTAGTCATGGAATACAGATCCTTTCGTGGTGCATGTAGTCGGTTAGCATGAATCTGACATTGATGACACTTCTTCACGAATTTAGCACAATCATTGTCCATGGTTAGCCATAAGTAACCCGTTCTCATTATTTTCTTGGCGAGCATGAGACTAATCATGTGTGGCCCACAGACTCCTCCATGTACCTTCTCCATTAAGTAGTTGGCTTCCATTGCTGCTACATATGTGAGTAGTCCCAAGTGATAGCTCCATTTGAGTAGGGTCTTGCCACTAAGAAAGAATTGTGAAGCAAGCTTTTGGAGGGTACATCGTTCTCCCATATTAGTAGTAGGGGGGTACTCTTATTACTCCAGAAAGTTCATGATGTCATAGTACCATGGCTCACCATCTGCCTCTTCCTCGATTGGATAACAATAAACTGGCCTAGACTTTACATCGATCATCAGAGGGAGAATCTCGTCCATCTTAGGGACCCTGATCATGGATGCCAAAGTTGCAAGGGAATCAATGAAATGATTATGATCCCGAGGCATGTGGTTCGATGTAGTCGAAGTATTTGCATAAGTCGATCAGACATCTTCTGTACGGGATGAGCTCGGCGTCCTTCCTAGCGTATTCTTTGGTGGATTGCTTGATGACAAGTTCAGAATATTCGAAAACTACCATTCTGCGAATGTCCATGTCCAGAGCCAGTCTCAGGCCTAAGATGCATGCTTCATACTTGGAGATGTTGTTGGTTGTATCGAAGCCTAGCTTGCTACAAACGAAAAAGTGCATCTCCCTTCTTCTGATACAACAACTGCCCCTGCCCCAGCTCCTTTGCTATTAGATGCTTCATTGAAGTACATTTTCCAACCTTCGAAGCTTTCATTGTCATTCTCACTGGTGGCAAATAAGATAGTCTCGTCTGGAAAGGAAGTATCCATCAACTCGTACTTGTTGATCGAAGTCTCTGCTAGTGATCGGCGATTGCCTGACCCTTGATGGCCTTCTGAGTGACATAGATGATGTCGAATTCTTTCAATAGCATCTTCTATTTTGAGATATTCCCGGTTAGTACTGGTTTCTCGAAGAAATACTTGAGTGGGTCCATCTGGGCGATCAAACATACTGTATAGCTGAACAAGTAATGACGGAGTCTGGAGGTTGCCGAAGTGAGTGCACAACAAGTTCGTTCTAGTATAAATTATCGAGATTCACAGTCTGTGAACCTCTTGCTTGGGTAGTAGATGGCACGTTCCCTTCGTTCAGATGAGTCGTGCTGGCCCAGTACACATCCCATCAAATGTTCAAGGAGTGATAGGTAAAGCAACAAAGGATGACCAGGCTCTCGCAGGACCAGTACAGGTAGATTTAAGAGGTACTTCTTAATTGTATGAAAGGCATGTCTTGTCATAATCCTTTCAGAGTAGCTTGAAGATCTGCTCACACTTGTCTAGTTGTGAGATGAAACGTGTAACAACCTGCATTCCCATTTAATTTAAAATTCATGTTCATATTTAATTTAGCGTAATTACATTTGTCACATTTAAAATTTAATTGGGATTGCCTGCTTTTATTTTCCATTCCCACGTGTTAAACTTTAATTCTTGTTTTATTTCATAATTAAAATTCTTGTTGGGGTCAAACTGCGATTATATAAAAATTAGTGATACCTGTGTTGGATTTTAAAACTGTATTTCAAAACGGTGGAAATGTTTGCTTTTAACTCAATCAATATTTTTATAAAACCGGGAAATCGATTCTTACGTTAAAATGAACTTTCTGTATTTTTGTGGTGAACACCGCGCCGCGAAAATACCAGTTTACTTTCAAAACTGTCCGCGCTGTGCTAAACTTCCACAGACATTGGAAGTGATGTAAAGTTAGACATGACTCATGATTTATTTATATTAATGGCAAGTAATCATTGGTTAAGGCATTGTTTGGGAGTGCCTTGTGTGTGTGAGTAATGTTGAATCATAAGCTTCCTTTCCCAAACACTTTTGGAGATTGACCCCTACTACTCTAAGTTGCCTCTTCACAATCTGTAGAGATTGTATATACGTGGGTGTATATCTGTGCATATGTATTGTATTTAGTTAATTGAGAAACAAAATCAATTTGTAGTGTATGTGTGAAGGGACTTGGTCCCCAAGTTTTACTACTTGATTTCTACATAAACCCCCACATGCCTCACAATCTAGACACTTGAGAGCTGAGCATTCAGGGAGTTTAGAGAGAGTTTCAGAGAAGAAATTTCAGTTAATTTTAGAAAGGGAGAGCTTATATCTCCATAACCTTAAGCTTGAAGCTCCAATTTGGGTTCTCATATTGATTCTTTCTCAACATATTCTCATCCCTTCATCTTTGATATCAGTGAGTATTTTAAACTCACCTAGAATGCAATTTCATAGTTCAATTACTGTTTGTGTGCTTGAATCATGAAACACCATGGTTGATTTCACAGATGAACACCATAGCTTTGAAATCAAGATTTTTCAATCTCAACCAAAATTTGTTTTCTTAGATAATAATGAAAGATTATGTTATATATAGACTATGTTTAAAGTAGTGAGGCCTAATTTGTTCATATGAGAAAGTATATAAGAAATTAAGTTTTGACAACTTTTAATGTTTCATAAAATTAGAGAGATATGGTTTGATTCATGTTAAATTAGTTGTAGATTCTTAATCCTTGTGAAAAACCAAAGAGATGCTTATATTGCAAGACACACTTACTTCCGAATTTGATCTGGGTCAAAAACAGACCCCAAAACTGAAACAGAGCAGTTTCACGAGGAAGATGAAGACTCTGCAAAGACTCGCGCGCGCGAGCGACCCTTTGCGCGAGCGAGCCACGTGGATTCAGGCAGGTAGAAAAGTTTTTATAAAGAAAATGAAAATCAGGCAGATCGCGCGAGCGGCCTGCGCGAGCGACCCTTCGCGCGAGCGACCCGCGCGTGCGATCCTTGCGTCCCCAGGGAGACAGAAGAATTTATATAAGAAAAAGGAAAAATGGGCAGGTCGCGCGAGCGACCCGCGCGCGCGATCCTTGCGTCCCCAGGCAGACAGAAGAATTTATATAAGAAAAAGGAAAAATGGGTAGGTCGCGCGAGCGACACTTCGCGCGAGCGGCCCGCGCGCGTGACTTCTGGCAGTTTCTAGTTCTTGCTGGTTTTATGTTAAGGAACTGTTTGGGTGGTATTTTATGAACTGTTAAAGCTCTGTTTGGGAATTTATTAAATCAAAATCTTAATTGGTTATGTTTGAACGATTAAAACGTTGTATTGTGACTTATCCATCCCCGTACGCTCGTTGTTTATAGATTTCAGTGATTTGCCTCATGTTTTAAAGTTACATGACATACACGTGGAGTCGGTTGTACATGCATGGTGAGTGTGAATGTTGGTCAGTATGGAAAGAGTAATGGTCAGTGTGGCATAGTGAGTGCGATTAAGATTGTGTTGTGGACACTCCCTGGTAAGTGAGTACCAAAGTGTGTTGTGATTGAGATTGCGGCGAGGGTGTCTTTGAAATGCGACGGTGGCAAAACTGGACACTCCCTGACGACCATGGTAGCGTCAAAGTGTGTGAAGCCGAACTTGGACATTCCCTAGCACCCATGGAAGTGCTAAAGTGTGGCCTACGGACACTCCCTGATACCCGAGTCTGGATACTGCGTGAGGGTTCCTCCGGTACTTGCATGGCAGATTAGGCAGTCAAAGTGTGAGACAATGGACACTCCCTGGTACCCCGGACCAAAGTGTGAGGCAAACTGGACATTCCCTGGCACCCCTGTGCTAAAGTGTGGCTATCGGAGTATTTTAAAGATACCAGTGTGTTATGGTGAGTTGTTGGGTTTTGTCGAGAGAAAAGAGTCGGTAAGATGAGATGGTGCATTGTTCTCATACACGGTCACATATACGAGAATTATATCTTTTAAATAATATTGTGCTTGTTTCCTAAAATGAACTCTTTGCTTTATTATTGGATTAAATGAGAAATGTAAAAAGGTAAATGAGTATGTTTTACATTCAAAGTTATGTTTTTAATACTCACCAGCTTCTTGAAGCTGACGACGTTGATGCGTCCTGGACATTCGTGTTCAGGTTTTTCAGGTTATGATCAGGCTGAGCATTACGACTATGCAAATTGAGAAACAACTGCTGGAAATAGAATTTACTTTCATATGCTTTAAGTTGAACTGTTAAGGATGACTGTAATAGACACTAAGTTATTGTTTTGATTTAAGGCGGTTTGTGCCTTTGGAGACCCCGTGCTGTAATATGTAATAAGTTAGAAAAATATTTATAAGCTTTGATTGCTCTACTCTGATTATTGTTTATTGTTGTTCGACGTTTGGGACGGAATCGATCCTTCAAACTGTCGCGACCTACGGGTCCATAAAGGAAATTAAACACTTTCCTTATTTATGCTACATTGGGGCGTGACAAAACGGCTGATGAAGTTGATCCGTCCTAGGAATCCTCGGAGTTCTTTTTCCTTTGTAGGAACAAGCATTTCAGTAATGGCCTTGATTTTCCCGGGGTCTATCTTGATGCCATGTCAGCTGACCATGAATCCCAATAACTTTCCTGAGATGACACCGAAAGCGCACTTGGATGGGTTTAGCTTGAGCCTGTACTTCCTAAGGCGATCGAAGAGCTTTTTGAGATCAGTGAGGTGTTCTGTTGTCTTTCGAGACTTTATGATCATGTCGTCGATGTAGAACTCTAGTTTTTGATGCATCATGTCATGAAAGAGGATTATCATAGCCCTCTGATAGGTTGCCCCGACATTTTTAAGGACAAATGGCATGACTCGATAGCAGAATGTGCCCCAAGGTATTATGAAAGGTGTCTTATCTCGGTCTTCCTCGTCTAGGAGGATCTGATTGTAACAAGAAAACCCATCCATGAAAGAATAGATCTCATTTGTAGCCGTATTGTCAACCAGTATGTGGATATTCGACAGAGGGAAGTCGTCCTTTGGGCTTGCCTTGTTGAGATCCCTGTAGTCAATACAGACTATGACTTTACTGTCCTTCTTGGGTATTGGGACCACATTCGCCAGCCATGTTGGATAGTTCATGACTATGATAAAGTTGGCCTCGAACTACTTGATTACTTATTCCTTTACTTTACTCGGGTTTCAGTTTCCTTAATTTTTGCTTGATGGGCCTAAATTCTGGCTTGATGGTGAGTTTATGTGTGACAATGCTAGTGGCCAATCCAAGCATATCTTGGTATGACCAAGCAAAGACGTCCTGATATTCTTTCAAGAATTGGAATAACTCCTGTTTATGCCTCTGTGATAATTGATGACCGATTTTCAATTCTCGAGGATTTTCGATGGTCCCGAAGTTGATAGTATCAGTTTCTTCTAAGTTAGGCTTTGCCTGTCCTTGAGGTTTGAGATTAATCTTCCGAGTTCGTGGGGTACTTCCTCGTCAGAATCAGAATCTTCTTCTATACACATGAGATTAGAGTTTAATTATATATTAAAATCGTGCTAGGTCTTATCAAGTTGTATGATATCTGGTGGATTAGTTGATTCAATCATAGGTTCCCTGACATCAATTTTGACAAAAAAAGAAAAAGAAAAAGAGACAAGTTTAGAAAGAGATTTGCATTTGAGACAAAGTGAACTAGCATTTCATTCAAAAGCATAAAAGATAGAAAGCCTTTACAAGTGTCAGATCCATTTTTGACTCGACATTCTTAAGTCAAGTGAAAACTTTACATATGTTGTTATCATTTTACCAAAATTCCCTGTTCTTGGGCAACATACAAAACTCCCAGTTGTTCAGGGTCTTGCCTTGCTCGGCTAGGCGAATGGTAGGTGGGGAAGTGGCCTCTTGACCGGCCATCATGAAGATCTCATCTTCAAACAATGCTCGGAAGCAACCCATCGGGACCGCAGAAGTCCAATCTGCATCTTGGGCGGGCTGTGAGCTTGAAATGTCCCCCTCTTGAACCTGGTCAGGGACCATAACCTCAGCGGGGTGAGAAAAAGTCTTCCGTATATGGGGGATGACTCTTTTAGTGATGAGGCCAGACTTTTGGCCCTTCAAGAATTTTTTTTTGTACCCGAGGGCACGGGTGTTGTTTTGAGTTAGTGGATTGACTGGCTCTGTCCGTCCTTGGTTTAGTCTTCCCAGGCCATTCTCTGGCTGATAGCCGTTCGCCTTAAGCTGTCTGGCTATGTTGACATGAGCCTTGGAGTATAATGGCTTCCTCTCTACCTTTCCCTCTGGTGCATAGGTGGCAGATGAAAACTCCGAGATCTGGTATATAGCAGGCTCAACCTTTCCACATGCGTTGATGTGTGGGATTGAGGGTTCTCCGAATATTGCGTATTCTTTTTCACCATGGACGATGATCAGAAACCCCTCGATAACATATTTAACATTTTGGTGTATAGTGGAGGGGACTGCCCCAGCCGGGTGGATCCATGATCTACCGAAGAGCATGCTGTAGGAGACAGGGATGTTCAAGATTTGGAACGTGACCTAAAATTCATAGGGAAGGCCTATTAATTTGAAGGTTTCCTTACGAGCTCCATCGAAACCTCGAACGATAGTGTTAGACCTTCTGAATCGCGTCTGATCGATGCCCATTCTCTCGATAGTGACCAAAGGGCAGACATTGACCGCAGATCCATTATTAACAAGCACTTGATTAAGTATCATGCCTGGGCATTTTACTACGAGATGTAGGGCCTTGTTATGACCAATCCCTTCAGGTCCAATCTCGTCATCAGAGAAAGAGATCATGTTGGCGGCCGAGACGTTACCCATGATCTCCGCAAGTTGGTCACTTGAAATACAATTGGAGACATGAGCCTCGTTGAGTACCTTCAAGAGGGCGTTACGGTGAGTCTCGGAGGTCAATAACAGAGATAGTATCAGAATCTGTGCATGGAATTTGTTCAGCTGTTCAATGATCTTATACTCACTGTGCCTAAGCATTTTAAAAAATTATTCTGCTTCTTTGTCAGAGACGGTTTGTTTAATTGGGCCGTCAGTTGGGACCTGTTCGCCTTGATCAACAAACCTTCCCGTATTTGAGATTTCATCGACATCTGCTTGACCTGGGATGGCTTGGGTATCCTTCACCAGAGGCTGGATGATGGACTGGGGAGCATAGAGGACAATGAGAGCTGATGGTGCTAGTGCTGAGAAGACCTCCAGTATGGTCCTCACTGGAGAAGGATGTGGCTCGGTTGCCTTTTGGATTTTTGCTCGGGGAGCAGTTGGAGGTACAAGCGTGAGAGGGAGGGAATGTATAGATATGGGCTCAGTCGCCCTTTGGATTGTTGGTATGGGAGCAGTCGAAGTTGGTACAAAAACGGAAGGAATAGAGCTTGTTGGTACAGAGTTCATATTGAGGTTTGAGAACCCTTTTCCAGGTTCATAGGGATCGAGCTACCAATCCATCTTAGTGAGGGATTACGAGTGACTGACATAGCCACCTCTTCATATTCGATAGTAACCACATTGATAGTTGGTGTCGCTGCTCCGTGCTGAGGGAGTGGGTTGCTAGCCACATTTGTGAGTGGCTCTAATGGTTTGATAGTTATCCTCCCCTCGTCGATCAGATCTTGGATTTTATGCTTCAATGCAAAGCAATCAACTGTTGAATGCCCAATCATTCCAGAATGGAATTGATAACGTTGGTTAAGATCATACGTCTTCGGGAGAGGGTCTGGAGTTTGCCCTATAGGGATTATCGCAATGGCTCTCTGGGCTAGCAACTTGCCCAGAATGGAGCTTAGTGATTCTGCCAATGGCAAGAATTTTCAATTTCTGTCCAACGACTTCCTTTGAAGTTTGAGTTTTGGAACTGTTCCGGCGGTACCGACCTATAACCTTGGTTTTGAGGTACAGGGGGCCGTGATGGACCATGGGTTATTTGTTGCACCATCGATTGTTAGTATAGAGGGAAGGCCTGTTGGTACATGGGAGGTGGCATAACAGGCTACTGGATATAGTTTACATGAGTGAATTGCGAGGCATCCGGATAGACGACTGTGACCTCATTTTCCTTTCTGGCCTTCTGGTTATAGGAGATGCCAGCCTGATTTTGGTCTATAGTATCCTTTATCTTTCCCGATTGCAAGCCATCTTTTACCATTTCCCCATGTCTGATGAGCTAAGCAATTGATCATCTAACCATCGAGATAAGTCTTTTGTAATATGGGCGTTGTTGGGAATGTATGAATGCCTTTACCACTCGGAGTCGTTCATTGGGGGGAATACTTGGGATCCGACCTCCCTCCAGCGGTGGGCATATTTTCGGAAAGACTCTTTAGTCTTTTTATCAATTTTCTGCAATAAGTATCTATCCAGTGCTACGTCGGCGTTGTACCAGTACTGCTGGAAGAAGGTTTTCATGAGGTCTTCTCAAGTGGAGTCCTTGAAATTCTCAAGGCGTATGTACTACCGAAGAGTCGGTCCCACGAGAGTCTTTTGGAAGAGGTGGACTCGTAGTTGTTCATTTCCCGCGTACTCGCCTAGTTTGCCAATGTATACCTTGAGGTTGATGAACGGGCCTCCAAACCCGTTATACGTGGTAAATAGGGGCATCTTGAATTTGGCTGGGAATACGATTCCTGGAGTGGCAGACAAATCCGAGAAAGACATCCCTCCTTGGGAATTGAATCCCTGCATGGCCTTGAGAGTGCTTTCTAAGCATTTGATTTGTTGTGCCATGGTGTTCATTTTCTCGAGTCTCCTTAATCTTTTCTTCTCGGCGAAATGGTCGATTCCTCCGCTGACGGTGATTGTCGGTGCATGAATGGAAGCATGAGGGGCAGTGAATTGATTTGAAAGAATGGTCGGCAGGACCTGGAACGAGGTTGTTGCTGGCGGTACCTCAACATATACATAACTGGCTGGTATGGGCAGTTAGTTCTGGCTGTCAGACTGCCCTGATGTAGTTGGTATAGTAGTACTGCATGGTAACTGACCAGCTCCTGTGGGGGATGCCGGGTGCTGAGTAGCTATTTGTCTGATCGACTATAGAGAACAAATCGTTGATTTGTTGCTGAACACTCGGGTGATCAAGGGTTTGAGTGTTGCTTGTAGCCTCGATTAGGTTTCCTTCAGTGTTGCTCATATTTTGTTGCTGCCTTCGGAGGTATCCTCGAGTTAGGATAGGGCTACGGACCCAATCTTCCAGTGTCCTCGAATTTTTGAACTATTGAGAACTATCTGTCGAATGATAACAATTTAGAATATATATATATATATACTTATGGAGATTTTATGATTATAATCTATGTAAGTATGGTTTATCAGCTCATTTTTTTATATGTTGGAAAGTTCCTAAGTTCATTAGGCAAATAAGTTAAAGAGATTTGATTTCTCAAGAATTCGAGAAAATTCAAACTTTTATTAAGATAGATCGGTTTGGGAAGTACCAGATTTTATTACATATGCATCCTACTTGACTGCGAAGATTTTTCAGCTAGAGACACTAAGCCTAAAACATTCCAGACGTAATCCCTAGCAGTTTTGAAGCCTGCTTGGGTTGTACTAAAATTGCCCTGAGCAATGCTCACGGTTAGGTTTCTGATTTCTTTTAGGACGCCCATCAGGTTGTCTTTCTTGGAAATTTCGAGCTCAAGCTCTTTGTTTAATGCATCGATCCTTGACTTGACCACGGTAGAGATGAAGTATTCCAGCCTGCTAATCATTGTGTGAGCATTCTGAAGATTGGCTTGTGCCTGGTTCCTTTCTCCTTCGACATAATTGATGAGGGCCCTGAGCTGATCTGTTTCTGATTCGGCTTGCGCTCTAGCCATCCCCTCTTGCTCGAGGGCAACTCTGAGTTGGTCCCTTTCTGTTTCGACTTGGGTTCTAATGATTCCCTCATGATTGAGGGCTTCCATGAGTTTTTCGATGTGGTCTTCGATCCTTGACCCGCCCGTTCTGGGCTTCCCTGAGCTAGTTGTAGGTAGTGTTTCAAGCAGTCATTGTATCCACTTGTCATATGAGGGGTCTACACCGACATGGCAGTCCTCGAGGGTTTTGTCATTAGAAATGATCTGGTACCAATGCCCTAATATTTTATCGTAGCACTCTTTTGACACAAGAGAATAGTAACCGAAGCAGAAAAGAAGCACGCCCCCTATTATCGGGACTCGTTGATAATGGCCAAGCTGTTTGAGAACACGTGTAGGGATGTATGGTGCCACACCCGAAAGATTGATCAATGGGATGAATGAGAGAGTGCTAGTTTGGAGTCGGATTGATACGGGGGAAGACCAACATAAAAACCATTGAACATTGTGCTCCTCTAGTTGAGCCAAATACTCATGCCATTTTTCCTTCCCTTGAATAGGAAATGGTCGTCTGTCCAATAAGGTGATGATGTCGACGATCATGAAGTTCTGGATCGGGACTGGATCTGGCATCTTGATGAGATGAGATTGTATCCAGATCTGTAATAACCCAGTGCTAGCTGCGAAGAAACTTTTACCTTCGTTTTTGCAAAAAAGATAAAGTCTGTATAGTTTCAGCTAGTATCGCCGGGATGACTATGGCCATCCTGGATCTGAGTAAGGACCCCGATCAGAGTCATATCGACCTTCCTGTCCTTCCGGGGGAATAGTAGGTGGCCTAAGAGACACAGAGCAAGAACCCATAGCCGTTTGTTCTGCCAGTCTGATCGTGTGCAGTAGAAGTTGTATATGTCATATTCCCTAGAAGTCATGAACGCGTTGGTGAGGAAGTCGATAGAGAGTCGCGAGAAGTCCCCACCTACTGCTTTCGTCAATACATCCTTCTTTATACCCAAGAATTTAGGTATTTTGTCATTTTTGGTTTGAAAATTTGGTTGAATGGGATCCTTGGAAATAACCAGTTTCAATAGACCGGCGTATTTATATAGATTGTAGAGTCTCAATCCTAGTTGTAGCAGGATTTACCCTTATGGTAAGTCTTGCTACAAGAAGGAATACTCTCACATACATTCTCATATAAAATAGGTAACTTCCACCATCAAAGGAATCCTTATTTAATAAGGAAACCACCAAATAAGGAATCAAATCATGATTAGAAAATAATTCCACTAATGAAATTTCAGACACAATCATAACAGTTGGCACATTTAGAAGAAGAGACATGCTATATTTTAGCATAGCAGCTGCATTTGAGATGTCTGCATAAATTTTAAAGAACCTATTAAGTGTTGTAGAGAAGGAGAATTGAGCAAAGATTATTTCATATTTCTTAATTCTTAAATGATATTTTCTTCCTTAATGAAACATAAGGGTACGAATATTTTTAATTTCTAATATTGTCGGTATAAATCATTTGAACATATCTAATCTGTGTTATTTTATGAATTTAAATGGGAACAGAACATTTGGTTTGAATTATCCCATAAAAGAGTATTTGAACATGGTTAATTATATACGTCAACACACTTTTGTGATATTAAAAAGGATCTACTCACTACACATATCTAATTGCTCTTTAAACCAATTTATACAAATGGTGACACTAATCCAAGTGTGTGTACTTGTAGAGAGAAATTTGCTTTTGCATTTAGCACTCTCTAGTCTCTCCTTTGAAAATAGTTGTGATTTGCTTTTCAAATTTTGTACTATCATAAATATGATTTTTAGTACATGTGACGGTGGAATCACCTTTCAATATTTTTTGAACCATTTATGATATAAAATTTAGAAACTACTCGTATAACATTAATCATTTGAAAACCTTTGAACTATTCGAATTGTTTTGCAATGACAGAAGTACCCCTACTAGCTAACCATTAAAAAATAGAAAGAAATACCTCGCTCAATTTGAACAGATGAAGGAGACGTGTGGATATGTGATTAAACAAGGTTAAACAAACATTTCCATAATTAAGTGGTATGCCTCTTCTGATTCAAACACTGAACACTCATTTTTATATGGAAAGCTCTTTTTACGAGAGAACATGAGAGGTGTCTTCTGGTTGGTTGAGCTGCTTTTGCTTTCGTCACATCACCATCTTTTCAAAAAATATTTAAATAAAAATTGTATATTTAAAAACATAACAAAAGATTAAGAAAGGTTGATACACATTAATTAATTGCAAATCTTGGTAATGAACGAAAATCGAGGATTTATTGTACAAAGTTTTGTTGGAGTTTGAAACTTTGAATTTTGAAAAAGAGAGTGTGTGGGTTTGATGGAAAGAGAATTTGAATGTAACGGTTGTTAATTTAGTCAAATTCTGCATTAATCACTTTCCCACTTTCCATTTCACTATTTCGATGAGACTTTTTGTGTGTGATGTTCAAACAAAAAAATAAATAAATAAAAAAATCAAAGGTCCCATTTTGACCATCTTGGAATATGGCTTTTCTATCTTGAGAGTATGGACAGTATTGGAATTCTAAGGAAATGTTAAATCACTAAAACAAGGTTTAGGGGGGGTCCAGAATTTGAGCTAGAAAAAGTATTATATGGCCCATAGGGGCCTAATTAAGATAATGGCTTATGAATGACTTCTAAGTGTATAGGCTGGTCCTCTTCATGTGCTACTGTTCAAGAATAGAATTTTAATTGACTGACCTTTTGTGAGGACAAGGTGGGTCATATTTCGATTTGACACAAGAATTGGGGTTAAAGCCGAGGTCCCTACCTAACATGCTTAACAAGTTCGAGCATCTAAAGCTCGTTTTCATGTTTTTCTAACTTGTGCTGGATAGCCTAGATTAGACTTTGTGGGATGTTATTCATTTATTTATTTATATATAAATTTTAGGAAATCATAAATTCAGAGCAGTTTTCTTTAACGTCAGAGCAGATTCTAATACTTTTTTATTTGTAATGAAAAAAATCCGTTAATAATGTCAAAAATTCGTTAGAAAAATGGTGGGTTGCTCTAACAATAAAAGAAATTGCTCTGGCATTATAGATTGCCTAAATTTTTACAGTATCTTCTAAAATAGACATGGGTTTGCCAGATGTTTCGGTTGCTCTCAAAAAAAAAAAGAAAGAAAAAAAAAAGAAAGAATTTTCTTCCCCCTCAAAACGTAATGTAAACGTTCAATTTCATACTAATCCAACCAATTTGCAACTGATCTTATGCACCATCTCATTGCTAAAAAAATCATACAATTCAAGAAGTACTATAATTCTTAAATTTGTTTTCCAAATATCAAGTGGACTTTGCCCAAATAGTGTGACTTCTTTCTTTCTAATGGGGAGATTGATGGTTCGCCTCCCTTAAGAGTCTTTGTTTGCCCCATGTTTGTTCTTCAGTCGGAATGACTGACTCTTGTTAGACATTGTTGTGGGACTTTGTGATTGAATTGAGTTGGGTTAAGGGTGTGTGCGTCTATTGTCCAGCCATAATCCAAGTAAGTATTAAAATAAATAAATAAATAAACAAATAAAATAAAATTTATTTTCCAAATATTTTACCATTCTGAAATTGGAAAAAAAATGTAACATTAGTTTTTTCATATCTCCAAACTTTTTGCTATGAGTAATGCTAGAGTCACAAATAGATACTTACAAAAGGATGTGACATCCTATGTGACACCCATGTGGTGGATGTGAGATGTGGCACCCATGTGACAGAGTTAAGTATGGTGGGCCCTACTGCTACAGGAGTGACACATGGGATGCCACATTCTTTTGTGAGCATCTCTTTATGACTCTTTTGTGACTCTAGCATGAGAAGTGCTAGGCATACATCCCAAATCACACCCCAAATCACACTATATGTTTTAAATGCATGTACTATGTGCTGTTTGAATTTTTCACACTTTTTTGTGCACCACTTACACAACACATGGTACATGTATTTAAAGCAAGAGTGTAGTTTGAGATGTGGTTTGGAGTGTGTGCATAGCATTATTGCTCTAGCATTATTCTTTCAATAATGATACACCCACATCTCCAACCACACCTCCAACTACATCTTTGCTTTAAATGCATGTACCCTGTGCTGTGTAAGTGGTGCACAGAAAAATGTAAAAAAATCAAACAGCATAGGGTACATGCATTTAAAGCATAGGATGTGGTTAGAGGTGTGGTTGGAGATGTGGGTGTATCGTTGTTATTTTTTTTGGTTATTGTAGCCCTCTTAACAATATAAAAATGAGAATTTTTTTCCCCCTGGAAAAAGGGTTAGTCAAACAAAAGAAAAAGCCAAACGGCACATATAAAATGTAAGGACATACCCCAGGATATACAATAAGACCAACACAAGCATATAAAACTACACAAATTAAATGGAATGGAAGACTACCTAAGGCCAAAGACAGAGAAAAAACCATCCAAATGAGCAACATGGCTAGAAAACCAAAGAGGGAAAAAAAAAAAAAAGAACAAGCAACAAGCTACTATCAAGGTTTATGACGACCCTTAAGGACGATTTTCACTTAAGTGCATCTTTGCTTCTCATTTCTTCTGTCGGGAAGAAGTGGGGTTAATAAAGGCTACGTCCATGTCATCATCCACCAAGTCATCTTTAATTTCCTCATCTTTAATGAGATTCTCCTTCATAGGACCACCCTGAGCTAACATGCTAACGCTCAATCTCAAGAACTGATATCATATACATAAGAGATTAACTTATTGAATAAGTTACTAATTTTTATCGACGGAGCGTTAGACATAGAAGAATCATGCAGTCTATAAGAACTTGCAACGCCTCCCTATCTCCATGTTAACATTAGCTTTAGCCTTACCCTTACCAACTACTTTAGTTCATTGACCCTCATCGTGGGAGCCAACCAAGGGATTTTCTTTCACATTAAGATCATTCGGAGAACTCTTAACCGAATTCTTAACTGGAAACCATTGTTGAGAACATTTCAGAATAACTGGATTGGGATACGCAGGTTGACCCTGAGTCTTTCTATTGCAATCATGCCCAAAACATTTGCAAAGAGAGCATCTAGTGGGAGTCCATTGATACTTAACATGAATAGTGATTGGGTCATTACCAGCGAGGGGACCCTCATCTTCCAAATAAAAACTTGTAAGCCAATCCTCGTTAGCATCACTCCTTAAAAATGGGATATTTGGTCATAGACCTCTTAAAATAATGTACTATAGCCAAAAACCCACACAATTTGGTCATTTTTTTATAAAGCCCCTCACTACCTTTTGAATTTGGTGAAAAACCTCTCATATAACAGAAAAATGACTAAGACAATATTATCTGTCAACTTTAAACCACCATAACTCACTCGTTTTTTAATTTTATTTTATTTTAACTTTTTGAGTGATTTTTTTTATTTTTTATTTTTTCATGTATTTCTTCGAGATCTACGTAATAGAGTTGAAAATTGTACAAAAGAAAGTAATTTGGAACCTCCTTTTTTGATTTTATTTGTAATACTAATATTATCTGTCAACTTTAAACCACCAAAACTCACTTGTTTATTTATTTATTTATTTATTTTATTTTTTATAGCCTTTTTGAGTGATTTTTATATTTTATTTTATGTATTTCTTCGAGATCAACGCAATGGAGTTGAAAATCGTACTAAAGAAAGTAATTTGGAACCTCATTTTTTTATTTTATCTGTCAAAATAGATAATATTATCCGTAAACTTTAAACCACCATAACTCACTCATTTTTTTAGTCTTTTTGAGTGATGTTTTTATTTATTTATTTATTTATTATTTATTTTAACATAATTTTAATTTCATGTATTTCTTCGAGATCTACGCAACGGAGTTGAAAATTTTACACAAAAAGTAATTTGGAACGGGTGATGTTTTGAACTGAAGCACTCCATGGTAGTACTCTTAAAGCATGTGGTAGTATGCATGTCATGCATTGCATACATGGTACCACGCATGTCATGCATTGCATACATGGTACCACATGCTTCACGACTCTGAGAGTGGTACCATAGAGTGCCTTGGTTCAATGATGGAGCGACAATAATAATTCCCTATGAAACCTCATTATTTTATTTTATTTTATTTTATTTGTGAAAACATTTAATATTATCTGTTTTGACAGATAATATTAAGTTAAAACAATCATAATTTTATTATATTTTGTCTTTTGGGAAGACTTTTTTTTTTGGTTGTATTTCATGTATTTCTTCAAGATCTATGCAATGGGTGTAGAAATTTTGCAAAAAAAGATACGTTGCAGCTAAATATTGTGATTTTATCTATCTAATATATCATATTTTATGTTTTATCTGTCTACAGACAGATAATTTTATTTATTTGTATTAACGGTGATAGCCTTTTCAATTCTTGGATATTTTGGGTGATTTTTTTTGAAATTTTTTTTTCGAGATCTCTTCACCTATGTGCCAATTTTATGAAATGAATATGTTTTTGTTATATTTATGCAAAAAAGCGCAGCTTTTTAATATTTGCTTACAGTTCGCATGGTAACGTTGTGGTTTTTGGTTTTCAATTTTGGTTTTCATTTTTTTTTATTGATGCTTACCTTTAATTCAATACAAAACTGAAATTAAACAAAAAAACAGCAACGTTACCATGCGAGCCCTTAGTTTTTAGTTTTTTTTTTTCCCTAGTATTTCATGATCAAAGTTAATCTAGGTTGATAGATCTCATTTGGCTGATTCCAAAATATCAAAATTTACAAAAAAAATGGACTAGTAGAACAAAAGTTATAGCACTTTTGAATTTTTTAGGCATAAAAGACCTAATAAATTAAAGAAAAGTAATATGAATTTTAACTTAGAAGAGTTTTTATTGAGGGGTTATGAACGAAGTCCCTATAAAAATTGCCGAATCCAATAACCATTTGTTTGGAATTGATTTCCGTTTGAAATACAATGCATTCGAAGGCTTAGAATGCAGAAGTCAGAACAAAGGCCCAATTATGTAAGTCTGACACGGGCCGAAAATGAATAACATTATAATCTGAAAAATGCTAGACTCACACAGCGAATCACACACTTTTTTCTCACATAATTTTAAATGTATGTACCATGTGCTATATAAGTGGGGCACAAAAAAATGTTAGTGCTCTTACAATTTTCTGGGCCGGACTGGTTAACCAATGGAATACATTGGTTAAAGATAGTGGGTCTCAAACCAAAATCATATGTTTACATAATTGGGCCTTTGCACTAACTTCTGCATTGGGCTCAATAAACCCATCTCTAACTGGGTCTGAGATATGCAACCCACTTGCCGACCGCCTAGCCTATACACAAAAGGGCTCCATATTATATAGCCGTTGTAAACTGAGGGTACTAACGGTCGAAAAAGGAAGGATTCAAATAATATCAAACAGATATATAATCAATCCTCTTTCCAACGGTCATTTCCCATTCTTGCGCTCCCTTGTTACATTCTATCTCCCTCCAAGAAAACACTTACTCTCAACACTGAAAAGGTTATTATTTCTTCTTCAAGAACACAGCATAAATAGCAATTCAAGAGGAGAAAGAAAGCTTCAAGAAATGGACGATTCTGACAAGGGTTTCTCATCTTCAACACCAATCAAACCTTCTTTAATGCCAAAATGTCCATCCCCAGGTATGCGTCCCTTCTCTATCTGGGTGTATATATTCATATGTATGGAGTACATGTATTGATTATATATAATCTGGGTGTCTGAGCTGTTTCCAAGTTATGACTCATTTTACTGCTGAGGAAAAATATGAGAAGATTAGGAGTTTAGGAATTTTGAGGTTGAATGTGTAGTTGTAAAGACTGCAACTTTTCTTTCTCCTTTTAAATTCCCAGTTTTTCTCAGCAACTATACTAAACATATTAGTAATTAGTACAATAGTTTGATATTCCTTAGTTGTGTAAAAACTTGTACCAAAAACAATTTTCTGAATCGGTGCAGGCAGAACCGATGAGAATGGCTTGAACTATGAAATGAAGAACCCAAAGAAACCAATAACAAAGCACTTCATGTCACCCACAATATCTGCAGCTTCAAAGGTTGCTGTTCCAAGAAAGAAAATCTTGGCTGAGAGGTACCAAGATTTGAAATTTTCAGATACCCATAACCAAAATGTCCCAATCCTTGATTCAAAAACCAGTGGTCGTTACAGCCGATCTTCTTCTTCTCGGCTCACCCCATTAAACAGTAGTGCATCTGAGTCTGATGATGATGATGATGAGAACTCTTTTGTTGCCAATTCATCTTTGAAGCCTTATGACCCATTAACAAATTACCTTTCCCCGAGGCCTAAATTTCTCCGATTCAAGCCAAATAGGCATCCTGAGGTCTTTCTTCACCGAGAAAATGGGATTAGAGAAGGAAAAGGTGGGTCTGGTTTTAGAAGAACAAGTGCTTCTTTTGATTCCCAGAAAGCCAATGTTGACAAAGACTCGCCGGCAGATGCTTTGCTGCCTTATTCTCAAGTAGGTTCTGTAAGACAAGGTAATGGGGTTCACAATAGTGAGGAGGATGATTCTGATGAAGAGATTGAAGAATTTGAGGGCAACGGTCTGACTTTGAAAGGGGTTTTGAAATTTCTCCTACTATTTGTTGTGCTGTTCTTATCTACCTCATATATATCTTCTATGAACTCTCCTACACCTTCACCTACTTTACTAGTTATAAGGGGTCTTAAAGATGAGTTCTACAAAATTCAGAATCTTGTCTTTGAAGCTGTCACTATGAATATTCATGAAGGTGGAAGTGAATTTTTTGATTCAATAGAGGAGGTACAATTGGGTTCTCTTCGAGTGAACGAGAGACCAATTGAGAGTGGATTTGAGAAAAGAGAGATGGTTGAAAATGGTAACAGTGAACTGGTGGAAAGTTCTGAGGTTTATGGTGAAATGGTTGATCTGCAGCATGGAAGAGCTGAAAAGTTTAGTCATGGTGAAATGGAGAAAACCCAAAAGGTTTTTGATGTGTTGAAGGGGACACAAATTGCTCAAAGTGAAGATGTTGATCAGTTGAAGGGGCCAGAAATTGGAGAAAGCTATGGTGTATATGATCAGGAATTGAAGGATACAGTAGAAGGCTCTGAGAACTTGCAGGAGATAGAAATTGCTGATGATACAGATTTTGGTGATCATGAATTGGAGAAAAAGGAGAAGCCTACACCACTCATAGCTCTTAGTGTTTCTGAGAAAAAGGTTACTGTTGATTCAAATTCTATAGATGAAAGAATTGGAAGTGTAATCCAAATTGACGTAATTGATGGATTTTTTGATGGCGGAGTTGGAAAAGATGTAGTTCAGAATGAAATGGAGAGAATTGAGGATATAACTATGAATTCAGGTGATGAAATAGACATCCTAGAGGCGATCGACATTGAAAGTACGATATCTGATACCATTAATCCTAGAGCAGCAGTAATGGGTGCTGCAATATTTTCCATATCTGTGGCATCTTTGTGTTTAGTATTTCATTTAAGGCACAAGAGAGCTTCAGTGAAGTGTTCTTTGCCCCTTGGAGACTCCATTCATGAACCTATGATTGCAGATAAAATCAGCCCTATACTTTTTCATGTTGAAGAAGATCAGGAGATTCAGAACCCAAAAACTGAATCTTTTGTGAATCCCAAATCTTTGGTTCCTTCAATGGAGGAAGAATCAAGAGGGTTTTACCGATTCCACTCACCGAGAGTGGAATTGCTAGCAGAATTTGCAGTTGGAGAGAGAAGAGAGAGCAGCAGCTCCCTTAAGAGCTGCGGTATGAAAAGCAGAATGATGGAAACTATAGAGAGCAACACTTGTGTTTCTCAAGAGAAGGTATCGTTGAGCAAGCTAGTTTCGGAGTTCTCAACAATGGAGTCTCCTTCATATGGGAGCTGCTTTACTGCTGAAAAGAAGATTGTAAAGAAAGAGGTAAATGCCAAACATTCGTTTTGTTATTTCAATAGATTTATGAACTAAGTATATATTTACATGTTGGTTGTAACTTGTAAAGTTGTAAGTAATGACGTATATAGTATGTTTTTGTATTGGAACAGGAGAGAAAAGATGGAGAGGTGAGGAAAGTAGGGACAACTCCAGTGAGGAGATCAAGCCGAATCCACAACCGTTCAATCATGTCACCATGATTCTTCAGATTCATCACCTGGAATTGTTCTTTTGAATTGTACCTTGAGACAGCATTCTCTGTTGTTCCTTGCTTCAGGAGGGCCCCTCCCCCTGCTGCTTAAAATAGGAGAAATGGGAAATTGTTGACTATCCACTGTAGTTGTAGCTGTCTAATGTATGAACTGATTTTTCATTTGAATGGAAAAAGCAAATTCATTAGTTATCTCTTTCTACCTCTCTCTTTACACACACCACACCCCACCACACAAGCATATCATATGTGTACATAGATTTGTCTGCCATCTCTTCAAATTTCTTTTTTTCCATCCAATTCCTCCTCAAAAGTTCCATTTTTGTCTTTGGTGTGTTGATCAGTTTCTGCAGTTCTTAGTTGTCGATGCTTTGCAGATTTTAATATCATCTTGGTAGAGGAAGATTCCAATATTCAGCAAAATATATGTAGTTGCAAGTGTAAAGTTATAGAGATACATTTTGGACTTACATATGATGCAACCAATACATACACTATAAAAGTTGCAACAAATGGCACCTTGAAGGCCTTATGTAACAATTTGGCATTGAATTGAGATGTATGATACAACCAAAATCACATGGATGAAAACTAAAATTAATGAAAGAGTGTAGAGGGAAAACGTAAAATAAATGAAACCCTAAACTGCCTTATGGGAGCTATTTTCCAATGGTAAATGGTATTTTCTTCATGCCAAACTTATATTTTGGCATTGTTATATAGTGCTAAAATGCTATGTTTTAGCATATGTGCTCCAATGTTACATGCTAAATGAAATGCTATTCCTTTCCTTATAGTAGAAAAAGTTAAGATATTATCTTGTTTGGCATGCCAAATTATAGCATGACAAAGCCACATCTCCAATGGTGTGCCAAATATTATGCCAAATTATAGCAATGTCAGAGGTTTGTTCAAGGTCATGCTATAATTTAGCAAAATAGCATAAAGTGTAGCATTCCCATAGGAGATGTTCTGAGCTAGTTAAACAACTTCACACAATAAAATAAAATTACAACAATTTTCATTTCTTATCTAAGAAGATGCATGAGATATGAACTTTAGGATGGCCATGACTCATATATATATAATAAATAATTTTTTTTTTTTTTTTGATTTTGTTATTCAGTATGTATGTAAAATTCCATAGATGAACAAATAGGAAGTGTATTCAGAATAGTTGAACTACAGATATAGTCATATACAAAATCAATCTCTCTCTCTCTCTCTCTCTCTCTCGTGGAAGTCATGTACAAGGTTTTATTCTCTCATTTCTTCTACAATACATGTCAAAAATTGAATTTACTTCTACAATATTTCAGCCCCAATCTATGCAACTTGGGCAAGTTTATCTTAATTCTTCTATAGGAACCAGAGGGGGCCTGCAATTGCTTATAAAACTAACTCTTTTACTTGGAGAAGATGAAGATGATAATGAACCCTTTGAGGCTTTCTTTGATATGGTGGGCTTAGGAAGTGTGAAAGATTTGTAGGCATCTAAGCCACCAGCATGACTCTTGCATGATTTCATTTTCTTTCTATAAGGACTTTCCTTCTTTGCCAGATCTTCTATGCTTGTTACTCTTGACAGACATGTAAAAGATTGAGACTTGCCTTGATAGAACTTAGAAAGTCCTCTCCTGCATATACACAAAGGTTTACATTAGTCTCAAAGCCTATAAGTATGTGTAAGCTTTCATGGCTTAGGTTTCAGATATTGTCTTTGTGTATATAAATATATAAATAAATATATGTATGACAGTATTATCCAAAAAAGGGTTGCAAAAAATATAAGAAGATACAATTAATAAGAGAAAAAATAAAATAAAATGGAAACCTCCTTCACTTTTCTTAAAAGCAATCAAAATTTTAAGTGCAAACAACACCCATATGAATCTATGGACAAGAATTAGAATAAAACTTGTAAAAATCAAAAGGTTTTTGATGAGAATTCAGATATTATAATTTGTAAAAAGTTGCTTACTTGATAGGTAGTTGGGCCATGAGCTCTGATAGATCATATAGATCAGATCCATTGGAATGAGAAGAAGATGAATATGAAGTTGATGATGAAGATGCATCATCAGCCACATCTGATGAAGATGATGATCCATTTGAGATTATTGAATCTTCATTTGAGGATGTTGATAGTGTAGAGATGCATGTATCATCCCCATCATCATCATTTTTATAATTACCATATTTTGGGCATGGAACCCTAAGCATTTGATTTTTGCCTTCAGCCATTGGTAGTCCCATAACTTGAAGAAGAAAAGAAAAAGTTTATAAGTTGTGACTTTAGGTCTCAAAAAGCTTCCAATATATATACACACACATTTATTTGGGTCCTCTCTGACTCTGAGGCAGCATATATACACACATATACATATGGGTTGGGTTGGTTCCTATCATGACAAGTAGGAATATGAAATTTACATGATTCCTAGGGTTGATTGAGTAAACAAATCATATAATAAGAGTAAATTTGACATCACATCATTGGCCATCTTAGTCTTTTTCAACGTATAGATGCCAAAACTTGACTATGGTTGCATTGGAAATCCATGAACTTGTTTGTCATCATAGTGAGGCCCTTTATTTTTACAATAATTAACTCTTATGTATATGTATACATAATTACATATACGTATTGTGTAGACAATTAATGGCCTTATCTTTAGATTCGAGATTATCTGGTCATATGGTTTGAAATCCTTTGACTTTGCATTTTGTGTGTACTTTTTTTATTTTTGTTTTAAAGTAAATGTTAGAATCATACAAAATTTTATACAAAATAATTTTATATTTAAATTTTAGTGGGTTTTATGTGAGATTCATGTATTCCCCATGTGGGGTTCACTGGAATTAAAGATCAAGATTATTTTGTACAAAATTTTATATAAAATTTTGTATAAATCTAATACTATGGTATTTTTTTTTTGTTGTTGCTAAAGTTGCATTTGTGTGTGCACTAGTTGAAGAGGATAAGCTCTAAAAGGTATGTGGAAACCCATCCATATCCTTATTTCCAAGTCACCATCTCATCCCAACCAAACATATATATCTGCAAATACTCATTTTATATTCAAAAGAATCATTTGTCAAGATTATGTGAGAAAAAAAATGTTCTTCTAGATATACATGAGGTCCAGAATTTCAGATAAATTCAGATGTATTGACTGGGATGATTTAAGGTGGCTGAGGTTATTCCCATTATATGTGTCATGGGCCCACCTACCTTATCAAGTCATATGAAACACATCTTTATCTTCACCACTAATGCTATGGATCTCAAATTTTAATTCTCCAATTTGGTACTAATCATATACAATGGCGTTGATCGATGTTACAACATATCATTATATTTGATATAACTAATAAAGTATTTGGAAGTAAATTTGGGATTTACTCATATCTTTATTCTATCTTCCTATCCAGACTAAAGGTAATCACACTTAAATTTAGGGAGAATACATTTATATACTCAGTTCAATGCTTTAAAAATTATTAGTTTTGTGTTAACTCTACTAAAATAAAGGAAAAATATATAAGAGAGTAGTGGCAATTTTGTAAGTTAATGAGGTTCAAACAGCCCTGTTCTATTTCCCAATCGATTATGTGTTTAACCAGATAAATATGTGTAGTGCACCCATATTTGGTGGTGCTATTCTATAATATAAACCCACATTTTTGTGATATTTGAACCTTATCAAACTATATATACAATACTACACTCATATTTTGTGATATGATTATAGGTTGTAAAAATCACAGAACAAATTTCTTAGCTACGCCACTGATGTTATGGCTTCATGTTTTTTTTTTAAAATCTAAAATATGACAGTGAGGCCACCTAAAATAACTCCCATTATCAGTTGAAAATCAAATTTAGAAACCATAACAATAGTGCTCCAACAAACTTTCCACAGCATCATTGTAACTGTAATATGCTAATTAGTTCCTAAATTATACACTAATTTGCAGTTTGGTCCTTCATCATTCACTTGTGGCAACTTAGCCACTTAACTTTCAGGCCAATTACAATATCAAAGGTACCGAAAACATATTATGTGAAAGGTTTACATTTATGCAATAGGTGTAAGTTTTGGAACATTTTCAAACAGAAAGTTTCAATTTACAGGGAGAGACTAAAATGTAAATTAGTGTGTAATTTAAGGGTGCAAAATACATTTTACCCAAATACGTATATATATATATATATATTAGTTTTTGGCATTTTCTGAAATCAGTATGTTTGACAGTGCTTGTAATTGTGGGTACAAGCTACAAACCAATCACCATGTTCAATGAATAATTCTGTAAGATGGAAGAAGCAGTAGTTGTCCACCATCTAAGTTTCCTAGCAGCCGGCAGGAGACATACTAGGCAGAAGGTCTCATGGATCATATACATATATATATATATATATATAGATTTGTATCTATATTTATAATTTTGTGACCATTATCTTATATTCCGTTGATTTAATTGGCTGTGTCAAACACTTATCCATACGTTGACTGCAAGTAACATAAGAAAAATTGATTAAACTGAAACATCTAATGTGAATGATACCTTAAAGATGAATGATTTTAGACCTGTTTGGTCAAAACTTGAACATTCTATCTACAAATTTTCATTTGTGCTTCTATTCAATTTGGTACTATGTAAGCGTGAGGTCAGATTGTGGTCACGAATTAAGAAGCCTTGTCGAATTTTCATTGGAGAAGCTTTCACACCTTATTCTAAAATTCTAATCGAAATCCATATAATATATAATATAGAGAGGTAATAATAACATTGTTTATTTAACATGGACAACATTTCTTCGCTTCTTCTCAGACTTCTTTTTATCCTATTTTAAAATACTATTGATAGAAAAATGAATCTCAATTAGGGAGCTTCTCTCTCTAGAAGTTATTGTCCTAAGTAACTTAACCGCCGCCCCTGTTCCTCTTCCTCATGTCCCTTTTCACCAACTTCTCTCTCTTTTTGGTGTATGAAACCGACCAATAAAGATGTAAATTGGT